>NW_024121577.1:3859438-3904763 GCF_016745375.1 Pimephales promelas | reverse complement strand
CACCCGGTAGAAAGTAACACGATTAAGTTACAGCAATAAAGTCCAGCAAGAAAAAGTTTCTTCATTCGAAATATAGACCTTTAGACCTTTATCTTAAAGATCCAGTATAATAGGATTAACATTGAATCATTGAAGATCGTTTCATCATTGACTGTAACCGAATGTGACGTGCTGTTTGAATGCTGAATGGAGAATGACTGACAGGCGCAGAGAGGGAAAAGTTTGTGTTCTTGAATTTAATGACTTAAATATTAATTTCTATATCACATAATAGCTTCAGAACACTAATAATACAGTACACAAAAACTTTATGGTACTTTAGAAAGTTTTTGTGCCTTTGTGCCTAACAGAATAGTATATGCACAATATAGAATTTGAATCAGCCTCGTCAAAGATGGCAGTGTCAGAGCCGATACCGATCCTGAGTATCTAATCGGCGCACTTCTTTTCAACAGTCAAATTGAAATTGAAATTGCTTGAAACTCAACAGATACATCACATTTATTAGCCAGTAGACGTGCAAAGTTTCAGAAACGGGCAATGTGCAAGGACTAAATAGCGCCACCTTTGACAAAAGTGGGGTTGTTAGTTTTATCTACAGTTACAAAAATCGGTATATACATTGTACTCCTCAAGCCGGACAACTTTCTAATACATAGTCATTAGCTCGGACCAAGAGGAAGTCAGATATTTTGGTTTGAATATGGTGAGCCTCTCTCTGAGCCTACGTCCCTGTATGGCAAGCCCTTTTAACATTTAAAAGCTAAGTTTGCCTGTCCGGAATTAACATTGTAGATATCAACAACGTCTTTCTGTCTATTCGTAATTACATTTGGATAGTTTGTATTATCATTTAAGATATCTGTAACATAATTGTGACTAGTCGAAATGACAGAGTATGGCAAGCCGTTTTAACATTTAATCATAAAAGGGCCAAAGCCTTCGGCACCGCCACCCGGTGCCTTTAGGTAACTAAAGGAACCGGGGTTGCGGTGCCACCGGCTTGGGCCCGCCATCGCTGCTCGCAGCTATATTTATTATTATTATTATTATTTATACGACTATTTGGGCACTTTTGGGGCCCTTAACATGCTCAAAAACTCTTGAAACTTTGCACACGGGTCAGAATCCGCGGCCATCAGGGCCGGGCTGAAGATGGTACCCGGGCGTGGCAGGGGGGCTAGACAGCGCCCCCTGGAACGGGGTCCGAAAACTTGGTCCATAACTCAAACACGCTTGCATGTAATAATATGAAACTCGGTACACATGTTGATCTCATCGTTCATATATACCTCAAACTATTACTTTTTACCCCAGCCCAACAGGAAGTCGGTTATTTAGGGTTGTTCATAAAACACTCGCAATGGAATTTGAAGTACTCCTCCTAGAGAATTCAAACACACGGCACGAAACTCGGTCAGCATGAAGTCAAGGCATTGAGGATGAAAGTTTGCGAGGGGATTTTTGATATCTCGAACGGTTTGGCCGTGGCGAGGAAACGAACTTATGGCGATAATCGTGAAACAGGAAGTGTGTCAGAACTTCAGCATACATTAACTGATCTTGATGAAACTTCAGCAGTTTGTTTGCTGTAAGAGGACGATCACATGGATGTGAATATTGTGAGTCAAAGTTATAGCGCCACCAACTGGCAGCAGGAAGTGTGTCACTTTCAAAATGCTTTGAAATCACCCTCTTATTTTTACCCGATTTGCTTCAAACTTAATCTGTATAATGTAAATACATAGCAGATGAAGACCTGTGAATGGATTCTTGATATCTTTGATACTGTTGCCGTGGCAACGCATCAAACTTTAAAATTCTTTTTTTTTTGATGATTTTGAGACTCTTAATGGCTTTTGAGGCCCTTAACGGGTTTGAAAACTCTTGAAACTTTGCACACAGGTCATATCCCACAGCCATCAGGCCCGGGCTGAAGATGGTACCTAGGCGTGGCAGGGGGGCTAGACAGCGCCCCCTGGAACGGGGTCCGAAAACTTGGTCCATAACTCAAACACGCTTGCATGTAATAATATGAAACTCGGTACACATGTTGATCTCATCGTTCATATATACCTCAAACTATTACTTTTTACCCCAGCCCAACAGGAAGTCGGCTATTGAGGTTTGTTTGTAAAACGCTCGCAATGGAATGTGCAATACTCCTCCTAGAGAATTCAAACACACGGCACGAAACTCGGTCAGCATGAAGTCAAGGCATTGAGGATGAAAGTTTGCGAGGGGATTTTTGATATCTCGAACGGTTTGGCCGTGGCGAGGAAACGAAATTATGGCGAGAAACGTGAAACAGGAAGTGTGTTATAACTTCAGCATACATTAACTGATCTTGATGAAACTTCAGCAGTGTGTTCGCTGTAAGAGGACGATCACATGGATGTGACTATTGTGAGTCAAAGTTATAGCGCCACCAACTGGCAGCAGGAAGTGTGTCACTTTCAAAATGCTTTGAAATCACCCTTTTATTTTTACCCGATTTGCTTCAAACTTAATCTGTATAATGTAAATATACGGCAGATGTAGACCTGTGAATGGATTCTTGATATCTTTTAAACTGTTGCCGTGGCAACGCATCAAACTTTACCATTCTTTTAGGATGCTTTTGAGACCCTTAGCATGCTTCAAATCGCATGAAACTCGACAGACACATCACATTTATTAGCCAGTAGACATGTGCAAAGTTTCAGAAACGGGCGTGGTGAGGGCTCAGTAGCACCACCTTTTGACAAAAGTGGGGTTGTTAGTTTTAACTAGAGTTACAAAAATCGGTATGTATATTGTACTCCTCGAGCCGGACAACTTTCTAATTGACACTCATTAGCTAGGACCCACAGAAAGTCAGATATCTTTGTTTGAATGTAGAGAAAATCTTAGAATTTTGCCAGTCTCTCAGTGTCTCTCTGTGTGAGTGAGAGGAGGGGCGCCTGTCAGGTTAATTTTAACCCTTTATTTGCTGTGTGCGACTTCTCTGGCATTTTCGGGGGCCTTAACATCCTCTAAAACTCTTGAAACTTTGCACACGGGTCAGAACCCATGGCCATCAGGGCCGGGCTGAAGCTGGTCATCGGGCGTGGCAGGGCGGCTCGACAGCGCCCCCTGGACTGGGATTCGAACATTTGTCCATAAATCAAACACACTTGCGTGAATTAATATGAAACTCGGTACAATTATAGATCACATCAGGCCAAACAACTTTCGTGCTCTAAGTTTTACGACAATTAAAATGGAAGTTGAGAATTATGGGTTGTTTGAATAGTTGTCCTAGGAGAAATACATCAAATTACAACGCATGTGTTTACCAATCACAACCAAACTCGGTGTGCAAGAAGTCAAGACATTGAGGATGAAAGTTTGTGAGGGGATTTTTGATATCTCAAACGGTTTGGCCGTGGCGAGGAAACGAAATTATGGCGAGAAACGTGAAACAGGAAGTGTGTTATAACTTCAGCATACATTAACATATCTTGATGAAACTTCATCAGTGTGTTCGCTGTAAGAGGACGATCACATGGATGTGACTATTTCGAGTCAAAGTTATAGCGCCACCAACTGGCAGCAGGAAGTGTGTCACTTTCAAAATGCTTTGAAATCAACCTCTTATTTTTACCCGATTTGCTTCAAACTTCATCTGTATAATGTAAATACATGGCAGATGAAGACCTGTGAATGGATTCTTGATATCTTTGATACTGTTGCCGTGGCAACGCATCAAACTTTAAAATTCTTTTTTTTTTGATGATTTTGAGACTCTTAATGGCTTTTGAGGCCCTTAACGGGTTTGAAAACTCTTGAAACTTTGCACACAGGTCATATCCCACAGCCATCAGGCCCGGGCTGAAGATGGTACCTAGGCGTGGCAGGGGGGCTAGACAGCGCCCCCTGGAACGGGGTCCGAAAACTTGGTCCATAAATCAAACACGCTTGCATGTAATAATATGAATGAAAAACTTCATCTGTATAATGTAAACAGATGAAAAACTTCATCTGTATAATGATGAAAAACAGATGAAAAACTTCATCTGTATAATGTAAACATACGGTAGATGTAGACCTGTGAATGGATTCTTGATATCTTTTAAACTGTTGCCGTGGCAAAGCTTCAAACTTTGAAATTATTTTAGGATGCTTTTGAGACTCTTAGCATGCTTGAAATTGCATGAAACTCAACAGACACATCACATTTATTAGCCAGTAGACATGTGCAAAGTTTCAGAAACGGGCATGGTGCAGGGACTAAATAGCGCCACCTTTTGACAAAAGTGGGGTTGTTATTTTTATCTACAGTTACAAAAATCGTTATATACATTGTACTCCTCAAGCCAGACAACTTTCTAATTCATAGTCATTAGCTCAGACCAAGAGGAAGTCAGATATTTTGGTTTGAATATGGTGAGACTCTCTCTGAGCCTACGTCCGTGTATGGCAAGCCCTTTTAACATTTAAAAGCTAAGTTTGCCTATCCGGAAATTAACATTGTAGATATCAACAATGTCTTTCTGTCTAGTCGTAATTACATTTTGGATAGTTTGTATTATCATTTAAGATATCTGTAACATAATTGTGACTAGTCAAAATGACAGACTATGGCAAGCCGTTTTAACATTTAATCATGAAAGGGCCAAAGCCTTCGGCACCGCCACCCCGGTGCCTTTAGGTAACTAAAGGAGCGGGGTTGCGGTGCCACCGGCTTGGGCCCGCCATCGCTGCTCGAGCTATAGGGCCAAGCCTGATCGTATTGTTTTCCTTATTATTATTTATTATTTATTAGGGCCCAAGCCCTGACGAAGGCTATTCGGGATTATTACTTCTTTAGTATTATTATTCTACTTTTGGGCACTTTTGGGGCCTTAACGTGCTCAAAAACTCTTGAAACTTTGCACACGGGTCAGAACCCGCGGCCATCAGGGCCGGGCTGAAGCTGGTACCCGGGCGTGGCAGGGGGGCTCGACAGCGCCCCCTGGAACGGGGTCCGAACACTTGGTCCATAAATCAAACACGCTTGCATGTAATAATATGAAACTCGGTACACATGTTGATCTCATCGTTTCATCTATACCTCGCGCTTTTACTTTTTACCCCAGCCCAACAGGAAGTCGGCTATTTAGGGTTGTTCGTAAAACACTCGCAATGGAATTTTTAATACTCCTCCTAGAGCTTTGATCCAAATTCGACGAAACTCGGTCAGCGTGAAGTCAAGACATTGAGGATGAAAGTTTGCGAGGGGATTTTTGATATCTCGAACGGTTTGGCCGTGGCGAGGAAACAAAATTATGGCGAGAAACGTGAAACAGGAAGTGTATCATAACTTCAGCACACATCAACCGATCTTGATGAAACTTCAGCAGTGTGTTCGCTGTAAGAGGACGATCACATGGATGTGACTATTGTGAGTCAAAGTTATAGCGCCACCAACTGGCAGCAGGAAGTGTGTCATTTTCAAAATGCTTTGAAATCACCCTTTAATTTTAACTCGATTTGCTTCAAACTTCATCTGTATAATGTAAATACATGGCAGATGTAGACCTGTGAATGGATTCTTGATATCTTTGAAACTGTTGCCGTGGCAACGCATCAAACTTTACCATTCTTTTAGGATGCTTTTGAGACTCTTAGCATGCTTCAAATTGCATGAAACTCGACAGACACATCACATTTATTAGCCAGTAGACATGTGCAACGTTTCAGAAACGGGCGTGGTGAGGGCTCAGTAGCGCCACCTTTTGACAAAAGTGGGGTTGTTAGTTTTATCTACAGTTACAAAAATCAGTATGTATATTGTACTCCTCGAGCCGGACAACTTTCTAATTGACACTCATTAGCTAGGACCCACAGAAAGTCAGATATGTTTGTTTGAATGTAGAGAAAATCTCAGAATTTTGCCAGTCTCTCAGTGTCCCTCTGTGTGAGTGAGAGGAGGGGCGCCTGTCAGGTTAATTTTAACCCTTTATTTGCTGTGTGCAACTTCTCTGGCATTTTCGGGGGCCTTAACATCCTCTAAAACTCTTGAAACTTTGCACACGGGTCAGAACCCATGGCCATCAGGGCCGGGCTGAAGCTGGTAACCGGGCGTGGCAGGGCGGCTCGACAGCGCCCCCTGGACTGGGATTCGAAAATTTGTCCATAAATCAAACACACTTGCATGAATTAATATGAAACTCGGTACAATTAAAGATCACATCAGGCCAAACAACTTTCGTGCTCTAAGTTTTAACAGTTCAAGGAAGTTGGGAATTATGGGTTGTTTGAATAATTGTCCTAGGAGAAATACATCAAATTACAATGCATGTGTTTACCAATCACAACCAAACTCGGTGTGCATGAAGTCAAGACATTGAGGATGCTCAATTCCGGACGGATTTTTGATATCTCGAACGGTCTGGCCGTGACGAGGAAATGAATTTTATGACTAAAAAAGGACACATAAAGTGTGTTATAACTTTGCTCATTTTACCTACAGTTACAAAACTTTCCACGTATATTGTTCTCGTCAAGCCGATCAACTTTCCAATTTAAAGTCATTCGCTCTGAGCAACAGAAAGTCAGATATTGTAGTTTGAATGGATTTATTTCCCCTGCGATTCTCTCTCTCTCTCTCTCTCTCTCTCTCTCTCTCTCTCTCTGTGTGTGGGTGTGTGTGTCTGTGTGGGGAGGGAGGGCTGTTGTCTGTGTTTGTGTGTGTGTGTGTGTGTGTGTGTGTGTGTGTGTGCATGTGTGTGTGTGGGGGGGGGAGGGCTGTTGTCTGTGTTTATGTATGTTTGAACCACACAGTGTGGCTGGCTGCGATTTTTCCTATAAGTCCTTGTCTCTAAGTCCTTGTCTTTTTGCATAACAATTTTGTATTTTTTTTAAATGACAAAATAGGCATATAACCCCCATCTTTTAAATGTATAGTTTGCTTTAAATAAAAGTAAGATTGTATTTGTAATTGAAGCTGAATGAATTTAAAATTCTTGTGCTATATTTCAATATATTTGTTTTCCTTAAGATTTTAAAACACTAACTTCATTCTTTTCTGAATTACAAATATTTGTTTCTGTATAAAATAATACTCTGACTAAAAACACATTTGATGTTTCTTTTTGTATTTTTATTTACATGTATTTATGTATGTGTGTGTGTGTGTGTGTGTGTGTGTATATAAGTGCAGGTTTTTTTAGATAAAGTAGAATTTCTATAACTATGTGTTGAACTGATAAATCACTCTTTTTTTAACCTTTATTTATCCAGGTAAAATGTTTGAGAACCACTTCTCATTTACAAACATGACCTGGCCAAGAGGCTACAGGAAAAAATAAGAACATAATGTACAGCTGTACATAGTCAAACACATAACACTTAGAACAAGCAGCTAAATAAAAATAAAAAAGACAACAAAGAGGAAAAAGAAAACGAATAGAGTGCTTAAATAAGTGTGTAAATATGGTTCATGATTGTCAGCAGGAACAAGAGTCAACTATGTAATTTTCGAGGTTTTGCTTAAAGGTGGAGATTGGGATCAGAGATGTAAGTTTCAGGGTATTTTGTAGTATGTTCCAGTCGTGTACTGATGCAAAGCGGAAGGCATTATGTCCAAAGGTAGTAGAAGTAGGGGGATACTAAATTTAATCAAATTACTTGATCTTGTGTGATAGGTGTTATGAGCGGCATGAAATAGGGATGACAAATAGAGAGGTGCCTTGCCCAGAATTGTCTTATATATGAAGAGAAACCAATGATGGAGCCGCCGGGTATGAAGGGAGGGCCAACCCACCAGTTTATACAGGTCGCAGTGATGAGTGTGATAGGGTGCATTAGTGGCAAAACGGATGGCTGAATGATGGATTGTGTCAAGTTTTTTTAGAGCTGTGTTTGGTGCCACTCTTGTGTGTGTTAAACACAATCTACTTAATACAGACAACTTCATTATAAAGATAAATAACAAATCCAAAAAAATATATGATTATAATCTATGACAAAAAAAGCCATTACAAACTATATTAGTGGTAAATACACATTGCTCTTTGTATTGTTGTAAAATACATTCATGAAAAACAAGATAACAAAAATCAAAAAGATAAATTATTTTAGATAGAGCCATGGCTGCTATAAAATTGAGACAACATGTTTTAAATGTATAGCAGAGATGTTAAATGAGGCAGCAACATACAAACTTTCTAGAACAACATGGACCTGAATAGCTGGTTTTTATGGAGGACAGTGAAGAGGAAGAGGGTGCAAATCAAACAGCTCATTCTCAGACTACACAGCAAACAGCTTAAGTTTTTAGTGCTTTGTTTGAGGTTTTTAGTGCTCTGTCCTATCTTTTATCAACACATAATAGATAGAACAGAACAAGAAAGGCAATTAATAATCTGTCATTGCATTATGATATGAAAGGCTCAGTACAGTGTGGCACAAAACGCTTATGCGCATCCCGAGTGGAGAATGATGCGCTTAAAGCCACATGGAGTTACAGCGCACAGCGCATCGAGTCCGCATTGATGCAAGCTCTACAATACACTTCTTTTCGACAGTCAAAGTGGGGGTTACGTTTTTGCACGTCATACAGAATAACCCTAAAGGCACCAAGGTGGCGGTGCCACCGGCTTTATATTAAATATAAATATAGCTGTGAGCAGCGATAAAGGGCCAAAGCCGGCGGTACCACCATCCCGGTGCCTTTAGGTAACTAAAGGCATCAGGGTTGCGGTGCCACCGGCTTGGGCCCGCAATCGCTGCTCGCAGCTATATTTTTATTATTTTACTACCTTTTGGGCACTTTTGGGGCCCTTAACGTGCTCGAAAACTCTTGAAACTTTGCACACGGGTCAGAACCCGCGGCCATCAGAGCCGGGCTGAAGCTGGTACCCGGGCGTGGCAGGGGGGCTCGTCAGCGCCCCCTGGAACGGGGTCCGAACACTCGGTCCATAACTCAAACACGCTTGCATGTAATAATATGAAACTCGGTACACATGTTGATCTCATCGTTTCATCTATACCTCGCGCTCTTACTTTTTACCCCAGCCCAACAGGAAGTCGGCTATTGAGGTTTGTTTGTAAAACGCTCGCAATGGAATTTGAAATACTCCTCCTAGAGCTTTGATCCAAATTCGACGAAACTCGGTCAGCGTGAAGTCAAGACATTGAGGATGAAAGTTTGCGAGGGGATTTTTGATATCTCGAACGGTTTGTCCGTGGCGAGGAAACGAAATCATGGCGAGAAACGTGAAACAGGAAGTGTGTTATAACTTCAGCATACATTAACTGATCTTGATGAAACTTCAGCAGTGTGTTCGCTGTAAGAGGACGATCACATGGATGTGACTATTGTGAGTCAAAGTTATAGCGCCACCAACTGGCAGCAGGAAGTGTGTCACTTTCAAAATGCTTTGATATCACCCTTTTATTTTTACCCGATTTGCTTCAAACTTCATATGTATAATGTAAACATACGGCAGATGTAGACCTGTGAATGGATTCTTGATATCTTTGAAACTGTTGCCGTGGCGACGCATCAAACTTTACCCTTCTTTTAGGATGCTTTTAGGATGCTTTTGAGACCCTTAGCATGCTTCAAAATGCATGAAACTCGACAGACACATCACATTTATTAGCCAGTAGACATGTGCAAAGTTTCAGAAACGGGCGTGGTGAGGGCTCAGTAGCGCCACCTTTTGACAAAAGTGGGGTTGTTAGTTTTAACTAGAGTTACAAAAATTGGTATGTATATTGTACTCCTCGAGCCGGACAACTTTCTAATTTACACTTATTAGCTAGGACCCACAGAAACTCAGATATTTTTGTTTGAATATGGTCACTCTGAGCCTACATGTCTCTGTGTCTCTGTCTTTGGCTGTCTGTGTGTGTGTGTGAGTGTGCAGGGGGAGGGGGCTTAACCATTTCACTGCTGTGTGTATGACCTGCATAAAGAAAATACATTTCTCAAGCCTGGTATTTTTTAAATAAGTTTTTATTTTTATTTTTTATAAGTAAAGGCATATAACTAGTTTAATTGTAGTGCATTGACAATAGTTTTATATAATTAGTTTATTAATCAGATTAACTTGGTCAATAAACTTGGTCTGAAAATTTGGTCCATAAATCAAACACACTTGCATGTAATAATATGAAACTTGGTACACATATAGATCTCATCGTTTCATATATAGCCTACTTCACACTCTTACTTTTTACCCCAGCCCAACAGGAAGACGGCTATTTAGGGTTGTGTTTAAAACACATGCAATGGAATTTAAAGTATTGC
Source organism: Pimephales promelas (assembly GCF_016745375.1). The sequence continues at coordinate 3,894,502 of NW_024121577.1, read as the reverse complement.
TCCTAGAGCACTGAACCAAATTCGACAAAACTCGATCAGCGTGAAGTCAAGACATTAAGGATGAAAAGGTGCCAAGGGATTTTTTATATCTCGAACGGTTTGGCCGTGGCGAGGAAACGAAATTATGGCGAGAAACATGAAACAGGATGTGTGTTATAACTTCAGCATACATTAACTGATCTTGATGAAACTTCAGCAGTGTTTTCGCTGTAAGAGACCGATCACATGGATGTGACTATTGTGAGTCAAAATTATAGCGCCACCAACTGGCAGCAGGAAGTGTGTCACTTTCAAAATGCTTTGAAACCACTCTCTTATTTTTAACCGATTTGCTTCAAACTTCATCTGTATAATGTAAATACACGGCAGATGTAGACCTGTGAATGAATTTTTGATATCTTTGATACTGTTGCCGTGGCAACGAATCAAACTTTAACATTCTTTTTTGATGCTTTTGGGACTCTTAGCATGCTTGAAATTGCTTGAAACTCAACAGATACATCACATTTATTAGCCAGTAGACATGTGCAACTATGGCAAAAGATTAAAGTAATGTCAAAAAAGTAAACACTAAAAGCCTCATATCTTCTAAAAATGTAATTATACATCATTTGTTTCTAAATTAAATTATACAAATATTATAACTTCCCCAATTTTTCCTTTTTTTCATTTAAGAATTATGTTTACGTTCAAAAACAGCCAGAATTGTTGTAAAATTCATAAAAAAATAATAATCTGAGTCATACGTAGTGCTATACTGCCCTCTTGTGTTCAATATCAGGTAGGCCTATTGTGTATATTCCCACCGGTTAATCAACGTGTGACTCCGCTGGGACTTGGGAGCTTTTAAATCGCTTACTTAAAACCGAAAGTCGAAATACGGATGTCCGCACAAGACATTAATGGTGTGGAGTAGAGCGAGCATTTTAAATAAATTCCTATTAAGTAGGATTGAACTAAACAGAAAGAATGTTCACTCTGTTCTGCTGGTTCCTCGCTGGTGGATCATATGATTACTTTGTCATAATCTATGACAAAAATGCTATTATAAACCATATTAATAATAGATAATACACATTGCTCTTATTTTTGAAAAATACATTCATGAAAAACAAGATAACAAAAATCATAAAAAAATATAGCCATGGCTGCTATAAATGTTTGAAATGCATAGGACAGATGTTTAATGACGCAGCAACATATAATTGAAAGGCAATTAATAATCTGTCATTACGTCACTGCATTATGATATTACGGCTCCAATACGGTGCAGCACAAAGCACTTATGTGCATCCCGAGCGGAGAATGATGTGCTTGAAGCCACATGAAGTTACAGCGCAGTGAGTCCGTATTGAAAAGTTCAAAGCACAAAGGAAATACATATTTATGAACAGTGTATTATACATTATCTATCTATGCAATAGTTTATTGAGCCTTTTCTTTTAAAGGTTTTAAATTTCAGTTACTGTGTGCGTGAAGAACAATTATAGTGCTCTGACTCTAGTGTTGTGATCTAACCGACAGCGTCCGACACCCGGTAGAAAGTAACACGATTAAGTTACAGCAATAAAGTCCAGCAAGAAAAAGTTTCTTCATTCGAAAATATAGACCTTTAGACCTTTATCTTAAAGATCCAGTATAATAGGATTAACATTCAATCATCTTGAAGATCGTTTCATCATTGACTGTAACCGAATGTGACGTGCTGTTTGAATGCTGAATGGAGAATGACTGACAGGCGCAGAGAGGGAAAAGTTTGTGTTCTTGAATTTAATGACTTAAATATTAATTTCTATATCACATAGCTTCAGAACACTAATAATACAGTACACAAAAACTTTATGGTACTTTAGAAAGTTTTTGTGCCTTTGTGCCTAACATAGAATAGTATATGCACAATATAGAATTTGAATCAGCCTCGTCAAAGATGGCAGTGTCAGAGCCGATACCGATCCTGAGTATCTAATCGGCGCACTTCTTTTCAACAGTCAAATTGAAATTGAAATTGCTTGAAACTCAACAGATACATCACATTTATTAGCCAGTAGACATGTGCAAAGTTTCAGAAACGGGCATAGTGCAAGGACTAAATAGCGCCACCTTTTGACAAAAGTGGGGTTGTTAGTTTTATCTACAGTTACAAAAATCGGTATATACATTGTACTCCTCAAGCCGGACAACTTTCTAATACATAGTCATTAGCTCGGACCAAGAGGAAGTCAGATATTTTGGTTTGAATATGGTGAGCCTCTCTCTGAGCCTACGTCCCTGTATGGCAAGCCCTTTTAACATTTAAAAGCTAAGTTTGCCTGTCCGGAATTAACATTGTAGATATCAACAACGTCTTTCTGTCTATTCGTAATTACATTTTGGATAGTTTGTATTATCATTTAAGATATCTGTAACATAATTGTGACTAGTCGAAATGACAGAGTATGGCAAGCCGTTTTAACATTTAATCATAAAAGGGCCAAAGCCTTCGGCACCGCCACCCGGGTGCATTTAGGTAACTAAAGGAACCGGGGTTGCGGTGCCACCGGCTTGGGCCCGCCATCGCTGCTCGCAGCTATATTTATTATATTAGGGCCCAAGCCCTGAAAGGGCGAAGGCCCTATTGTTTTCCTTGGGATTATTTTTCTTCACTATTATTATTAGGGCCCAAGCCCTGAAAGGGCGAAGGCCCTATTGTTTTCCTTAGGATTATTTTATTATTATTATTATTATTATTATTTATACGACTATTCGGGCACTTTTGGGGCCCTTAACATGCTCAAAAACTCTTGAAACTTAGCACACGGGTCAGAACCCGCGGCCATCAGGGCCGGGCTGAAGATGGTACCCGGGCGTGGCAGGGGGGCTAGACAGCGCCCCCTGGAACGGGGTCCGAAACTTGGTCCATAAATCAAACACGCTTGCATGTAATAATATGAAACTCGGTGCACATGTTGATCTCATCGTTTCATATATACCTCATACTATTACTTTTTACCCCAGCCCAACAGGAAGTCGGCTATTAGGGTTGTTTGTAAAACGCTCGCAATGGAATTTGAATACTACTCCTAGAGAATTCAAACACACGGCACGAAACTCGGTCAGCATGAAGTCAAGGCATTGAGGATGAAAGTTTGCGAGGGGATTTTTGATATCTCGAACGGTTTGGCCGTGGCGAGGAAACAAAATTATGGCGAGAAACGTGAAACAGGAAGTGTGTTATAACTTCAGCATACATTAACTGATCTTGATGAAACTTCAGCAGTGTGTTCACTGTAAGAGGCTGATTACATGGATGTGACTATTGTGAGTCAAAGTTATAGCGCCACCAACTGGCAGCAGGAAGTGTGTCACTTTCAAAATGCTTTGATATCACCCTCTTATTTTTAACCGATTTGCTTCAAACTTCATCTGTATAATGTAAAAATACAGCAGATGTAGACCTGTGAATGGATTCTTGATATCTTTGATACTGTTGCTGTGGCAACAAATCAAACTTTAACATTCTTTTTTGATACTTTTGGGACTCTTAGCATGCTTGAAATTGCTTGAAACAGATAGATACAGATAGCTCGACAGATACATCACATTTATTAGCCAGTAGGCATGTGCAACTTTGGCAAAAGATTAAAGTAATGTCAAAAAAGTAAACAGTAAACACTAAAAGCCTCATATCTTCTAAAAATGTAATTATACATCATTTGTTTCTAAATTAAATTATACAAATATTATAATTAAACCAGTTTTTCCCTTTTTTCATTTAAGAATTATGTTTACGTTCAAAAACAGCCAGAATGGTTTTAAAATTCAGAAGAAGAAAAAATAATCTGAGTCATACGTAGTGCTATACTGCCCTCTTGTGTTCAATATCAGGTAGGCCTATTGTGTATATTCCCACCGGTTAATCAACGTGTGACTCCGCTGGGACTCGGGAACTTTTAAATCGCTTACTTAAAACCGAAAGTCAAAATACAGATATCCGCACAAGACATTAATGTTGTGGAGTAGAGCAAGCATTTTAAATAAATTCCTATTAAGTAGGATTGAACTAAACAGAATGAACGTTCACTCTGTTCTGCTGGTTCCTCGCTGTTGGCGCGCACAGTTATGAATGCTTGTGCAGCCATGAGTTTTAGTTTAATTTTAAAATTAGCGCAATTTCGGGATTTGTATTATTTGAATTTATTTTTAAAAACACAATGTTGAGTTTTATTGTAACACTGTTTAATCGCGCCCACGGTTATATTTTGTATATTATATATAATTATAATGTATTTCTGTATAAAATAATACTACAATAAAAAACACATTTGTGACCGACCTGATCCAGCAAAATTAGTCACAGTGACCCAAATTTAAAAATTGAGATTTTGATATTAATGGAAAGAGGACACTGTAAGCTTTCAAATGATACCTTGGTCATACCTTGAATGGTTGTAACGATATACAGATTTGAATTCTGGTCGTCTGCCCTTTTTTTCCAATTGAAAACCTAAGAAAATCGCTTTTAAAGTTTTTTTGCCCGTTTTTTTTTTTTTTTTTTTTTTGATATCTTTCAAAATCCATAGCATTTTAAGGGATAAACTATTTATTTTATATAGCTTAATTTGACCAAATAGATTAACATATATAAATGCAATTTAACGAGGCTGAAACTCAACTTATTTTTAATTTTTTTGAAATAAATAATTAAAAAGTCACTTTTACAAAAATGTTCTAAAATCAGAAAGATTAAAGAGGAGTCAGAGAGAAATTCAGTTTTCATACGGATTAGCCCACATAAGCAGAGAGCAGTCTGTTTTCTTTCATTTTGAATGGTTGTGTTTAAAAGTAGACATTTCAATATATATGTCTGTGAGGATACCTTATACGCTGACTTTCGGTTCATGAGACAAGCTTCAGTTCACGTGCCGCGCGTCTCCGCGTCGTGATTAGGCCTAGCCTATTGTCTGCAATTTATTTCTTATTATTAAATCCTAGTAATTGGTTGATGAAACATTGATTTAAATTAAGATAATTATTTTAAAACGAAATTTACTTTAAAGAAAGGCTTTGTGCTTGCATGTTTAAGCTATGTGAAAGTTTTAGTGCTGCTTCCAGAGAACGGTCACGTTCGGATTGTTTTTCCTCATAAATGCGAACACGGAAAATAAAATAAAGATTTTATGTTCTGGAGAGAGTCAACCCTTCTTCATCCGGTGAGTATTACTTTTGGTTTGTGCAGTGTGGTTCACATAGGCCAATTTATTAAAATATTTAATTATCTGGGAATTGGATCTCCTCCATAATGCTGAAATTGCCCAATTTAAAAAAAAATTAGTAATAATTTAAGTTTTGTGGTGTAAGTCTACGTATTTTATAATGTTAACTTCAAATAATACTAATAGTAGTAATTTAAAGATGTTGTAGCTAGCATTGGGTCTGGACGTGAAGGATAACTTCGGGAGTTGAAGGGACGTGTCGGTGTCGTGATTCTGTCTTCTCACACCGCGACACAGGTTCGTGGATCTGAGTGTCGCGATCGTTACAGCCTTACATAGGCTATATTCTTCTTGCAGATAAATATACTCACGCAGTTTAGGTTAGAAGCCTCCAGTGAGTTCAACGTTTCAGGGGATACCCGGGAAATGCTCAGAGGTGACGAGGGGAGTTGAGAAGAGCAATGTTTATTTCAGCGAATTTAAAGCTTTGACAACTTTAATCGTTATTTAAATACCTTTACTCAATTATCTCGACTACGAAACCCTGTGAGATTATTTTTGAATGTCTGTTCTTTGAAATTAGCAAAAAAAAAAATATTTTTTTTTTTTTTTTTTGTTATTTCATGGTTTTTCCACATAATCGGCCCATATCTTAAAATGGAAGGTTGCAACTTCCGACTCATTTCGCCAGAGCGGGTCACATTTGATTTTTATTTTTTAAACAATGTAATGTGTAACCTAAAAATAAACAGATTATTTGATAAATGGTATATTTAAATCTGCATATTGTAGCCTAATATCTGCAGGGCAGCCTAGTCTTAATAAATGTATGCTTCATTTTTCATTAGTAAATTTGATCAATAAATTCAATAATTTAGAATAATAAGACACTATAGGGCTGTTACCCTAGGTAAGGCTGATCAAATTAAATCGGTTACACAATAATGTTACGAGATTGGTTTAACAGGAGTCAATTAAAAATCGCTGTAAAGAACGATACTTTTAAACATAACCCTAAATCACCATAAGGTGTCGCCAGATGACCGTCTTAATGAACGAGTCATGGATTCAAAATGCTGAATCATTCAGTAATGAGAAAACACATTGCTTTGAGATGCGCGATGGGTCGCTGTGATCTTTGTTTAACTATTTTCTCTGCTGAAACAGAAAAAAGTCAATATTGCATCTAAAAAGTCAATATTGCATCTAAAATGTAAGTGACTTGACTTGTGTGTGTGACTATGTTTGTTGTAGTGAAAAGAGTTGCACCCTTGTTAAAGTTTAAGGCCTTGTGTTTTGGATATATATCTTTCTTTCTTTTTTTTTTTTCTTTTTTTACAAAATATGCATATAACCCATATATTTTAGATTTATTATTTGCTTTAAATTAAATTAAGATTGTATTTTTGGTAATTGAACCTGAATGAATTTAAAAATGAATGTGCTATATTTCAGATCATATATTTGTTTTTCTTAAAATTTGAACTAACTTTATTCTCAGCTGAATTATAAATATTTTATTTCTGTATGAATTAAAAACACATTTGATTTTTCTTTTTTAATCAATGTAGAATGTGTAACTGAAATATAAACAGATTAGGGCTCTGTTCGAGGACAAGTAACTAAAACCAATGCGACATGATGAATGTTTGTTTCCCAAACCATCTCAGAGTAACAGCTTACTTTTCTTTCTTACTATATTCTTTCTTACTATAAACTGTGCTGTAGAGCTTGCATCAGTCAAAGCAGGGTTACATTTTGCATGTCGTGCACAATAAACCTAAAGGCACCAGGGTGGCGGTGCCACCGGCTTCATATATATATATATATATAGCTGTGATCCGCGATGAAGGGCCAAAGCCAGTGGCATGGCCACCCTGGTGCTTTTAGGTAACTAAGGAACCGGGGTTGCGGTGCCACCGGCTTGGGCCCTTCATCGCTGCTCGCAGCTATATTTATAATAATTATTATTTTACTACCTTTTGGGCACTTTTGGGGCCCTTAACGTGCTCGAAAACTCTTGAAACTTTGCACACGGGTCAGAACCCGCGGCCATCAGAGCCGGGCTGAAGATGGTACCCGGGCGTGGCAGGGCAGCTCGTCAGCGCCCCCTGGAACGGGGTCCGAACACTTGGTCCATAACTCAAACACGCTTGTATGTAATAATATGAAACTCGGTACACACGTTGATCTCATCGTTTCATCTATACCTCGCGCTCTTACTTTTTACCCCAGCCCAACAGGAATTTGGCTATTGAGGTTTGTTTGTAAAACGCTCGCAATGGAATGTCAAATACTCCTCCTAGAGCTTTGATCCACATTCGACGAAACTCGGTCAGCGTGAAGTCAAGACATTGAGGATGAAAGTTTGCGAGGGGATTTTTTATATCTCGAACGGTTTGTCCGTGGCGAGGAAACGAAATCATGGCGAGAAACGTGAAACAGGAAGTGTGTTATAACTTCAGCATACATTAACTGATCTTGATGAAACTTCAGCAGTGTGTTCGCTGTAAGAGGACGATCACATGGATGTGACTATTGTGAGTCAAAGTTATAGCGCCACCAACTGGCAGCAGGAAGTGTGTCACTTTCAAAATGCTTAGATATCACCCTTTTATTTTTACCCGATTTGCTTCAAACTTCATATGTATAATGTAAACATACGGCAGATGTAGACCTGTGAATGGATTCTTGATATCTTTGAAACTGTTGCCGTGGCGACGCATCAAACTTTACCCTTCTTTTAGGATGCTTTTAGGATGCTTTTGAGACCCTTAGCATGCTTCAAATTGCATGAAACTCGACAGACACATCACATTTATTAGCCAGTAGACATGTGCAAAGTTGCAGAAACGGGCGTGGTGAGGGCTCAGTAGCGCCACCTTTTGACAAAAGTGGGGTGGTTAGTTTTAACTAGAGTTACAAAAATTGGTATGTATATTGTACTCCTCGAGCCGGACAACTTTCTAATTGACACTTATTAGCTAGGACCCACAGAAAGTCAGATATTTTTGTTTGAATATGGCCACTCTGAGCCTACATGTCTCTGTGTCTCTGTGTCTTTGGCTGGCTGGCTGGCTGGCTGTCTGTGTGTGTGTGTGTGTGTGTGTGTGTGCAGGGGGAGGGGGCTTAACCATTTCACTGCTGTGTGTATGACCTGCATAAAGAAAATACATTTCTCAAGCCTGGTATTTTTTAAATAAGTTTTTATTTTTATTTTTTATAAGTAAAGGCATATAACTAGTTTAATTGTAGTGAATTGACAATAGTTTTATATAATTAGTTTATTAATCAGATTAACTTGGTCAATAAACTTGGTCTGAAAATTTGGTCCATAAATCAAACACACTTGCATGTAATAATATGAAACTTGGTACACATATAGATCTCATCGTTTCATATATACTTCACACTCTTACTTTTTACCCCAGCCCAACAGGAAGTCGGCTATTTAGGGTTGTGTTTAAAACACATGCAATGGAATTTAAATTATTGCTCCTAGAGCACTGAACCAAATTCGACGAAACTCGATCAGCGTGAAGTCAAGACATTAAGGATGAAAAGTGCCACGGGATTTTTGATATCTCGAACGGTTTGGCCGTGGCGAGGAAACGAAATTATGGCGAGAAACATGAAACAGGATGTGTGTTATAACTTCAGCATACATTAACTGATCTTGATGAAACTTCAGCAGTGTTTTCGCTGTAAGAGACCGATCACATGGATGTGACTATTGTGAGTCAAAGTTATAGCGCCACCAACTGGCAGCAGGAAGTGTGTCACTTTCAAAATGCTTTGAAATCACTCTCTTATTTTTAACCGATTTGCTTCAAACTTCATCTGTATAATGTAAATACACGGCAGATGTAGACCTGTGAATGAATTTTTGATATCTTTGATACTGTTGCCGTGGCAACGAAACAAACTTTAACATTCTTTTTTGATGCTTTTGGGACTCTTAGCATGCTTGAAATTGCTTGAAACTCAACAGATACATCACATTTATTAGCCAGTAGACATGTGCAACTATGGCAAAAGATTAAAGTAATGTCAAAAAAGTAAACACTAAAAGCCTCATATCTTCTAAAAATGTAATTATACATCATTTGTTTCTAAATTAAATTATACAAATATTATAACTTCCCCAATTTTTCCCTTTTTTCATTTAAGAATTATGTTTACGTTCAAAAACAGCCAGAATTGTTGTAAAATTCAGAAAAAAATAATAATCTGAGTCATACGTAATGCTATACTGCCCTCTTGTGTTCAATACCAGGTAGGCCTATTGTGTATATTCCCACCGGTTAATCAACGTGTAGTCTCAGCCTCAGACGTCACGCCCACGGAACGTTGGCTAAACGTCTGATGCATATGGTACACTTAACTGGAAACACTTCAGGAATGTCGAAGTCGTCATCTGATTGGTTGAATTTTATCGGATTTCCGGGGGGCGTCAGTGTCGCGTTTATTTTCGGTCCGCCGGGAAACAAAGCGCAGATGTGTGATTGCGGAAGAAAAACTGTTGTGTTTATATGAGTGGCCTATGTTTGGAGTGACAATGAGCATTTCTCAAGATCAGCTAAACGTAGTTGTATGTCCCCTCCAATCTATTATGAAGATCAAGTGAAGTACTTAATTGCGAAGGGTATCAGCTGCGTTTGTGGACAAACATGAAACAGACGCTGACATCGCAGCTGGCCGATTCAGTATTCATATATAGGTCGCGCACAACTGGATTATAAGGCACATAAGATACTGCAGAGTCAAACGTTTGACTGGGTTTGCGTTATGCATCCACTAGATGTGCTAAAGGCTAAAGGGAATGTAGCGAGTGCCGGCGCCGGAGGTGAGGCGTTTATTTAGTAGGCGTGAGCGCACTGGGGCGGGGAACGTAACTTACATTCGTGTGACAACGGAACATAAGATGGACATGAGCGAGTTCGTGGGTGAATTTAATAACACGGAGCGTTGTTAGCCCCTCCGGTGACTGCTGACTGAACTTGTTGCACACCGGTCTGTTGTTGTGGGACATTTCCGACCCCCGAAAATGACGCTGAACGAAACGAACTGTAATTGTTGTTTGACATGTCGGTCTAACGGCCTTAAGGGCGGGCCTTGACCAAAGAAAGCTGCTATGAATTCCAGACCTTCAGCCGTCAGTCTGAACGTCTGGCTACGCGAGACTAATCAACGTGTGACTCCGCTGGGACTTGGGAGCTTTTAAATCGCTTACTTAAAACCGAAAGTCAAAATACGGATGTCCGCACAAGACATTAATGGTGTGGAGTAGAGCGAGCATTTTAAATAAATTCCTATTAAGTAGGATTGAACTAAACAGAAAGAATGTTCACTCTGTTCTGCTGGTTCCTCGCTGGTGGATCATATGATTACTTTGTCATAATCTATGACAAAAATGCTATTATAAACTATATTAATAATAGATAATACACATTGCTCTTATTTTTAAAAAATACATTCATGAAAAACAAGATAACAAAAATCATAAAAAGATATAGCCATGGCTGCTATAAATGTTTGAAATGCATAGGACAGATGTTTAATGACGCAGCAACATATAATTGAAAGGCAATTAATAATCTGTTATTACGTCACTGCATTATGATATTACGGCTCTAATACGGTGCAGCACAAAGCACTTATGTGCATCCCGAGCGGAGAATGATGTGCTTGAAGCCAATGAAGTTACAGCGCATTGAGTCCGTATTGAAAAGTTCAAAGCACAAAGGAAATACATATTTATGAACAGTGTATTATACATTATCTATCTATGCAATAGTTTATTGAGCCTTTTCTTTTAAAGGTTTTAAATTTCAGTTACTGTGTGCGTGAAGAACATTATAGTGCTCTGACTCTAGTGTTGTGATCTAACCGACAGCGTCCGACACCCGGTAGAAAGTAACACGATTAAGTTACAGCAATAAAGTCCAGCAAGAAAAAGTTTCTTCATTCGAAAATATAGACCTTTAGACCTTTATCTTAAAGACTCAGTATAATAGGATTAACATTGAATCATCTTGAAGATCGTTTCATCATTGACTGTAACCGAATGCGACGTGCTGTTTGAATGCTGAATGGAGAATGACTGACAGGCGCAGAGAGGGAAAAGTTTACGTGTTCTTGAATTTAATGACTTAAATATTAATTTCTATATCACATAATAGCTTCAGAACACTTATAATACAGTACACACAAAACTTTATGGTACTTTAGAAAGTTTTTGTGCCTTTGTGCCTTAACATAGAATAGTATATGCACAATATAGAATTTGAATCAGCCTCGTCAAAGATGGCAGTGTCAGAGCCGATACCGATCCTGAGTATCTAATCGGCGCACTTCTTTTCAACAGTCAAATTGAAATTGAAATTGCTTGAAACTCAACAGATACATCACATTTTTAGCCAGTAGACGTGCAAAAGTTTCAGAAACGGGCATGGTGCAAGGACTAAATAGCGCCACCTTTGACAAAAGTGGGGTTGTTAGTTTTATCTACAGTTACAAAAATCGGTATATACATTTTACTCCTCAAGCCGGACAACTTTCTATTACATAGTCATTAGCTCGGACCAAGAGGAAGTCCGATATTTTGGTTTGAATATGGTGAGCCTCTCTCTGAGCCTACGTCCTGTATGGCAAGCCCTTTTAACATTTAAAAGCTAAGTTTGCCTATCCGGAATTAACATTGTAGATATCAACAACGTCTTTCTGTCTAGTCGTAATTACATTTTGGATAGTTTGTATTATCATTTAAGATATCTGTAACATAATTTTGACTAGTCGAAATGACAGAGTATGGCAAGCCGTTTTAACATTTAATCATGAAAGGGCCAAAGCCTTCGGCACGCCACCCGGGTGCCTTTAGGTAACTAAAGGAACCGGGGTTGCGGTGCCACCGGCTTGGGCCCGCCATCGCTGCTCGCAGCTATATTTAATTATTATTTTACTACCTTTTGGGCACTTTTGGGGCCCTTAACGTGCTCGAAAACTCTTGAAACTTTGCACACGGGTCAGAACCCGCGGCCATCAGAGCCGGGCTGAAGCTGGTACCCGGGCGTGGCAGGGCGGCTCGTCAGCGCCCCTGGAACGGGGTCCGAACACTTGGTCCATAACTCAAACACGCTTGTATGTAATAATATGAAACTCGGTACACATGTTGATCTCATCGTTTCATCTATACCTCGCGCTCTTACTTTTTACCCCAGCCCAACAGGAAGTCGGCTATTGAGGTTTGTTTGTAAAACGATCGCAATGGAATGTCAAATACTCCTCCTAGAGCTTTGATCCAAATTCGACGAAACTCGGTCAGCGTGAAGTCAAGACATTGAGGATGAAAGTTTGCGAGGGGATTTTTTGATATCTCGAACGGTTTGTCCGTGGCGAGAAAACGAAATCATGGCGAGAAACGTGAAACAGGAAGTGTGTTATAACTTCAGCATACATTAACTGATCTTGATGAAACTTCAGCAGTGTGTTCGCTGTAAGAGGACGATCACATGGATGTGACTATTGTGAGTCAAAGTTATAGCGCCACAACTGGCAGCAGGAAGTGTGTCACTTTCAAAATGCTTAGATATCACCCTTTTATTTTACCCGATTTGCTTCAAACTTCATATGTATAATGTAAACATACGGCAGATGAAGACCTGTGAATGGATTCTTGATATCTTTGAAACTGTTGCCGTGGCGACGCATCAAACTTTACCCTTCTTTTAGGATGCTTTTAGGATGCTTTTGAGACCCTTAGCATGCTTCAAATTGCATGAAACTCGACAGACACATCACATTTATTAGCCAGTAGACATGTGCAAAGTTTCAGAAACGGGCGTGGTGAGGGCTCAGTAGCGCCACCTTTTGACAAAAGTGGGGTGGTTAGTTTTAACTAGAGTTACAAAAATTGGTATGTATATTGTACTCCTCGAGCCGGACAACTTTCTAATTGACACTTATTAGCTAGGACCCACAGAAAGTCAGATATTTTTGTTTGAATATGGTCACTCTGAGCCTACATGTCTCTGTGTCTGTGTCTTTGGCTGTCTGTGTGTGTGTGTGGCTGTCTGTGTGTGTGTGTGCAGGGGGAGGGGGCTTAACCATTTCACTGCTGTGTGTATGACCTGCATAAAGAAAATACATTTCTTAAGCCTGGTATTTTTTAAATAAGTTTTTATTTTTATTTTTTATAAGGAAAGACATATAGCTAGTTTAATTGTAGTGCATTGACAATAGTTTTATATAATTAGTTTATTAATCAGATTAACTTGGTCAATAAACTTGGTCTGAAAATTTGGTCCATAAATCAAACACACTTGCATGTAATAATATGAAACTCGGTAAACATATGGATCTCATCGGTTCATGTATACTTCACACTCTTACTTTTTACCCCAGCCCAACAGGAAGTTGGCTATTTAGGGTTGTTTGTAAAAAAAAACATGCAATGGAATGATTTAAAGTACTTCTCTAGAGAATTCAAAGAAATGCCACAAAACTCGATCAGCTTTAAGTCAAGACATTGAGGATAAAAAATTGCCCGGGGATTTTTGATACCTCGAACGGTTTGTCCGTGGCGAGGAAACAAAATTATGGCGAGAAACATGAAACAGGAAGAGTGTTATAACTTCTGCATACATTAACTGATCTTGATGAAACTTCAGCAGTGTGTTCGCTGTAAGAGGACGAACACATGGATGTGACTATTGTGAGTCAAAGTTATAGCGCCACCAAATGGCAGCAGAAAGTGTGTCACTTTCAAAATGCTTTGAACTCACCCTTTTATTTTTACCCGATTTGCTTCAAACTTCATCTGTATAATGTAAACATACGGCAGATGTAGACCTGTGAATGGATTCTTGATATCTTTGATACTGTTGCCGTGGCATAAACTTTACCATTCTTTCAGAATCACTTCGGGCGATAGTTTAAACTCAAAATCATAAATAGGGCTATAATGCACTCTTGTGTCATTATTTTTCTATATTTATTACGTATGTGACAGAGGATGTTATTTTATTGCGAGTGTACACAAATATAGGTAAACAGTTTGCAGTCTGAATGTTGTCCTTTATGAACAAAATAACGGATTATGTTTCCTGTTTCCACTGTTCACACACACACACACACACACTCCGGCTTGAGAGAGGCGCGAGCGTCGAAGTGTGTGTGTGTGTGTGTGTGTGTCTGTGAGAGAGAGAGAGAGAGAGAGAGAGAGAGAAAGAGAGGGGGGGGGGTGGCATTGTACTCCTCAAGCCAGAGAACTTTCTAATTCATAGTCATTTCTTTGGATCAAGAGGAAGTCAGATATTTTGGTTTGAATATGGTGAGCCTCTCTCTGAGCCTACTGTACGTCCCTGTATGGCAAGCCCTTTTAACATTTAAAAGCTAAGTTTGCCTATCCGGAATTAACATTGTAGATATCAACATGCCACCTTTTGACAAAAGTGACTAGTCTTAATTACATTTTGAATAGTTTGTATTATCATTTAAGATATCTGTAATGTAATTGTGACTAGTCGAAACGACAGATAGAGTATGGCAAGCCGTTTTAACATTTAATCATTTAATCATGAAAGGGCCAAAGCCTGCAACACCGCCACCCCGGTGCCTTTAGGTAACTAAAGGAACCGGGGTTGCGGTGCCACCGGCTTGGGCCCGCCATCGCTGCTCGCAGCTATATTTATTATTATTTTTTCTTACGACTATTCGGGCACTTTTGGGGCCCTTAACATGCTCGAAAACTCTTGAAACTTTGCACACGGGTCAGAACCCGCGGCCATCAGAGCCGGGCTGAAGATGGTACCCGGGCGTGGCAGGGGGGCTCGTCAGCGCCCCCTGGAATGGGGTCCGAACACTTGGTCCATAACTCAAACACGCTTGCATGTAATAATATGAAACTCGGTACGCATGTTGATCTCATCGTTTCATCTATACCTCGCGCTTTTACTTTTTACCCCAGCCCAACAGGAAGTCGGCTATTGAGGTTTGTTTGTAAAACGCTCGCAATGTTATTTGAAATACTCCTCCTAGAGCTTTGATCCAAATTCGACGATACTCGGTCAGCGTAAAGTGAAGACATTGAGGATGAAAGCTTGTGTGGGGATTTTTGATATCTCGAACGGTTTGGCCGTGGCGAGGAAACGAAATCATGGCGAGAAACGTGAAACAGGAAGTTTGTTATAACTTCAGCATACATTAACTGATCTTGATGAAACTTCAGCAGTATGTTCGCTGTAAGAGGACGATCACATGGATGTGACTATTGTGAGTCAAAGTTATAGCGCCACCAACTGGCAGCAGGAAGTGTGTCACTTTCAAAATGCTTTGATATCACCCTTTTATTTTTACCCGATTTGCTTCAAACTTCATATGTATAATGTAAACATACGGCAGATGTAGACCTGTGAATGGATTCTTGATATCTTTGAAACTGTTGCCGTGGCGACGCATCAAACTTTACCCTTCTTTTAGGATGCTTTTAGGATGCTTTTGAGACCCTTAGCATGCTTCAAAATGCATGAAACTCGACAGACACATCACATTTATTAGCCAGTAGACACGTGCAATGTTTCAGAAACGGGCGTGGTGAGGGCTCAGTAGCGCCACCTTTTGACAAAAGTAGGGTTGTTAGTTTTATCTACAGTTACAAAAATCGGTATGTATATTGTACTCCTCGAGCCGGACAACTTTCTAATTGACACTCATTAGCTAGGACCCACAGAAAGTCAGATATGTTTGTTTGAATGTGGTCTTGCTTAATCTGAGCCTACATCTCTGTCTTTGCCTGTCTGTGTATGTGTGTGTGTTTGTAGGGGGAGGGGTCTTAACCATTTCACTCCTGTGTGTATGGCCTGCATAAAAAATAAATGCCTTAAGCCTGGTATTTTTTTAAATAAGTTTTTTATTTTTTTATAAGTAAAGGCATATAACCAGTTTAATTGTAGTGCATTAATAGTTTTATATAATTAGTTTATTAATTAAATTAACTTGGTCCATAAACTTGATCTGAAAATTTGGTCCATAAATCAAACACACTTGCATGTAATAATATGACTTGAGTGTTAATCACATCATGTTTTCAGTTTGAATATAAAATATATAAATTATGTAAAAAAAAATAAAGTTGATCCAGCTGGAGCGCAGGCTGAGAATAGCGCTGTCATGACTGGATCAGAGATCATCAGTCATGCCCTCTCATACCTTACGCGCACACCACGCCCACTTACATCAGATCACATCAACATGTCAGCCGGAGGGATAACGAGGGTCGTCGTCGCTTTTGGATTCAAGAATTTCTTACAACAAGATGGCAAAAGAACAGCGCTTTGCAAGACATGCAACGTTAAGATCGCGGACAGTCAGATGACAACCTCCAATTTCGTCCGTCATTTGAAGAGCCATATTCTGCCCAGTAAGTGCTTGTCAATTTGTTAATGTTATCTGGTTAGCTCGTTCGTAGTTAGCTAGCTAATGTAAGTTAAAGGAGAACTCCGGCGCAAAATTACACATTGTTACCTAGTCAACCGTTATCTGAGATTTGTTTTCATGACTGCCGAATGTAAATAGTTTTATCTATAAAAACAGTTTAGCCTATAAGTGACGTCCGACATTCTCCATGCATCAGCATTAGCGCGTCGCGTTCGGTTGCGACAGTAACACGACGACACTCTCTTCAAGATCAATGTTCCCAATATTATACTTTATTTGTAGATAAGGCATAAAGGTCTATGATTTGCATAAAATGACTATCTTGCTGGAGTGGAGTTTATTGCCCTTTAGAATACACTAAGCATTAGTGCTGCACGATTAATTATATCGCAGTCGTAATAGCGATCTCAAACCTATGCAATTATATAACGCAAAATGCCGCGATTTTATATGAAATAAACAAAGTAGGGCTATTAGCGCAGCATCTCTTCTTTTTTGTCATCCTTTGACTAGTGTTACAAGATCCCCCTCTTATTGGTTCAAATGCCTTTTCGCATTTTGCACGACAAGAAGTGAAAAGCTGCCTGTGAGTGCCCTAGATTAGAATAGATGAGACTCGCATAATGCGCATGCACTGACCGTGTGCCAGCCCAGAATAAACAGTTCTCTTTCGAGCTTGAACGAACAATAGCACACACAATTATGCCAAAATGTGATTTTGTCTAGTATCTTCATAACATAAGAAAAGTCTATGGATGAAAAGAGTTGTGCTATGAGGCGCGTGTGAGATCCGCGTCTCGGCAACGGGTGCTCTTAAAGGGCCAGCAGCGAATAAAGCGTTCTTTCAGTAAAGTTAAAAGAACAAAGGGAAATTAGAAAATTACTCACTGATCTTGAGTAAAGAACTTTTGTAGCTTTAATAAGGATTATTATATATATAATTTATGATTCAGGCAGCGCAGACTGTTTGATAACTTTATTCAATTTCTGTACCTGTTAAGACAGGAAGGGCACAGGTAAATATGTTTTTTATTATGGGTTTATGTGGGGATTGTTTGAAGTTCACTTAATTTAAAAGCTGTTATATATTTTTTTTAAGCGTAATAATTTTTTAAAAAGTTGATGGCTTTCAATTGATGGAATCACTGTAATGTTGGTTTGGTTGATGGTTTATTGATCATTATAGGTGTTATCAATCATTTATTGTTGTTGTTGTTTTTAGTTTGAGTTGAGAAATAAACATTAATCTGTGTGTGCATTTTACTTTAGAACCAAGCAAGTTGGACTCATGAAACCATTTTATTATATCGGAGTCGCAAATCGCAATTGCAATATTGGCTCAATAATGGCAATATGACATTTTCCCAAATCGTGCAGCCCTACTAAGCATAGATTATAGATACCATCCCTTCGCTATGTTCTTTTCAATGTGAAGCGTTGCGTGCTGTGACTTGGTGTTGCTTCAAGTGCATCATTCTGCACACGGGATGCGCATGATTGCTTATAATACTTTGGGGAGACAAGGGGGCGTGGCCTAAGGGAATAGCACTCGTGATGTTAAGTGATGTTACCCCGCCATCGCTGATACAACCTTTAGCAGTCATGTTTTTGCTTCTTGAGAGAGAGAGAAAGTGTGTGTGTGTGTGTGTGTGTGAGCAATGGCGGTTCTAGGCGGGGGCCTGGGGGGGCCAGTGCCCCTGCGACAACAAGCTTGGACCCCCTTGTGGCCCCCTAAATGTGGAGTCAGTGTGAAATATTTTTTTATAGTGTGTCACGCATTGAGCATGACAGTCACTCGTTTCAGTCTTTTGTCTCACACTCCCGTCACACATTGTATTTCTCATGCGGAAAAACTATTAATAATATATTTAATATACGCAATTTCTCTGGCCGCGCCGCTCTCACGTGAGAATCAAGCGCGTCTCGCCTGGAGTTCAGCAGTCGACCCTGCTACGCATCAGCCAATCAAAAAAAGAGAAGTGCTACTACATTGGTTGTTAGTTTTATCTACAGTTACAAAAATCGGTATATACATTGTACTCCTCAAGCCGTACAACTTTCTAATACATAGTCATTAGCTCGGACCAAGAGGAAGTCAGATATTTTGGTCTGAATATGGTGAGCCTCTCTCTGAGCCTACGTCCCTGTATGGCAAGCCCTTTTAACATTTAAAAGCTAAGTTTGCCTGTCCGGAATTAACATTGTAGATATCAACAACGTCTTTCTGTCTAGTCGTTACACTTTGGATAGTTTGTATTATCATTTAAGATATCTGTAACATAATTGTGACTAGTCGAAATGACAGAGTATGGCAAGCCGCTTTAACATTTAATCATGAAAGGGCCAAAGCCTTCGGCACCGCCACCCGGGTGCCTTTAGGTAACTAAAGGAACCGGGGTTGCGGTGCCTCCGGCTTGGGCCCGCCATCGCTGCTCGCAGCTATATATTTTTTTTTTTTTTTTTTTATTTTTCTAACGACTATTCGGGCACTTTTGGGGCCCTTAACATGCTCGAAAACTCTTGAAACTTTGCACACGGGTCAGAACCCGCGGCCATCAGAGCCGGGCTGAAGCTGGTACCCGGGCGTGGCAGGGGGGCTCGACAGCGCCCCCTGGAACGGGGTCCGAACACTTGGTCCATAAATCAAACACGCTTGCATGTAATAATATGAAACTCGGTACACATGTTGATCTCATCGTTTCATCTATACCTCGCGCTTTTACTTTTTACCCCAGCCCAACAGGAAGTCGGCTATTTAGGGTTGTTCGTAAAACACTCGCAATGGAATTTTTAATACTCCTCCTAGAGCTTTGATCCAAATTCGACGAAACTCGGTCAGCGTGAAGTCAAGACATTGAGGATGAAAGTTTGCGAGGGGATTTTTGATATCTCGAACGGTTTGGCCGTGGCGAGGAAACAAAATTATGGCGAGAAACGTGAAACAGGAAGTGTATCATAACTTCAGCACACATCAACCGATCTTGATGAAACTTCAGCAGTGTGTTCGCTGTAAGAGGACGATCACATGGATGTGACTATTGTGAGTCAAAGTTATAGCGCCACCAACTGGCAGCAGGAAGTGTGTCATTTTCAAAATGCTTTGATATCACCCTTTTATTTTTACCCGATTTGCTTCAAACTTCATCTGTATAATGTAAACATACGGCAGATGTAGACCTGTGAATGGATTCTTGATATCTTTGAAACTGTTGCCGTGGCAACGCATCAAACTTTACCATTCTTTTAGGATGCTTTTGAGACTCTTAGCATGCTTCAAATTGCATGAAACTCGACAGACACATCACATTTATTAGCCAGTAGACATGTGCAACGTTTCAGAAACGGGTGTGGTGAGGGCTCAGTAGCGCCACCTTTTGACAAAAGTGGGGTTGTTAGTTTTATCTACAGTTACAAAAATCAGTATGTATATTGTACTCCTCGAGCCGGACAACTTTCTAATTGACACTCATTAGCTAGGACCCACAGAAAGTCAGATATGTTTGTTTGAATGTAGAGAAAATCTCAGAATTTTGCCAGTCTCTCAGTGTCCCTCTGTGTGAGTGAGAGGAGGGGCGCCTGTCAGGTTAATTTTAACCCTTTATTTGCTGTGTGCAACTTCTCTGGCATTTTTGGGGGCCTTAACATCCTCTAAAACTCTTGAAACTTTGCACACGGGTCAGAACCCATGGCCATCAGGGCCGGGCTGAAGCTGGTAACCGGGCGTGGCAGGGCGGCTCGACAGCGCCCCCTGGACTGGGATTCGAAAATTTGTCCATAAATCAAACACACTTGCATGAATTAATATGAAACTCGGTACAATTAAAGATCACATCAGGCCAAACAACTTTCGTGCTCTAAGTTTTAAGAAGGAAGTTGGGAATTATGGGTTGTTTGAATAATTCTCCTAGGAGAAATACATCAAATTACAACGCATGTGTTTACCAATCACAACCAAACTCGGTGTGCATGAAGTCAAGACATTGAGGATGCTCAATTCCGGACGGATTTTTGATATCTCGAACGGTCTGGCCGTGACGAGGAAATGAATTTTATGACTAAAAAAGGACACATAAAGTGTGTTATAACTTTGCTCATTTTACCTACAGTTACAAAACTTTCCACGTATATTGTTCTCGTCAAGCCGATCAACTTTCCAATTTAAAGTCATTCGCTCTGAGCAACAGAAAGTCAGATATTGTAGTTTGAATGGATTTATTTCCCCTGCGATTCACTCTCTCTCTCTCTCTCTCTCTCTCTCTGTGTGTGTGGGTGTGTGTGTCTGTGTGGGGAGGGGAGGGCTGTTGTCTGTGTTTGTGTGTGTGTGTGTGTGCATGTGCGTGTGTGTGTGGGGGGAGGGGAGGGCTGTTGTCTGTGTTTATGTATGTTTGAACCACACACTGTGGCTGGCTGCGATTTTTCCTATAAGTCCTTGTCTTTTTGCATAACAATTTTGTATTTTTTTTAAATGACAAAATAGGCATATAACCCCCATCTTTTAAATGTATAGTTTGCTTTAAATAAAAGTAAGATTGTATTTGTAATTGAAGCTGAATGAATTTAAAATTCTTGTGCTATATTTCAATATATTTGTTTTCCTTCAGATTTTAAAACACTAACTTCATTATTTTCTGAATTACAAATATTGTTTTCTGTATAAAATAATACTCTGACTAAAAACAAATTTGATGTTTCTTTTTGTATTTTTATTTACATGTATTTATGTATGTGTGTGTGTGTGTGTGTGTGTGTGTGTGTGTGTATAAAGTGCAGGTTTTTTGAGATAAAGTAGAATTTCTATAACTATGTGTTGAACTGATAAATCACTCTTTTTTTTTCTTTTTTTTTAACCTTTATTTATCCAGGTAAAATGTTTGAGAACCACTTCTCATTTACAAACATGACCTGGCCAAGAGGCTACAGGAAAAAATAAGAACATAATGTACAGCTGTACATAGTCAAACACATAACACTTTTTTATTTAGCTGAACAAGCAGCTAAATAAAAATAAAAAAGACAACAAAGAGGAAAAAGAAAACGAATAGAGTGCTTAAATAAGTGTGTAAATATGGTTCATGATTGTCAGCAGGAACAAGAGTCAACTATGTAATTTTCGAGGTTTTGCTTAAAGGTGGAGATTGGGATCAGAGATGTAAGTTTCAGGGTATTTTGTAGTATGTTCCAGTCGTGTACTGATGCAAAGCGGAAGGCATTATGTCCAAAGGTAGTAGAAGTAGGGGGGATACTAATTTTAATCAAATTACTTGATCTTGTGTGATAGGTGTTATAAGCGGCATGAAATAGGGATGACAAATAGAGAGGTGCCTTGCCCAGAATTGTCTTATATATGAAGAGAAACCAATGATGGAGCCGCCGGGTATGAAGGGAGGGCCAACCCACCAGTTTATACAGGTCGCAGTGATGAGTGTGATAGGGTGCATTAGTGGCAAAACGGATGGCTGAATGATGGATTGTGTCAAGTTTTTTTAGAGCTGTGTTTGGTGCCACTCTTGTGTGTGTTAAACACAATCTACTTAATACAGACAACCTCATTATAAAGATAAATAACAAATCCAAAAAATATATGATTATAATCTATGACAAAAAAAAGCCATTACAAACTATATTAGTGGTAAATACACATTGCTCTTTGTATTGTTGTAAAATACATTCATGAAAAACAAGATAACAAAAATCAAAAAGATAAATTATTTTAGATAGAGCCATGGCTGCTATAAAATTGAGACAACATGTTTTAAATGTATAGCAGAGATGTTAAATGAGGCAGCAACATACAAACTTTCTAGAACAACATGGACCTGGACCTGGATAGCTGGTTTTTTATGGAGGACAGTGAAGAGGAAGAGGGTGCAAATCAAACAGCTCATTCTCAGACTACACAGCAAACAGCTTAAGTTTTTAGTGCTTTGTTTGAGGTTTTTAGTGCTCTGTCCTATCTTTTATCAACACATAATAGATAGAACAGAACAAGAAAGGCAATTAATAATCTGTCATTGCATTATGATATGAAAGGCTCAGTACAGTGTGGCACAAAACGCTTATGCGCATCCCGAGTGGAGAATGATGCGCTTAAAGCCACATGGAGTTACAGCGCACAGCGCATCGAGTCCGCATTGATGCAAGCTCTACAATACACTTCTTTTCGACAGTCAAAGTGGGGGTTACGTTTTTGCACGTCATACAGAATAACCCTAAAGGCACCAAGGTGGCGGTGCCACCGGCTTTATATTAAATATAAATATAGCTGTGAGCAGCGATAAAGGGCCAAAGCCGGCGGTACCACCATCCCGGTGCCTTTAGGTAACTAAAGGCATCAGGGTTGCGGTGCCACCGGCTTGGGCCCGCAATCGCTGCTCGCAGCTATATTTTATTTTTATTTTTAGTAGTGACATTGGAACTAATAAAGACATAAACTGTGGTCTGCAGGATAGTTACGGTAAGTAAAAGTGAAAAAACTATCAAACCACTGATGGTGTGATGATCTCTAGAGTGTGAAGTCTGATGTGAAGATCTATTGAAAGGCAGGTATTCTGGAGGTGTGTGTGTGCATATTTGCCTACACTTGTAAGAGTCTAATTTCCTTACTTATATAGTGAAATATTATGACAACCAGCTAGTGAAGACATTTTATTGAACCTCACTAGTTAAAAAGGCTTATAAATCAGTTAAAACATGTTTTTATTTAAATCTATTTTTTGCACACTTTTGTTATGGGTTTTGCAATTGAAAATATCATTAACCTGATATAAAATCAATGGACATATATGCAATATTCTCACTGATGTAGTGAAACAAATGTGTGTGTGTGTGTGTGTGTGTGTGTGTGTGTGTGTGTGTGTGTGTGTGTGGTTGTCCCCTCAAAGATGGCACTATCCTAGATCCTTGTCCTTGTGGGTAATTTTTTTAGTCCCCATGTGGAAAACAGCTTATGATTATGAATCATACTAAGTGATGTTTTTTGAAAATGTAAAAAGGTTTGTCTTACGGCATTTAAAGACTGAGGGATTTTCCTGTAATGTTTAATAATACATTGTGAAAAAACTCTGACTCATGCAGGAAACTAGGTATTATTTGTTGGTGAAAGTGAAAGTGGTTCTCAACTGGTTTTGCTTTAGTATTCAGATTTTACATTGGACAAAACAAGTGGTGAAAGAAGCAGACTTGTGTAATGTATTAAAGTAAGCAAAAATATCCTTAAAATAAAGCATTTCGTTAAATCTATTCTTGTTGGGACCTGTAGAGATTGATTGGCGTTACAGGATTTGACATCAATGACAACAACAACAAAAAATGAATCTGCGCCACTGATATTTTGATATTCTAACTTTGCACTATAATTTGGTTATGATTTTATGCATTTCATTATTTGCTTTTAGCATTGTTTTTCCTTCTTACAATTCTGTCAGAACCTTTTTTTTTTTTTTTGGGTCATAAACCCACCAGCTGAGAAGACTTTGAAAACTGAAAACTCTGAGAACTGAAAACAGAATGAGGATTCAGGATTTAAGTGAAAGTTTTTTGAGGACTTTTTTCTAACACAAAATGGTTTAAAAAAATCATGCAAAAATATACTACACAAATCCTTCTTTCAAAAACGTTGCTTTACATTGATAAGTTCAAATTTAACGAATATGGAGAAGAGCAGAAGCATTAACATTTTCTGTGAACATTTCAGCTTTTGTTTTCATCTCTGTCTGTGGGATGTTGCGGTCTCATTTTGGTTAGTTTAACACTGTTTTGCCTTCGAAAGTCTTTTCTGTGAACTTTGCTCTAAGGTACATATGCACAGACTCATGACTTTTCATAAGTAAGGCCATCGGGTATGGGTTGATATGATCCTCTGGAACATAAGGATATGGAAAGTTCTGCTCTTTGTTATGGTTGCATATATTAGCACTAATTCTGTCTTTGCCATCCAAGGCTTGGCTCAGGGGCACTGACTATCCAGAATCAAAACATGCAAATAAATCATATTTATATATATTTATACTGTACACAGAGTTATGATTTTTCTTGCTGTGTGTTGTCACAGACTGGATCTTTATTTTGTCTAATACCTTCGTCGCTTAAAGGGATACTCCACTTTTTTTTTTCGGAAATAGGCTCATTTTACAACTCCCCCAGTTTTGCCGTTTTCGAATTTAGAAGAATATCAGCAACCAGACAGTTTCTGGTCTCATTGACTTCCATAGTATATTTTTTTCCTACTATGGAAGTCATTGAGTTGTAAAATGAGCCTATTTCCAAAAAAAGTGGAGTATCCCTTTAACATTTTTAATAAAGAAAAAAAAGAGTATGGATTTTTTTTAACATTGTTTGTTTCATATGAGACCACAATAGATTTGATCTTTTGTTACTGTAAGGTGGCAGTGGCTCAATGGTTTATGTAGGTTGTCTACAATTCGGAAGGTTGGTGGTTCAATCCCTGTTTCCACCTGATCAAGTGTCGAGGTGTGTATTTGAGCAAGACACCTAACCCCAGCTGCTCTCGACAAGTTAGGTGTGCATGGTTGACACCGCCGTCAGTGAGTGAATGGGTGAATGTGAGGCAAAATGTAAAGCGCTTTGGTGGCCACTGGGTCTGTGAAAGCGCTATTGAAATGCAGTCCATTTACCATTTTACCATTTAAGGTAGTTGACATGAAATACTTTTGGAAATTTGACTTCCTGTTGTGTGAGATGCTGTGCTACGTCTAAAATAATTTTAAACAGCATTTTGATTAAATGTTTTTAAATTATTATGCCGGTAGCTTTTATTACCTCATTTACAGCAATAACTGAAAAAATGCATTTTTTTTTTTATTTTTTTTACAAATTATAATACATTATCATTAAAATACATTCATTATAATACAATTATATTATATTTATATTATATTGTTCTAGCAAAGTTTTTTGATAAGGGAAAGAGTAATAAGGAACCGGTGAACATTTAACATAATATAACTTTTAATGACAAAATAAACAAACAACGAGACGAAAGTCTCATATGGACTCCTGCTGCATATAAACACAGCATAAAGTCCAGGCCTGGTCCTCTCTCATCCTTCACTGTCGTCACTCCTCCTTTTATCTTTACTAAACTCCTCCGTGGGACTCGGGGCACTTTTTGTGTGAAATCATATTAATTTTTGTCCATCAAAAGTGTGCTTTCACTTTTTGAGCGTGACCAGTGCAGCAAAAACAGATTTGACACCGAAACCCCGCTTTACTGCTACTCACGCGCCGCTCCTGCTCGACGCTCACGCACTGCTTCTGCTCCCGATGTGAATGCAGTCACGCGTGCAGTGTGAAACCAAAGAGATGAAACTCCGATGCTCTTTTGGTTACAGCAACTAGGTGGCGCTTCGGCCGCCATTATGGGGTGAATATTTCAACTGGAGTTAGGCCGTGTTGCGCCACGTTTTTTGAACGCCATGAGCGTAACGAGGCGCTGAGCGCTTTTTTTAACCCTGAAGCGCTGAGCACCCAGCGTTTTTACTGCTTGCCGCGAGTTGAAAAATGTTCCACTTTGGATGAAACGCAGCGCTCATCACTGTCACTTTTTACCCGGCTGTCATTCATTTGATAGACATCCTTAGCACCCAATTATCGGCTCTGGGCATTTGTAAACCACGCCTCAAATATGAGAAAATAAACTCAATGAGACTTGGGTCTGAATGAGACTTGGGTCTGACATTAGCCAGGCTAGTGCAAATTGCTTTTTTGGGTGTATTTGTACCTGATTTGAATAATTCACTGAAACAGCCGTAAAAGACAACGTTTGCAAATGAACTCTGCGATCATTCTTGATGAATTCCCTTAATAGTTTTCTTTGACTTAGATTTTGGGGGTGTTTCAGTGTAGCATAAAACTGTTTTGTTCTGCTCTGGGATATGGGATGACTTATTACAGGTTTGTTTTGGCAAAACAACAAAAATGAAAAATAATTATTTTTGAAATTCTTTCTGCTAATGTTTCCCCCTCTGAAGAGACAGAAAGTTAACGAGTGTTAGGGCAGTACAATTGAAGAGGTTGTGTTCATTAGCCAGGGTACAACATGGCTGCTACCAGGACTAGACTAACCGGTTCTAGAGGCACCCTGATGGTGGCCGGTTAGCGCGGTGGCAGCGGTATGGGTCAGCCCACCTGGGAGGGAGACAGCTGTCTCGTCGCTATCCAGCGCATGTCAGGCCTAATGACTCGCAGCTGACACCTTAACCCAGCCACACTGCAAAGTAGCGCATTAGAATAATTACTCCCTGTCATCCTCCATTTAATAGCCAGTCCCCCCCCCCTTCCAAATATACCCACACTCATCCACAGGGTCTAACACACACTCAATGCTGTTACTGGTTGGACCATCAAAGTAAAGAGCGTACACACTCCTCCTAACCCTTTGTCTTTTGCTTTTAGGTGATTCAATAGTATTTGCAAACTTCATTTAAAGAGAATGACTGGGAAACCAGCTGACGCCACTGCCAGTAACAGTGTTTGGTTTTGGTGGAAAAAAAACATGTTCTCGCACACAGATAGAGACATTCAGTCACAATACATCCAGCCTGAGCGTGCAGCTCATTATCATTACATCTGCATAGTTGAGACTCCTCCTCCTAAAACAGAGCAAACAGAGCTGTGGTACAGCCTCTTTCTCTCAGGGCACAAGACCTTTTCTTCCTGAATCTCGTTATGATTTCATTTGATTTGTTATGGTACCTGATCCATTTTGGATCTGTACAGACAACAATCTTGCAGTTGATAATTTAGGCTATTCACATCCTTGCAGTAGTGTTTGTTCTGAAGCTTATCTCAGATTCTGCACTTTAAGTATAATACTTTTCAAAAGTTTGGGGTCAGTACAATTTTTAAATGTAAAAAAAAAGAGTCTCATATACATGTATGATTTTGATACGATACCCGACTACAATATCTCTGAACCGGTACCACGATAAATATCAATACAGATACCAATAGTTTGGCAAAAACCATAATAATAATAATTATGGAATAGGTTTCAAAATATTACAGTGTAATTAATGCTGCAAATCTGTGTGTGCACAATTCATAGATGCTATTTGTTATAGTCACTAATATATTGAATTGAAAATAATTATATTTAAAACAAAAATTCTTGCGCTTAGTAGTCAGTGAGTATTATCAGAGATTTGCAGTGATTGTTTTCTCGTCAGTTTAGTCCAGTGTGTTTATTGGCCATTCCCTGATGATCACAGTAAACTGTATTGAAATGATAGAATCTGCAATAGAAATGCAGCTGTGAGTCAATGGAACCTGATGAGGAGATGAACAAATTGTCTGAAGAGAAAGTAGATGTAAGGTGTGAAGGGGGTGACTGGTGTCTGGTCTCCATGGGAGGCTGGGGCAGACGCTAGAGGAAAGGTCACGGGTTGTCTTGTGTGGAGTCCTGAACAATAGTGATCAAGAGGCTGACGCAATGGGATTAAGTCTAGCTATTCGTTGTGATTATTGACTTGAATCATTGTGTTACACCAATACTGCAATTGGCTTGTCTTTGGTTAAGTGCTCTCACCGTGGAATCTTTTCAGATAGTATGTATACTGTACATTGAAAATTTATCTTCCGTTAAAGTAGTGTTATTTTTTTGTGTTTTTTTTTTGTGTGTGTGTGTGTGTGTGTGTGTGTGTGTGTGTGTGTGTGTGTTCTCCTCTTGACCAGTTGTTGTCTGACCAACTCAGGTCACATTAACCCAGTTCTCACAGTGTTGGTCTAGAAGGAAAAAAAAAACGCACACATACAGCTCTCCTTAGTAATGTAGTGTGGCCTGAAGCTGCTTCATGCTGTTAGATTTCCACTGTTGCTGTGCAATGATCAAGTTATTTACTGCTTACATTACCATGCGGCTTGATAAGCATATTTTCCCCAGTAGACATAACAAGATGGTTTATCACCAGGGTTACTACTGAATATAGTAGGGTGTGCATCCAGTGTGTATTTACACTCCTGTGCTTTATAGCACCACATAAATAAACCTTTTCTCTACTGTAATTTAAAGCTGAATTTTTTGCATTAAATAATGAGGGGAACTTGCTCGTAAAAGCATCATGATGTCTTAAATCAAAACAAAAGAGAATATGTGCAGACTCAACTCTTTGGAAACTTTTTTGAGTAAATGATTTTGTATACAAATAATATTAATAATTGTATATGAAAACTTTTATTTTAATATTATTGTTTTCATTTAATAAATAAAAAATAGCTGTATTTAAAAAACAACAACAACTGTATATCAGTTTAGTTATGTTTTCTCTGTATTCAAAGGAATAGAGATATATGATTATTATATACATATAGTCATTGGTCTTTTTTATCACTGGCAAGACAAAAAAAATAACGAGCTGCATTTAGAGTTAGCCAGATTGTAACAGTCCAAGACACCTTATAATGTAGTATTTTAAATTGTTGTATACGTTCCTTTTGATTGCAGTTTCTCTAACAGGTCACCCATTGACCCCTTTGTGGGCTGGGTGCCAAAAGCGATTCCACACACATTAGCCTCATCACTAGCTTTAATGCATGCCACCCCACGGGATTGTAGGCGCCCTGGCACGTGTGTGTGGTCCTATCCAAATGGCAGGAATCTCACATGGATGCAACACTGCTCCATCCTGACAGCTCCCTCCAATTACCGCCACTCCTGTCGCATACCTCCCATCTCTCTCTGGCCCAGATCGCATGTGACCCCGCTCGCTGCCACGCTGGTGGAAGCGAAAGGGGAGACAGAGGAGTCCAAGGGGAAAGGGAGGCTCACACAAACATACACTCAAATACTTCTTCTGCTTTTTGCACATTCTTCTTCTCAGCAACTAGTCGGTGGGGTTTATTTCTTTTCCTATGGTAGGGTTGTTAATCCATTCAAATATTTAATCATGGTTCATTTCTTTTGAAGTTATCGCGTTAACAGTTTTAGTAGATTTAATAAAAAGTGTATTTTTATTTATTTATTTATTTATTTATTTTTTATTTAACAGTCAGACATACATACAAACCAACATAGTGCAGTAGTGAGCAATCTTGTAAATCCATAATTCCAGAAGTGACATAAGAGTGATTTAAGTGTGTATGTGAGTGGGTGTGAGTGTGGGTATGTATATGTGTGTGTATGCTTAAACAAAGTAACCATTTATTATTTATTACCATTGTCATTACCATCACCACCCCACTCCCCACTACCACCATATTGCCAATATTGTGTTGGTCGATTTTTATTTCCATCCTTCCTCCTATGTAACAATTGCCATTGTCAATCCTGTGTAAAATTAAAGATTATATAATAAGAAAATATAAGATAACCTTCCCCCATTTTTATATTTTAAAGGCGTAATGTGAACTAAAACATTGATTAAAATATGTTTTTTAATAAGGCTTTGTTTTTACATTTATATTTGCAGAATATTGTTAATATTACCATTTCTTTTGACAGAAGTAGTTTTAGCCTATATATACTCTATACATGTAGGGTTAATTCAGGATACTTGGGATATTTTTTCCTAGTCATCTCAATAGCAATAGTCCCAATTCACCTCTCTATATAAGATGTTTCTAAGAGAGTTTATGGTTAAGTCAAAGTGTCAGATTGAGGATACGAATTAACAGAGTTTTAAACATATTCACTTTTTAACACATATTTAATCGTATGTGTTAACATGCTAATTTTAACAGCCCTACTTTTTAAATTGTAGTTAGTGTGTTTTCTCTTGGACTAAGTTTGCATGCAAGCTTATGGTTTTTGTGCAGCTGAATGTTTATCGTGTCTAGGGGCCTGACTGCAGGCCAGTTGAAGCTGCAGAGAGGCCAGAAATGAAAAAGTACAGATGAGCCCAACAGCTTTGTTTGGATGCTCATTTGCAGTGTCGTGAGATTTCTCTGAGGAGGGGAAGAAGGGAAATGGGATACAAGCATGGAAGTGAGAACGGGGAGTTTTAAGTGGCTTGAGAGGTTTCAGTGATTAAACAGAAGAACTACAAGCGCATTACAGCTCTCACAATTTGCATCTGTCTCTTTTGTAAAATACAGTTAAAAAAAACTAATGCTCATGTACTTTGCTGCATATCCACTTTCAAAACAACTGTTTGAGAAAAAAGAACGTTCACATAGAGGGAAGTGTTTTATTTTGTAATATGTAACCAATTATATTATTTTATTTTAATGCATAATTACTTTTGCAGATTTTTGCAGACTTTTCAGTTGCATTTTTTACCTCGCCTAAAAATGAACGGTATATTATTGACTGAAATGAACATCATTTTAAGCGTGCAACCTTGGAAACATAAAACATTCCCAAAAAACAATTCCTACTCGTCAACTGGCAAGCTGAAGCATATACCTGCTGTCTCAAGTTTTGCTACACTGGAACATGTATTTAACTAGGAACAATCTCCTTCCATCTGATCCACTGGCATCCGGCCAAACAGATTTCTTCATCCTTATGATTATTTTATCACTTTAAATTCTTTATGATGAAACGCTGCAGTGGTAACCTTGCTAAAGCTGATCAGGGCCTGGCTTTCACTGCTGCTATTTGGAATAGCTCTCCTCGGTGGCTCGTTCCTGCTCCCTCTGTTGGATTCTGCTTGTCCATTAGTGCCATCTGTGCCCGCCTGTGCCGTCTGTGAGCGCCTGCGCTCCGCCAAAATGACTGGCATTTTCTCTCAAACAACCAGGGGATGGTGCCCAGAGCTGCTAGCTGGCAATGATGTGCACTTTTTCTGACAAACCCGGGGAAAGAAAGACAGGATGGGGAGCAGAAAACATCTGCACATGTAGTGCAGCTTTGCTTAAGCTACTTTCACAGGGAAAGACTTTTCTGGTGACCATGCAGCTAAACCAAGCTTTGTAAACTTGAGCTCTTCCAACACACTGCTTCCTCAGAGCAAGTCATCTCCAGATATCAGATGATCAGCAACCCTTGTAATAAGTCTTCATTGGTCCCAAATTTACATTGGATTCAAGTAGGTTGAATTGAAGTTTTTGAAAGATGCACATTTGAAAAAACAGAAATTTGTTCTTTACAAGGAAAGTTCTGTCATCGTTGACTAATGCTGTTTAAGAAAATTCTAAATACATTTGGTGGACTACACAATAAATAAGGTCATACAGGTTTGGAACAAAATTAGGGTAAATGATGACAGAATTCATTGAACTAATTTATTAGTCAAAAATGAATCATTAGATTTTCCATCCCTAGATTAAAGACACAATCCACCTACTTGTATTGTAGTGTGTCGGCATCTCTGAATGAGCCGATTACTGTAAATATTTACATTCTATGTGTCACAGAAAGGAATAGTTGAAAAAAGAAATGTAGTGTGTCCTTATTTACTGTAGTATGTAATGACACACAATGTATTGTGTGAATGAACGAGTTCACAGTAACGTTCATCAGGCAAAAATTTCAGTTCACGTTCGCCCAAAAAATTAACGAGTTCTTAAACTATCGTCCAATGAACGTGTTCAGCCAAAACACTGAGTACCATCCACCTTTTTTTCTGCGCCCATTCTATTTCCCATGATTCATAGCGGGTTCAACTGACTAAACGTTTTTCTACTTCCTGTTGAAGTATCTGTTTACATAAAATGCTAGTACTCTAGTCCAGACCACTCATCTATATACAATGCTATATTATATAGATCGGTGGTCCAGACATTAGAAAAATATCAGTCTACACATGCGTTTTATATTCACGGACATGACCGTTCTGAAACTAAGCGACTTTTAAACTTTCACAGAGATCTTAAAGAGAAACCACAAAGAAACCTTTCTTTAAAGTGAATTTTGTGTTTAATTAATTGTATGTTAATTTCAATCAATGTTTCATCAACCAATTGCCTGGTTTAATAAATAAGATGTAGTGAATAATAGATGATCATGACGGAGGTGACTGCGCGCAAACTGGACTTTGGTCTCATAAATGAATGAAACTCGGCGTATAATGTAGTCTCATGTTAATGTAACTCTCCTCACAGGCCTGAGAAATAAATAGACTATGCATCTTTGAGGAGTCAAATGGCTAACCAGCCTAACCTTATAGTACTTGTATTCTGCAGCAGTCGGGGTGATAGAAACTGTTGGATATTCATGTATTGCTGGATTAGGGGGATCGTGCAGTCATGCATCAGCTATCCTTTGGAAGTTATGAAGAAAAGAAAAACGTTCATTTTGTTTTTATCTGCGATTTAATAAAAAATATCGTGATCAGATCACATTTGATGAATGTTTTTTTTTTGTTTTTGTTTTCTATTTAGTTTAGCAATGTGGGGATGACACAATCTAAAACACATGGCAAAAAAGCATAGACCAGACTCGATTCAGAAGTTGGCAACCGGAGTCGTCGTCATGGCAGTGCGCATTGTTTAGAGCAGAATAAGGTGGATATACAGTAGTATATACTCTGATGAGCCAAAACATAATGACCAGTCACAGGTGAAGCAAATATCGTTGATCATCTCCTAACAAGGCTATGTATTAAGGTCTGGGTAGATTACATGGTAAACAAACAGTCATTGTTCATAATCAACATGTTGGATCCAGAAGAGATGGGCAGGAATTAAAGTCTGAGCAACCTTGAAATGGGCCAAATTTTACAGCAAGAGATACTCTGACTCCTGGGTCAGAGTATCTCTGAAAAGGCAAGGATTGTTGGTATCCAAGACTCATCGATGCACAAGAGCAATGAAGGCATCACATGGATGGCCGTGTATGTGTGTGCCATATATCTGCGCAAGTGATGCCACCAAAATGCACTGTGGGACGACGACAAGCTGGTGGAGAGAGTGTGATGCTCTGGGCAATACCCTTGCTGGGAAACCGCGGGTCTGGCTATTCGTGTGGACTTAAATTTGACTACGGTGCTACCTACCTAAACATTGTTGAAGACCAGGTACAACCCTTCATGACAATGGTGTTCCCTGGTCACTGCAAACATTGTTAGTAGAGGTTGATGGTTTGGAGGGTTTTTTTGTTGTTGTTGTTGTTTACCGTCAACTTTGCCTCTAATGTTATGCTAAAAATGTGAGCCAGTAATGACCAATTTGTAAACATCATGACACCTAATGTCAGTGTTGGGTTTTTTACCGGTGTCTCGAGATTAAAAACCATCATTCTCCTTCTGTCTCGTAGGTCAATCCGGTAGTCATTAGCTCTTGATTGCTGATCATATGCCACTTTATTTACCCAGAAGACTTGATTTGAGCCAGCAGGACTTGCTGTAAATATTGTCAGCAGGAGAGGGTATTTTATCCCCTTGTAATTTATGGTGTCTATGTGCTTCCAAAAGACATTGTGGCTGTGGACTTAAATTACAGGGATCACCATCATGCTGTCAACTCTCAGTTTCAAAGCAAGCCGCGGGTAGAGCATTATTAGGCCCTCCGTAGCCTCATGAGACTCAAGCTGACATGATTTTTTTCTAAATTTAATGCTTGTCAGAGGATCCGTTTTGATTCACCCGTGACAGCTACAGTTTCAGAACCGTAAAATTGTGAGCTTCTTCACTTTTTTTCTGATTTCTCAAAGTAACTGTCCTTTTCTTGAGGCGTTTAATGTATTCACTGTTTCAGTGCCTATATCACTTTTTTAATAACTGGAAAATGTATCCAAGTTGTCAGCAGGCATTAGATTTTAGGCTCTCTTGGCTTGGTTCTGAATCTCCACCAGACCAGATGGCGGTGCTATGTGGGCCGTATGTGGACCATGGGTGTGGAGATAGTGGGGGCCAGCTCTAGAGTGCAGGATTGCTCACATTCTGGCATTTCCCAGGCCTGTTTGCAGCTGCACTTCCTGTCCCATTTTGATCTTCTAAAATGTTCAATATGCGGATAGGGTTTAGAAGACAGCGCTTAATCTGTGTAATGTCACAGTAGGTTTTTATAAATAAGGCATAATTGAAAGAAAGAAAGAATTGAAAACCCTTTAAAATACAGTCATTTTGTGAAATATTATTACAATTTAAAAGAACTGTTTTGTATTTAAATATATTTACAAATGTAATTTTATTCCTGTGATGACAAAGCTGAATTTTTAGCATCATTACTCCAGTCTTCAGTGTCATGATCCTTCAGATATCATCGTGATACTAAGATTTTGTTACTTTTTTTCTTTATATCAACAAAACGGAAAAAAAAACTGTGCTGCTTAATATTTTAGTGTTTTTCAGGATTCTCTGATGAATAGAAAGTTCAAAAGAGCAGCATTTATTTGAAATGATATAAGTTTTTAGCAAGTTTTAGTGTTACCTTTGATTAATTTAATGCATTCTTGCTTAATAAAAGTATCTATGTATATTATTTAAATTATACATGTAAATTATATATTTTAATTGGACATATTATTTTACAAGTTTGAGTGTAACCTTTGATTAATTTAAATGTATTCTTGATTAATAAAAGTATGTATGCGTTATTT
>NW_024121577.1:3492772-3858938 GCF_016745375.1 Pimephales promelas | reverse complement strand
TTCGTTTTTTTTTCGTTTGGGCGAAAAATTAAGTTTCTCCCAATCTTCTCAAACTCTGGATTATGATAGAGGGCGTGAGACTTTGACCTGAGTGCAAAAATGGAGGCTCTAGACCCTTCCAGAGCTGAGATATCGAAATTCAAAATTTCGACCCGAAAAAAAAACGACAGTGTTACCCCTTTCGTTTTTTTTCGTTTTGGGCGAAAAATTAAGTTTCTCCAATCTTCTCAAAACTCTGGATTATGATAGAGGGCTGTGAGACTTTGACCTGAGTGCAAAAATGGAGGCTCTAGACCCTTCCAGAGCTGAGATATCGAAATTCAAAATTTCGACCCAAAAAAAAACGACAGTGTTACCCCTTTTCGTTTTTTTCATTTTTTGGGCGAAAAATTAAGTTTCTCCAATCTTCTCAAAACTCTGGATTATGATAGAGGGCATGAGACTTTGACCTGAGTGCAAAAATGGAGGCTCTAGACCCTTCCAGAGCTGAGATATCGAAATTCAAAATTTCGACCCGAAAAAAAAACGACAGTGTTACCCCTTTCGTTTTTTTTTCGTTTTTTGGGCGAAAAATTAAGTTTCTCCAATCTTCTCAAAACTCTGGATTATGATAGAGGGCCACGAGACTTTGACCTGAGTGCAAAAATGGAGGCTCTAGACCCTTCCAGAGCTGAGATATCGAAATTCAAAATTTCGACCCGAAAAAAAAACGACAGTGTTACCCCTTTCGTTTTTTTTTCATTTTCGGGCGAAAAATTAAGTTTCTCCAATCTTCTCAAAACTCTGGATTCTGATAGAGGGCTGTGAGACTTTGACCTGAGTGCAAAAATGGAGGCTCTAGACCCTTCCAGAGCTGAGATATCGAAATTCAAAATTTCGACCCGAAAAAAAAACGACAGTGTTACCCTTTTCGTTTTTTTCATTTTGGGCGAAAAATTAAGTTTCTCCAATCTTCTCAAAACTCTGGATTATGATAGAGGGCTGTGAGACTTTGACCTGAGTGCAAAAATGGAGGCTCTAGACCCTTCCAGAGCTGAGATATCGAAATTCAAAATTTCGACCCGAAAAAAAAACGACAGTGGTACCCCCTTTCGTTTTTTTTCGGGCGAAAAATTAAGTTTCTCCAATCTTCTCAAAACTCTGGATTCTGATAGAGGGCCATGAGACTTTGACCTGAGTGCAAAAATTGAGGCTCTAGACCCTTCCAGAGCTGAGATATCGAAATTCAAAATTTCGACCCGAAAAAAAACGACAGTGTTACCCCTTTCGTTTTTTTTCTTTTTTTGGGCGAAAAATTAAGTTTCTCCAATCTTCTCAAAACTCTGGATTATGATAGAGGGCTGTGAGACTTTGACCTGAGTGCAAAAATGGAGGCTCTAGACCCTTCCAGAGCTGAGATATCGAAATTCAAAATTTCGACCCGAAAAAAAAACGACAGTGTTACCCCTTCGTTTTTTTTTCGTTTTCGGGCGAAAAATTAAGTTTCTCCAATCTTCTCAAAACTCTGGATTATGATAGAGGGCTGTGAGACTTTGACCTGAGTGCAAAAATGGAGGCTCTAGACCCTTCCAGAGCTGAGATATCGAAATTCAAAATTTCGACCCAAAAAAAAAACGACAGTGTTACCCCTTTCGTTTTTTTTTCATTTTTGGCGAAAAATTAAGTTTCTCCAATCTTCTCAAAACTCTGGATTATGATAGAGGGCTGTGAGACTTTGACCTGAGTGCAAAAATGGAGGCTCTAGACCCTTCCAGAGCTGAGATATCGAAATTCAAAATTTCGACCCAAAAAAAAAAACGACAGTGTTACCCCTTTCGTTTTTTTCATTTTGGGCGAAAAATTAAGTTTCTCCAATCTTCTCAAAACTCTGGATTATGATAGAGGGCTGTGAGACTTTGACCTGAGTGCAAAAATGGAGGCTCTAGACCCTTCCAGAGCTGAGATATCGAAATTCAAAATTTCGACCCGAAAAAAAAAACGACAGTGTTACCCCTTTCGTTTTTTTTTCATTTTTGGGAAAAAATTAAGTTTCTCCAATCTTCTCAAAACTCTGGATTATGATAGAGGGCCATGAGACTTTGACCTGAGTGCAAAAATGGAGGCTCTAGACCCTTCCAGAGCTGAGATATCGAAATTCAAAATTTCGACCCGAAAAAAAAACGACAGTGTTACCCCTTTCGTTTTTTTTTTTTTTGGGCGAAAAATTAAGTTTCTCCAATCTTCTCAAAACTCTGGATTATGATAGAGGGCTGTGAGACTTTGACCTGAGTGCAAAAATGGAGGCTCTAGACCCTTCCAGAGCTGAGATATCGAAATTCAAAATTTCGACCCGAAAAAAAAAACGACAGTGTTACCCCTTTTTTTTTTTCATTTTTGGGCGAAAAATTAAGTTTCTCCAATCTTCTCAAAACTCTGGATTATGATAGAGGGCTGTGAGACTTTGACCTGAGTGCAAAAATGGAGGCTCTAGACCCTTCCAGAGCTGAGATATCGAAATTCAAAATTTCGACCCGAAAAAAAAAACGACAGTGTTACCCCTTTCGTTTTTTTTCGTTTTTGGGCGAAAAATTAAGTTTCTCCAATCTTCTCAAAACTCTGGATTATGATAGAGGGCTGTGAGACTTTGACCTGAGTGCAAAAATGGAGGCTCTAGACCCTTCCAGAGCTGAGATATCGAAATTCAAAATTTCGACCCGAAAAAAAAACGACAGTGTTACCCCTTTCGTTTTTTTCGTTTTTTGGGCGAAAAATTAAGTTTCTCCAATCTTCTCAAAACTCTGGATTATGATAGAGGGCATGAGACTTTGACCTGAGTGCAAAAATGGAGGCTCTAGACCCTTCCAGAGCTGAGATATCGAAATTCAAAATTTCGACCCGAAAAAAAAAACGACAGTGTTACCCCTTTCGTTTTTTTTCGTTTTTGGGCGAAAAATTAAGTTTCTCCAATCTTCTCAAAACTCTGGATTATGATAGAGGGCTGTGAGACTTTGACCTGAGTGCAAAAATGGAGGCTCTAGACCCTTCCAGAGCTGAGATATCGAAATTCAAAATTTCGACCCGAAAAAAAAACGACAGTGTTACCCCTTTCGTTTTTTTTTCATTTTTGGGCGAAAAATTAAGTTTCTCCAATCTTCTCAAAACTCTGGATTATGATAGAGGGCTGTGAGACTTTGACCTGAGTGCAAAAATGGAGGCTCTAGACCCTTCCAGAGCTGAGATATCGAAATTCAAAATTTCGACCCGAAAAAAAAACGACAGTGTTACCCCTTTCGTTTTTTTTCGTTTTTGGGCGAAAAATTAAGTTTCTCCAATCTTCTCAAAACTCTGGATTATGATAGAGGGCTGTGAGACTTTGACCTGAGTGCAAAAATGGAGGCTCTAGACCCTTCCAGAGCTGAGATATCGAAATTCAAAATTTCGACCCGAAAAAAAAACGACAGTGTTACCCCTTTCGTTTTTTTTCGTTTTCGGGCGAAAAATTAAGTTTCTCCAATCTTCTCAAAACTCTGGATTATGATAGAGGGCTGTGAGACTTTGACCTGAGTGCAAAAATGGAGGCTCTAGACCCTTCCAGAGCTGAGATATCGAAATTCAAAATTTCGACCCAAAAAAAAACGACAGTGTTACCCCTTTTTCGTTAATTTCTCCAATCTTCTCAGGCGAAAAATTAAGTTTAAAGATATTCGAAATTCAAAAATTTCGACCCGAAAAAAAAACGACAGTGTTACCCCTTTCGTTTTTTTTCGTTTTTGGGCGAAAAATTAAGTTTCTCCAATCTTCTCAAAACTCTGGATTATGATAGAGGGCCACGAGACTTTGACCTGAGTGCAAAAATGGAGGCTCTAGACCCTTCCAGAGCTGAGATATCGAAATTCAAAAATTCGACCCGAAAAAAAAACGACAGTGTTACCCCTTTCGTTTTTTTTTTTTTCGGGCGAAAAATTAAGTTTCTCCAATCTTCTCAAAACTCTGGATTCTGATAGAGGGCTGTGAGACTTTGACCTGAGTGCAAAAATGGAGGCTCTAGACCCTTCCAGAGCTGAGATATCGAAATTCAAAATTTCGACCCGAAAAAAAAAACGACAGTGTTACCCCTTTCGTTTTTTTTTTTTTCGGGCGAAAAATTAAGTTTCTCCAATCTTCTCAAAACTCTGGATTCTGATAGAGGGCTGTGAGACTTAGACCTGAGTGCAAAAATGGAGGCTCTAGACCCTTCCAGAGCTGAGATATCGAAACTCAAAAATTCGACCCGAAAAAAAAAAACGACAGTGTTACCCCTTTCGTTTTTTTTTTTCGGGCGAAAAATTAAGTTTCTCCAATCTTCTCAAAACTCTGGATTCTGATAGAGGGCCATGAGACTTTGACCTGAGTGCAAAAATGGAGGCTCTAGACCCTTCCAGAGCTGAGATATCGAAATTCAAAATTTCGACCCGAAAAAAAAAACGACAGTGTTACCCCTTTCGTTTTTTTTCGTTTTCGGGCGAAAAATTAAGTTTCTCCAATCTTCTCAAAACTCTGGATTATGATAGAGGGCCATGAGACTTTGACCTGAGTGCAAAAATGGAGGCTCTAGACCCTTCCAGAGCTGAGATATCGAAATTCAAAATTTCGACCCGAAAAAAAAAACGACAGTGTTACCCCTTTCGTTTTTTTTTCATTTTGGGCGAAAAATTAAGTTTCTCCAATCTTCTCAAAACTCTGGATTCTGATAGAGGGCCATGAGACTTTGACCTGAGTGCAAAAATGGAGGCTCTAGACCCTTCCAGAGCTGAGATATCGAAATTCAAAATTTCGACCCGAAAAAAAAACGACAGTGTTACCCCTTTCGTTTTTTTTCATTTTGGGCGAAAAATTAAGTTTCTCCAATCTTCTCAAAACTCTGGATTATGATAGAGGGCCACGAGACTTTGACCTGAGTGCAAAAATGGAGGCTCTAGACCCTTCCAGAGCTGAGATATCGAAATTCAAAATTTCGACCCGAAAAAAAAAACGACAGTGTTACCCCTTTCGTTTTTTTTTCATTTTCGGGCGAAAAATTAAGTTTCTCCAATCTTCTCAAAACTCTGGATTCTGATAGAGGGCTGAGACTTTGACCTGAGTGCAAAAATGGAGGATCTAGACCCTTCCAGAGCTGAGATATCGAAATTCAAAATTTCGACCCGAAAAAAAAACGACAGTGTTACCCTTTTCGTTTTTTTCATTTTCAGGCGAAAAATTAAGTTTCTCCAATCTTCTCAAAACTCTGGATTATGATAGAGGGCCACGAGACTTTGACCTGAGTGCAAAAACCCTTCCAGAGCTGAGATATCGAAATTCAAAATTTCGACCCGAAAAAAAAACGACAGTGTTACCCCTTTCGTTTTTTTTCGTTTTCGGGCGAAAAATTAAGTTTCTCCAATCTTCTCAAAACTCTGGATTCTGATAGAGGGGTGTGAGACTTTGACCTGAGTGCAAAAAAGGAGGCTCTAGACCCTTCCAGAGCTGAGATATCGAAATTCAAAATTTCGACCCGAAAAAAAAACGACAGTGTTACCCCTTTCGTTTTTTTTCATTTTTGGGCGAAAAATTAAGTTTCTCCAATCTTCTCAAAACTCTGGATTCTGATAGAGGGCCATGAGACTTTGACCTGAGTGCAAAAATGGAGGCTCTAGACCCTTCCAGAGCTGAGATATCGAAATTCAAAAATTTCGACCCGAAAAAAAAACGACAGTGTTACCCCTTTCGTTTTTTTTCGTTTTCGGGCGAAAAATTAAGTTTCTCCAATCTTCTCAAAACTCTGGATTATGATAGAGGGCTGTGAGACTTTGACCTGAGTGCAAAAATGGAGGCTCTAGACCCTTCCAGAGCTGAGATATCGAAATTCAAAAATTTCGACCCGAAAAAAAAAAACGACAGTGTTACCCTTTCGTTTTTTTTTTTTTTCGGGCGAAAAATTAAGTTTCTCCAATCTTCTCAAACTCTGGATTCTGATAGAGGGCCATGAGACTTTGACCTGAGTGCAAAAATGGAGGCTCTAGACCCTTCCAGAGCTGAGATATCGAAATTCAAAATTTCGACCCGAAAAAAAAAACGACAGTGTTACCCCTTTCGTTTTTTTTCGTTTTTCGGGCGAAAAATTAAGTTTCTCCAATCTTCTCAAAACTCTGGATTCTGATAGAGGGCTGTGAGACTTTGACCTGAGTGAAAAAATGGAGGCTCTAGACCCTTCCAGAGCTGAGATATCGAAATTCAAAATTTCGACCCGAAAAAAAAAAACGACAGTGTTACCCCTTTCGTTTTTTTTTTTTCGGGCGAAAAATTAAGTTTCTCCAATCTTCTCAAAACTCTGGATTATGATAGAGGGCCATGAGACTTTGACCTGAGTGCAAAAATGGAGGCTCTAGACCCTTCCAGAGCTGAGATATCGAAACTCAAAAATTCGACCCGAAAAAAAAACGACAGTGGTACCCCTTTCGTTTTTTTTTTTTTCGGGCGAAAAATTAAGTTTCTCCAATCTTCTCAAAACTCTGGATTATGATAGAGGGCTGTGAGACTTTGACCTGAGTGCAAAAATGGAGGATCTAGACCCTTCCAGAGCTGAGATATCGAAATTAAAAATTTTGACCCGAAAAAAAAAAACGACCCTTCCAGAGCTGAGATATTGAGATCCTACGTAGCATTTATCCCATTATAAAAATAGTGGGTTCGCGGATGGTGGAATTTCGGGACGGCCCTTGGTACCACAGACTCAGGGGGCCTCCCTGAGTGCAGTAAAATAGTTTTCATCCCAAAATTTTGAAAGCTAAGCTTAAAAACCACGTGTCCACAGACCCACTATTTGTCCAATAACCCACTATTTTTATACAGATAGAGCCACATGGGACTAAGTCCCATGGCCCTCTACCAGAATCCAGAGTTTCGAGAAGATTGGAAAAACTCAAAATTTCGCCCCCAAAAAAACCAAAGGGGTACCCCTGTCGACTTTTTCGGTGCAAAAAAAAAGTTCTTCTTGAAACTCTGGATTCTGATAGAAGGCTGTGAGACTTAAGCCCCGTTCACACCGCCAGCAACACGCAGCGGCAAAGCGACAAGATCCCATTCATTTCAATGGAGCGCTGGCGACATCCGGCGACATGAGCGACAGTGACCGTTGGCGACAGAATGTGGGTGTGTCAAGCGACAAGAGACAAGCAACAACAGTTGAGAATTTTCAACTTTATGCAAATGAGAAGCAAATGAGAACTTTCTCAAATGAGAAAGTAAACTTTTCACGAGCGACAACCAATAGGAAAGAAGACTTTCAGTGGAGCTCACGTCACCGTCTCGAGTCCAGGCAAGACAGAAAGAAAGAGTACGAGGACGATTTCACTGTTTTATATGATTTGACTGTAACCACATACATGGATAATAAAATGATGCATGGAAAAGAAACTGTCAAACTGTTTAAACTGAAACTGTTTAATTCATACATTTAACATTATAGTTCGAGTGTTTTAATTTTATGATGCATGTTTAGCACTGCTGCAGTTCATTTTACAATTTCCCCTGCATTAAGTTGACTATTAGGGACAAGAAAATTGATTATTTGTCAAATTCGAATGACGTTTTCATAATTTGTGCCAGCATGAGTGAGTTTAATTTGTTGACTAATCGATCGTTGATCTATTCTAGTAAATTATTTAATCCACTGAACACTGCTGTGGTAATATAAAAACACTCTCCCAACAGCATACGGTTTCTTTTTAGCCTTAAAAGTAATTTATTCCCAGTCAAATTAAAATTATATAGTTGTATATATCAGTTGTGATGGTCTTTTGTATAGATATGGCCAGACGTGCAGTCTACCAATAACATCAGAGCGACAGCACTACGAACGTCAACAAGCGACATCACAGTACAGAGACTAGCGACACAAAGCGACAAAATCGCTGGCGGTGTGAACGGGGCTTTAGACCTGAGTGCAAAAATGGAGACTCTACACCCTTCCTGAGCTGAGATATTGAGATCCCACATAGCATTTATGCCATTATAAAAATAGTGGGTTTGCGGACGGTGGAATTTTAGGCCTGCTGAGTGCAGTAAAACAGTTTTTATCACGACAGGAACTTCAGTTAAAATGTCTATCAAATATACTTCCCGAAACACCATTCAATAGATTGCAGGCGGGATGGTGTCCAACATAAAAATGGTATGAAACTCATACATGTTTGGAACAACATAAGGGTGAGTAACTGATGACAAATACAATTTGTGGTTGAACTATAGGCATATAGGCATAGTTTAAAAGGCATAGTTCACACAAAAATTTAAATTAGCCCATGATTTAATCACCCTGGCCTCTAGCCATCCCTGGTGTATATGACATTCTTCTCTCAGACGAAAACAATCAGAGTAATATTAAACAATGTCCTGGCCCTTCCAAGCTTTATATTGGCTGTAAATGGTTGTTTCTGTTTTGAAAGTCCATAAAAGTGCATCTATCCATGATACAAGCGCATCTCTCCATCATAAAAGTGCATCTATCCATGATAAAAGTGCATCTATCCATCATAAAAGTACATCTATCCATAAAATATATATATTAATATAAAATATTTAAAATATTCATATTTAAGTTGCGCTTTAGATTTAAGTCAAATATGTTCTTTTAGCCGGAAGTTATTTAACTTTATAAAGTTTTAAATATGGATATTTTTCTTACATCTCCATCTTCCTCATTACTCCACATAAAGTCAACATCTGAGATATTTTCATCAGCTATATGTTCAAGCACTTCAGAACTGTATATTCTGCACATGAAAAAGTTTCAAAAATGTATCGGTACTGTGATATATATATGTATATAGAGTGTAGAGTGTAGAGAGAACTCTACAATGTAGAGTTTTTTTTTTATATAATTACTACATGCAGAGCTTTACTGGCAAGCTTTACTTGATTGGATGACAAACGTCCAATCTCATGGACTGCAGGCTTTAAACTAGGTGAAATGCTCCAGAAGTTAAAAAAGGGGGCTGACATGTGATGTCCATTGTAATGGACACAGGGTCTGAATGGGTTAAAGGAGTAGTTCATTTACTCACCCTCATGTTGTTCCAAATCTCTTCTGTGCAACACAAAAGAAGATATTTTGAAAAATGTTTTTGTTTTCTATAATAAAAGTCAGTGGGGTCTCATGTTGTTTGAATTCCAATCTTCTTTAAAATATCTTCTTTTGAAGAAAAGAGAAAGTCATATGTTTAGAACGGCATGGAGGTGA
This sequence comes from Pimephales promelas, assembly GCF_016745375.1. Next base: position 3,849,703 of record NW_024121577.1, on the reverse strand, counting down.
GTAAATGATGACAAGGATCCTTTTCAGGTGAGTGACTATTTTCAGTCACTTTATATAAAAGCATCAGCTAAAGGAATAAATGTTAACTCCAATAGAATAATGGTCTTTACTAAACATATAAACAGTCTCTCCATGTAGTAGGATTTACAACGCACACACACACCAGACTGCTTTCCCCAGGAATAGGTGAACTCTTGCCCTGTATCTGTTGCACAGGTAACATATGCCCACAAAAAAAAGCAGGCCAACCATCTGCTAGAGACCACAGTGGGACGATATACCTCAAGCCACCTAATTAATCTACCCTTGTCCACATTGGCCATGACCGTCGATCGCACAGTGTAGAGACTCTTCATGCCATTCTTATTGAACCCTATGTGTCCTACTTGGATCCGACTCCACCAATAAACACATATTACTTCATTTATGAAGTTATAGGAAGCCTACCTCCAGTGCCACTTTCACCTCCCCAAGCCAGAATGGTTTAGTTCACTTCAGTACACTTTATTTTGCCCAAAGGGAAATTTGTCTTGACTAATTGCACTAACATAGACACTGACCAATGACCATACACAATACACAAACAATGGCTAGAAAACAATTACTTTTTCATTAGTAAGCACTAAAGCCTTGTTCACACTACATGATTTTAAAACGTCGGGCTGAACTGTGCGGTTCACATTACATGACTTGCTGTGCACACCACACAACACAACGTGATTGATCCACAACAGGAAGTAACGGTAACGCACTACACGAGTTGACAAAACGCACTATATAGAGATACAACCATGATCGGATGATAAGAGCAAATCATTTGTGACTTAATGAGAGCTGTTTCAGTACTATGGTATGGTCTAAATCCATAGTACTCCAAATAGCACGCCAAAAATGGAAATACGAATTGGCGTGTCATACACACGCTACTTCATGAGATCAGTCTGATGATTGGCTATAGCTCATGGCATCACTGAGGTTGAGTCGCACGACGGCTCTGGATATCTAGCATGCTAGATATTTTTTTGGGGCTCGGCGATGCGTCTGCGAACGTCTTCGATGTGTTGTTGGCTCTTTCATACTAAAAGATTGGCAAACGTTCATCGCCCGCTAATCCCCCGTGATTTGCACGCGATAACACCCTGACCTGTCGGCAAGCTCAACGATTTGCAAATCGGGCTTAAAATCCTGTAGCGTGAACTTGGCTTTCTAAGCGGGCAACAGAATCACAAGCCTATAGCATTATTAGACAACGCAGAAATGCATCCTAAAAAATTCTATTACACTCACTTATTTAGTATTCTGACTGGATTTCTTAAGGCCAGGGTAAACTTAATTTTCCGTGTTCCTAAACTTTTTTTTAACTGATTGTATTGTAACCTATTATTTACCAGAGAGAAATTAAGTGAATGATCAGGCCCCTGCACATACGTTATTGCAGTAGAATGCATAGAACACTCCTGGAATGTAACAGCCTATGATTCCGATGGAGATCCCGGCGTAGTCAAGTGCCATCCATCGGCGGCTGTTTTTTTCGGATCGGTGGCTGCAGAATAGGTGAAAGCCCACAGAACACAGCATGCACACCTAAGCAGAAGATGTGAAGTGTTCAGATACAGATGGTTTTATAGGCCATATATGCAAAGTTTTCACAATGCAAAAGCTCAAACTCACATGATGAACCTATACAGCCAAACAAAGATGCTATAATTATGTCTTCAAGAGAGAATATGCAAGGGTGGTGTAGAGGCACTTTGCCTAATCCTGATGCTTTAGAGAATAGCTGCCAAGGATAGAATCTGCCATTTCTGTCTATTACGATGGTACGAGAGCAGCCGATAACGGATCTAGAATTAGGCGGGACTGAGTTTAGGTGATAAAATCATAAGTTTTAACTCTAATCCCTGGCAACAGAGAATGTGGAAAGCCTGGTCCAAGGATCATATGAAGACTTTTTGATTGAAAGTGCTGATCTAAGATCAGTTTTTATTGAAACGGATGGAACTGATCCAAGCAAGCAACCATGGTTAGAGATAATTTGTTTGTCATGCCAAAAAACAGAAACACTTTATCCAGCGCTAACTACTGTTTTAACTATTCAAGTGTATACAGAGACTATTAAATTCACCTCTGTACTGTTTAGGTAAGCAGCAAGGACATACCTGGAAGCAGAAGAGACCTATGGAGTATATGACATAGTCTTCTCTGGAAGCTCCTAACATCGGCAACACCGCCAACAAGTCATAAACCCCCAGCGTGAAGAACAGGAAGAACCCCAACAGATGACTCCAGATGTTTACCGTCTCATTGGACAGAATGAAAAGGCTACAAAACAGAGATAACAGGCGTCTACATCACCATTTCTTCCAATAGCTAAGCTCATGTTATTCTCTCAAAAGGATGAGCAATACATCTATATTACATAATTATGTCATTAGAATTATGCAAAAAAATATTGCAATTGAAAAAACACACTCTGCATAAATACACAGTGGTTACAAGACACACCTTTTAATGCACAGTCTAGAGGTCAGATAGGCTCTGTAGCCATCGGTGATGTAAGGATTTTCCCGTAGGAATCCCGGCACCTGCTCGTAAGTGTACAGGCGGATTCCTCTGGGCACCAGAACAGGCCAGTACTGGTAACTGCCCAATTCAATGTACTGGGCATTCTTCAGCACCTTCGCTGACGGCATGATGATAATGTCATCCAGTCTCACCCTCAAAGTCCTACAGTCAGACACACACAATTTAAAGGATATGTTTCCATAAATATCTGACAATGTTGACAAAAAATGGACAGCTGTGTAGCAGCTGTGTGCAGTTTTTCCTCTTTGTCGCCAAGTAACTTTGAGCGAGTTGCACTTCGACACGGCACAGCATGGATGAACACAATGTTTGATAATGAGAGTGTGCAGCTGTCAGTCACCGCACTGGTGTCGATACTGGCATTCAGAACTCACAGTTTATTCTTTTTGGAAGTATGACCAACATAATAATTTTCACTGGAATATCTCATCTGAACAAGTAACATTACATTCTGACATTGCAGTAAATCACGCTGATTAAATGTAAAAATAGCTTATTGCGCAAAACCATGCAAATTATAGGGTACTTTTTTCACAAATTGTTAATGTTAACAACATCAGCATTGCGTGACTACATTGTTTTCTCATGGGTCCGGTTGCAGTCTCTTTTTTTTTCTGAAGCCACTCCGAAGTCCGAACAAAGTCTTTTGCATTTTACAGCGGGTGAATCTGTTGTCACTGGTGATTGTCGTTTTAATCTTTCTGGATCTGCGATCAAATTGATAAGTTTAATTTTATCTAGTGCTGTGAGAAAAGGCTATAAATCTCCACCTCCAGCATCCTCACTCGCAATATAGCTAATATTGGCCGAGACTCCTTTATGTGACATAATGACAGAAAGACATGATCGAATCTCCCACGGAAATCCACCAGTACCACTGTTAAAAACATTATTACAAGCAGATACTGGCTGGTTATGTATTTTCTCAAATATATATTTTGGATAATTTTTAACCCCAAAAAAGCTACGGAATACAGCTTTAATTGAAATAAAGCCATATATGAAATTTTATATTTGAAATGCTGCCTTTGCAACTAACTGAAATAAAATAAGCTGAAGTAGAAAAAATTTAAAAAATTAAGCGAAAAAAACTGGAATTGAAATAAAGTAAAAGTTTAAAAAATGACAAAAGCACAAAACAAAAGTATTAAAATGTAAACAATATAGCACTAAAAACGCAACGATGTATAAAACTGAACAAATCTAAATATTTTCTAAATACATATTAAAATAATACTGCACTGGCAAAATAGAATGTGATGGAATAGTACATTTGTCAGAGAAAAGAAGAACATTGTAGTGATGTGGGGTTTTGTCCTGTGTGAGTAATGCTCGTGTTCGTGGATACACTGTTCGGAAAAAAGAAAAGTATCAGGGCCGTATTTTGTATAAAATACGAATTTCACACCTTATTTAGAACGAAAACTATTGTGAAATAACATGAAACGAAGCAAAATGAGCATCAGAAACAGACGTCATGTCCCTGTCTGTCAAACAAGTTGCCAACGCTATGGCAAAATACTTACAAATACAAACAGCGTATAAACCTGCTGAGCTATCAAATTATTTATTTGCATAAAATCAATACCTAACTAGCCATAATTACCTTTATCACTAAATTAGCTATCAAATTCGCCTACACTGTCTAGGTAAACGGCTAACGTTACATGCTAATCACATCTACTGTACAGTGGATTTATTTGAGAAACGGATTAAAGTGTTCGCTTAACCCTAAACTTACCATGGGTCGGATAAATATCTGCATCGAAGAATCCGCGTTTGTGTATATAATGCTTACGCATAACTTTAATATCCAATGTTCAGACTCATGTTAGCCCATTGAGAGCAGCAGGAAGTAGCCTATTACTGCAGTAGCTGCTAACAGGCTAATAAAGAGATTATTTCATGTCACATGTAACCTCAAGCATAAATCCGTCTTCTATCCAATTATCATTTTAATGATCTCACAATCAATATAATAATATTTTATAATAATTTATATTTCAATGTATTTTTTTTCATATTTGACCTTATCCAAGAAAGCTTGTCACACTCTATTATTTGTTCTCTTTTGTTCAATTCTCTATTAATTGAATTGTATCTTCCGAAATGATTCCTTCCTGCTGAATGTGGAAGTGTTTATCCACTGAAAATACCAGCCACCACAATTCATATTTAATCGACTGAATTGAGACCTGTAGGTGGCAGACTGCTGTCAACACGTTTTGAAGAAGACTTTCTCTTTTCATACATCTCAGGTGTAATCTTGTGTGATACTCCTCTGGGGTTAGAATCACACTAAATCTTCCCTCAGCCATTACACCCAAGATAATTACCTCCTCAAGTGGGAGTGTGTTCTTCATTAGCACTCCTAATTCACCTTTCAGCAGCTTCACTCTAAAAAGGCTGTCAACAGCACTGCCAAGACAATTTGCCTTACTGCAGCAAATCCACCCTGTCAGCAATAGAGCATGATTTCTACTTAGATTTGTCGTGGCCTTTCATAATAATTATGATGTGTGTGTGTGTGTGTTGTAATTATGAATTTCCTATGTCATAATTTCTTATTTTTTTATGTCAAATAATAATTTAAACATTTTAATCAACTTTTAAAATTTTAATTTCTTGTCTGTGAGAACAGAAATGTCCCAAACTAAAATGCATGTTTGAGTTGTAAGGAGTGGTTAATTGCTGTGGTTAAAATAGTGTGTAATTTGCTGTTGGTGCAACAGTATCTGCAAAGTTGCTGCGCTGAAAGTTCAATGTAAGCAGAGATATTGTCTTTTGAAAATCAGGAATGCCTACAAAAACGTCTTGAATGGGACAACAACGAGATACTTCCGTTGGAGAAGACATAATGGAGAAGACATTTAGAAGTGTCTGATTTGATCTTAAAAACAGGTTGCATATCTGTTTTGACCTTACTGACTGGATTTATAATTGACTTTACTGGCACTGAAGAGACACCAAAACTCTACATAAAGCTGTACCTTTTTCAACCTCTCTACACTCAATCATTTTTCCATTACGATTCGCCCTCTCAACCTCGTTTCTCGTTGCAAGCCAGCCGCCACACACGGTTCTCCACTGGTGCCCATGATATTGCCCCCAACCAAGAGCAGGCATCAAGTCCAATAACAAGGACACAGTCATTGTTAGAAGAGGTTGGCCAAGTGTCTTGCTGAGAAACTATCCAGCGAGTAAAAGACATTGCCACCGTGACAGCGGCCTCGCTAAGGCCCGTCAGTGCTCCCCTGCTCTGATCGCTTTTATTTATAATCTCCGCCACGAGACATCTGCTGCCGCCGTGCCTCTGTCCTTGCCGTCCACACAGAGGGTGCACATCAACGTTTCCACCGCAACCTGCACCGAAGTCCAGCTCGCAGGCGGGAGACACCACACTTTGCTCCAATAGGATGTGTGTCGTGTCCGATCCCGCTCCCTGGAGACTGATTAACACGAATCGGGGGACGGAGGGAGGCTTCGGGAGCGCTCAGACTGATACTTACACGATCAGAGTGCCTTTGTTTGTTTGGTGTCTGTAGTCTGGTCACAAGACTATTTTGGGGAGCTGACACTTTGAGAGAGCTCTGGAGCCATCTGACGAGGCCTTTGCCGCCGGTTCCTGAACAGTGGGAAGTCAAGCAGCCACTGCACCGGCCTTGATGCATAATGGCACAGGCAGTGTTTTTGAGCAAAAAACAAGACCACATGCAGTTTCAAATGTCACTTGGCACGCTTTTCCTCAAAGGAATAACTAGACTAATTCAATTTTTGTAGCCCCTTTTTTACCTATCCTCCTACTATATTGCACCTACTATTCACTTGTATGCGTGTGAATCGTGGAAGAGAAATAGTCATCATTTCATTAAATAAAACCAAAAAGAGGCCCATGTCTAGTTCAAATACAATGACTTGCATTGTGGTTGTTAGCTAAAAGCATCAATTGGGTACACATTAATATGTCTGCTACAATGTAATTATACATTTAAATTCTGAGTAATAATAATTTACTGTACATTCTAAAGGGCAAGGGGTTGGAATAATAGTTTCATGTAATTATGCATAATTTATAGCTATTGCAATATGTAGCCTATAACCCAATGACTTTATCAAAACCAGTTAATTGCATGTTACCTCATGAAATACATTTGGACTGTATGTACATGCACTCTTTTATTGTGTTCATCGTTTTTATCCTGCTTCACAGAAGTTCAGTTAGGCAATGAGATTTTAGCTTAGAGAAAGTTCCATCTGCATAACAATATTGGGAGGAATTGAGCTTTAATATAAAGGCATCCTCTTTTTTCACTTACAATTATCTCTTCAATAAGACGTACATCTGGCCCCAAGACTTTAATTCCCTAGAGGCCAAAAGAAAGGGAAAACAATTTCCAAAATAAGCAAGAGATTAGGTCAGACAATACAATTGTTCTTCTGCATTTAGCATTTGATGGAACGAGATTAATATCTTGTGATATTAATGACTGTCTTCTGTGTGTCACTTTTTCTGTCAGCATAAAGTACTCTAAATCCTCATTTATGGGGAAAATCTTAAGCCTGGCTATAATGGGACTCAAGCCGACATGCTAAGCTTTATGGCACTGCGGGTACTTATTATTCGTATTTTTTTTAACCCCTCTAACAATGCCAAATACACACTTCGTTATAAATATTATTATTATTACATATTGCCAATACAAAGCCCTTCTTTCTTTGATGATGTAAAATGTAAAATAAATAGAATATTCAGGGATTTAAAGACCAGCTTTTGAGGGGGAATTGGTTCACCAATAAAGTTAACATTTATTATTAGGAGTGTATTTTGAGATGGACCATGATATGATATACTGAAAGAAAAAAAAAAAAAAAAAAAACATCACATTATAGAACAATATGATTTTCAATCATTTAAAAAAGAAAACGCTCCTCAACAAATGTTGAATTCCTTTGCATGAACATTTTAAATTATTAAAGTGGGTATTTTACCGTAAATGCTAGAATTTGCAAAGAGAATAGGCTATACTGAGTTAAATTTCCTCCTGTAGATGTCACCCTGTATCTATTTTCTGCTACACAACAGTTTTTACAAAAATGCATAATCTACATTCATTGTAGGCTACCATACATTTTATAATTGTCAAATAAATTCATGGAGAATATATACTACATTTCGAACAGTTATTAGCCTTCGTTAAAAACTAAAAGCATAGGCTACAAGTCTAAATGAAGTGCTGACGTTAATAATTTAATATTTTAATCACTTCAAATTGAATTATTTCATACAATTTTATTCAATTAAATTTACACAATACTGCAAAAACAGTGATTTAAAAAAAAAACAAAAAGAAAAAGAAAAAAAAAAAAAAAGACATGACGGTTCTGGTGTGCCGTAGTCATAACTGTGGATCTGTAGATCTAAGAATATCCACTAGATGGTACTGTGGTAACTCATTTACCGTCACCGCTCATCTATGGTATTTTAGACATGGCCTAAAAACTTTCCTTTACTTTTAAATAGAATATTTCATACAATCAATCACAGTCCCTTGGAAACATTATCAAACACTATAGGGAATCTGCAATTAAATGTAAATGTAGGCCTATTAATTAGTTTGTATAAAACAAATAGCCTAATATAGCTCAGACAAGCTTAATGCAACGAGCGTCAATTGTCAAACACATTTTCAGGCATTTATGAATAGAAATACATTTCTTATTAGAGAGCTTTGACCCTTATCATAGAAATGTGAAAAGTGTTTAGTCATTCTGGCCACCAGCACTATACAAATGGATTATTGTTTAATTCTAGGGGCCATTTCATTGCAAAGATTAGCATTAGCAAAAAAAAAAACAAAAAAAACCCAGTAATGGATTTCTCCCATCGCGGGGCATAAATGATGATTCTTTTTTCGTTTGTTGACGATAACTCCATCTAACACAGATGCCAATGAAAATTACAGCCTTCTCTTGAGCGACCGAATTACGCTGATGTTGTTGATGCATCCTTGCACGTGGACGGCCGTGATTGAGGTGGACTGTCTAGGACCTGCTGCTTTTCCCTGATATGGAGGGTAGAGCAAGAGACAGTACGTTTGAGGAGAAGGAGGGCCGTCTGCCCTCCACGGCCCTGTTTCTCCTCCCGCCACAGGACTACCTCACGCCTAGGCTTGTTTGCGGGATTGGCACTAATTCAGCAGCGCCAGCGTCTGACCTCAGCGGCAGCAGCGCTCCGAGCTCCGAGAAGACCCAAGGCGACGCGAGGGATTCACCTCAACCGGGGAGGGGAGGGATGGCTGGGTAGGTGGGGGGTGTCTCAAGGTCAGTTAGGGGGGTCTGGGAATTGGGGTGGAAGGAGAGACTAATGAGATTTTCATTCTCTCTTTCTCTCCAGTGCTGGTGGCATCACCTTGCAACCCCCTGTCAATCTACCACCTTTCATCAGCCGAGAAGGACAGAGGGGTGTAGGCGGAAGAAAACGGAGGAAAAATACTGTTTATTTTTTAACAGGACTGTTAATCTATTTGGACTGGGGTAATAGAACATTTGCCTGGCACCTGCAGAGTGCCGTCTGTGGGAACGCGGGGTTGTGACATTCCCCCTAAATATGCTGAGCTGTCTCTCACCTCTCATCAAACAGTGTGATCTTTATGGACTGTATCATATTGTGCCGTAATGTGCTTTATTGTCCACAGAATAAGCTTTTCTTAAAGGTAATTGGAAACCTGGAAATGGCTGCTATCGGCTGATTTTTAAATACATTATTTCTGAAATGTGGCCTGGGTAATGACCCTGTCGGTGTAAAATGTAAGATTTATCTTGGCAGACAAAATTGATCCATTTCACCTTTGTCTAATGGAATTTTTTATCAGGGATTATCTGTTTATGTAAATGAGCGTTGCCTTGGAACAGGGAAATAAAAGGAGCTTGAGAGGGCAGTTAATCTAACACTTGACACGTCAATGTGGACATAACGCATACAGAGTACTCTCTCTCTCTATCTTTTTTTTTTTCTGTTGGGTTTAAAATGGGAGGGATTCTGTCCCAGACGTTACCAGACATTCAAATTAGGACCTTCATTTCCAAAACACAATGGCTATATAAATAAGGATTGAGATAATATCCAGGAACACACTGGCATCATCGATTAAAATAAAATGCTATTGAAATCTAATTAGGATTTTATCATAATTCAAGACATTAAAATTCAAAATGTTTGTGGGTTGTTATAAATAATTGTATTGTGTATACATCTATATGTAGATATATCTAAATATATCTAGCCTATATTTAGATCTATGAATCAAACTGTTTAAATAAATTTTAAAAATAGAACATACATTTGTTTTATTAATCAGTAGGCTATATGTGATTGGTTGGTGCCAATTAATAGATTAATGGATCGATTAGGCCTATTTTTTCACATTCAATCATTCACATAAAAATCTAAATGGACCATGCTTTGTTTTGTTTTTTAATAAAATTGTAGTGTTTATTATAAATGACACTGTTAAAAATACATAAACTGTCTTCAGTTTTTAAGGAAAATCAACTTATTGTCCTTAAAATATAAGTCATTTCAACTTTTACTTAGCTATTTAACATTTTCAACAATATTAAACTGACTTAAATGAGTTGCTTAAAAAAAGTTAAAAATTGCTAAACATTTGAATGAGTTAAAAATATTGCCATGACATTTGTCAAATAATTTTTTACAGTGCATGCACAAAATCATGTGCCCTCATAATATTTCATCAAAAACATTGACATCTCCTTCTCCCCCCAACGACGACTCTTCTCTGATGATGCGTGTACCCAGAGAAAAAGAAAAAAAGACGATAGCAATTTATTATTTTATGCCAAAATCAGACAATCAAATATGTCTTATAGTTTTACCTTACAACATGGGCTCATGCCCCACATATCTTAAGACACATTTGAAATGTTTAATAATGGCCTTTGACCACAAAGATAACTTGAAATCCACATAATGTAGGGCTGCATTTACAGCTCTATTACCCTCTGTGCAGCTTGTACCATGGTCTATGTTGTGTTTTCAACAGGGCAAACTATCATTTCACCCTGAAATGTGTTTATGTGGTGGCTGTCCAGTCTCTGACGGAGAAGTCACTTACAAGAAGGCCGTTTGGATTGACAAGGCCTCCTCGGACGTATCTACGGCGCTTCTTCGGATATGATGTTTTATGAGGGGCCTTGTGTTGTTGGTAGCATCTCGGTATGACAGCGATGCTATGTTTTGAAATACAGCCCAGGATCTCCACTGAGAGAGACAAATGGAAATTTAGCATGTACACGGCTAGTCCCAGGGCAGCCACATTGTCAGCTTTACTAAAGCAAGCATTGCCCTGATGGAGTGTCAGACACGCCAGCCAGTGTACTGTACGCTATGGGGAACTCCATCACTGTTCCAACTACTGACTGGTGTCAAGGGGCCCTGAGACAGACCCTCGTCCCTAAGCCTCTCTAAGCCTATCCATGAAGGGACAACAATTATTGAACAGGCAGCAGATGCATAGCAGTGCTCGAGGAGCCACAGTGAGCAGGAAATGATCTGAAATGCATCCTGTAGTCTGAATTTTATAGACTGACTGATTGATAGAGTGATTTTTTTCTTGTCACATGTACTGCAGTTGCTTGTCCACGCTGTCAGAGTAACTCATGTGGTTCATCATGAGTGAGACTTTAGCAATGGATGCTTCTCCATTTTTCATGAAGGCAGGATTCAAATTCTTTGCAGAAAATAATGTTAAAAAACTGAAAAGATCGATATGCAATCTTTTAATGAGGCATTTGCATTTTCGAGTGATGATAAAACGGTCAATATAATCTGATCTTATTAATTAGATTTACATTATACAAACTGACTTACATCACATTCAATGTATAATTTATTTCAATGCATGCATCATGGCATGGGAATTGAACCCATGACCTGTGTCATTGTAAGTGCTATACTCTACTGTTTGAGCTACACCCACAGAAATTCTAAACATTTTCTGTACAAAGGTGGTTTGGATCCGGCTTGTAAAAAAAAAAAGAATTTTCACAAGTTCACACTTAGACATAATTAGATAGAGTAAAGGTTTATGTGTATTTGGCGTGCTTTCAGGGGGAGGGATCCGAGCTCGGAATTTGGCCCAAATCCACTGTACTCCTCCCTGTGCTTGGAATAGTTAGGAATAAAAGTGTGGAAATGGGGTGAAGGAATGCTGATAAACTGTCAATGAACAGAGGTAAGTCTGCTGTTCACCTCTTATATAATAGTTATAATAACTACAAGCTCATATATAGTTCAAGTTAACAATAGCGTCCATATTTGTCTTGTCATAAAGGAACACCAAGTAACTTTTCCTCTGCGGCCGGTCACCCTACAGGTTGGAAGCAGAATTGTCCATTACCGCTGTCGTAATTAATTTAGCCTACCACAGCCTACTGTCGCAGGTACACGCTCGCTATTTATCCAGTACCAGCTTTGAAATCAACAATGGCCACAGACAATTTGAGGTAGTGGTGGGTAAAGTGACATGCCGTAAAGCAGTTGAATTTTGTAGTTGTTTTTGTGCTCCGGTTACTACCTGAAACCCAAGTAAGTAAAAGCGATACAGACACGTCAGACATGTCATTTAACCTATTGTAAGTCGATGCACCATCACAAGGGTCTTGGAAATATATTATGATGGTTGGAAATCTAGTGTTACTTTTATTTAAGCTATATCAGTTTTTGATGATTGGGAGCCTAAAAGGGATTTTGCTTTTACAGATAAAGCAGTTGGTTGGTGGGTATGCAAGCACACTGCAACAGTGAAGTGTCATCGTGGGCTTCAAATCGGAAAAACATCTCCATCAAGGTACTTCAATCACTTCAGCTCAGATTCTGAAAGGAAGATGAAAAGGGAAATGCACTTCTCCACTCTCGGTGCAATGGGAGCTTTGTACAATTAAAACAGTTTCAGATCACCAGAGGCATTAAAAATGAATCCTAGCCACTAAATGGACTTTCTCCACTCATCAGAGATCAGACGGCTCCTAGTGGAAATCTGTGACAGCTGTTAAGAAAAGACCTCACTAATACACTTGAGCATAAATGCATACATAAGCATATGAATGGATAAGTGAGTCTGTCTTTACTACATGTGGAATTTTTATGTATTTCTACAAAGTCCTGAACATACCGGATGGATAATGATTTATTGAAATTGTCCCCTGACTCTCCTGATGAACCTTCAAATAGTGTGAGACAGAACACTGACAAATCTTTTGACTCTCTTCTTTTTATACTATTTGTAAATTGTGTCTCTCGCCACTAATCTGGAATACATAACAAATACACTTTAACAACAGCAGCATTGCTCTTTCTGTAAACAAACAACATCATCATAAGATTCATGATGTACAACACCTACCGCTACCACAGATGCGGCCTAGTATGGTAGTAGACTGTTTCTCGACTGCTTTGTTCCCCGCTGCATGTCAGAGCGCCATCCTGATGGTAATTTGTTGCTAATCAGCTGTCAGCTCACAAGTGATGATGAGGCGATCATTTTGCAGTGGTGGTAGGTAATGGCCTTAAAAGTCACAGAGTCAATGTCAATGGGATCTCTCAGATTCAATCAGGAAGAAGCCATGACGGATGGCCCCTGCTGACATAACCACTCATTTTGAGCCCAAGCATCTGGGCCCTAGTAAATAACCATCAGAGGGTGGGTCCAAGGGACAGGTCATTAGCCATGAGAAAAATAAATATCTCTTCTCTATGAAGGCTTCAAGTCATTTAGCACAGACTAGGAAATTTTACTCAAGATTAAGTATGATGAGCTAATATGAGTCAGTGGAGGCTGTACCGCATAGCGCTGTGATGAAACAGAGAGGAAATTCATACGCAGGATCTGGCTGGTGAATAGGATTTAAAAGATCTGACATGTTGGCTTAGGGGTTGTACAAAAATCCATGCATTGCACAGACCCTTAAAATATAAACCTTTATAAAGGAACGGATTCTCCTAGCCCCAGAAAATTCCTCACTCGTTTGACCAACGGTTTGACAAAAAAATGTAAAAATTGAAAATACTGTGGAAACAAAGACACCTACATCTTGGATGCCCTTGAGGTAAGCTAAAACATATCAAAAATTTCAAAGTGAACTATCCCTTTAAAAACTGAAAAGATCGATATGCAATCTTTTAATGAGGCATTTGCATTTTCGAGTGATGATAAAACGGTCAATATAATCTGATCTTATTAATTAGATTTACATAATACAAACTGACTTACATCACATTCAATGTATAATTTATTTCAATGAATGCATGGCATGGGAATTGAAGCCATGACCTGTGTCATTGTACAGTAAGTGGTATACTGTACTGTTTGAGCTACACCCACAGAAATTCTAAACATTTTCTGTACAAAGGTGGTTTGGATCAGGCTTGTAAAAAAATGAATTTTCACAAGTTCACACTTACACATAATTAGATAGAGTAAAGGTTTATGTGTATTTGGCGTGCTTTCAGGGGGAGGGATCCGAGCTCGGAATTTGGCCCAAATCCACAGTACTCCTCCCTGTGCTTGGAATAGTTAGGAATAAAAGTGTGGAAATGGGGTGGTGAAGGAATGCTGATAAACTGTCAATGAACAGAGGTAAGTCTGCTGTTTACCTCTTATATAATAGTTATAATAAATACAAGCTCATATATAGTTCAAGTTAACAATAGCGTCCATATTTGTCTTGTCATAAAGCAACACCATGTAACTTTTCCTCTGCGGTCACCCTACAGGTTGGAAGCAGAATTGTCCATTACCGCTGTCGTAATTAATTTAGCCTACCACAGCCTACTGTCGCAGGTACACGCTCGCTATTTATCCAGTACCAGCTTTGAAATCAACAATGGCCACAGACAATTTGAGGTAGTGGTGGGTAAAGTGACATATGCCGTAAAGCAGTTGAATTTTGTAGTTGTTTTTGTGCTCCGGTTACTACCTGAAACCCAAGTAAGTAAAAGCGATACAGACACGTCAGACATGTCATTTAACCTATTGTAAGTCGATGCACCATCACAAGGGTTTTGGAAATATATTATGATGGTTGGAAAATTCCTTGTTAAGCATCTACACGTGGGATTACTGGCAATTAATAATGTCGGCGGACATTTGTGAAACACCAACCACTCTATCTTTCCTTTCTCATTTTGTTTAAACGAACATGCCGACTTTTTGGGACTTTAGCTTATTCACCGTATCCCCCAGAGTTAGATAAGTCTTTTTTCATCTCGGTGCGTGCTGTCTCTCAGTCTGACACACTCACAGCTAGCCTAGCTTAGCACAAAGACTGGATGTAAATGGCTCCAGCTAGCATACTAATCCCAATAAGTGACAAAATAATGCAAACATTTTCCTATTTACATTTTGGGATTTGTATAGTCACAGAGTGTACAAATAACAAGGTCATATGAGACACAGCCATCTTTTAACCGTATAAATCATCTATTAAGTTTCTTGCTCTGGATATAACGTTATATCCAAACACACCTGAAGAGATCATCAAGGACCATGGTGTTTGCTCAGTACATTTCACTGAGGACGACTATTTTGAAAAAAATGGAATTTGCCACACGAACCCTGAAATGTGTGGTGAAGGATAGGCCATCCCATCGATAGCACAGACAGTACAAAGTGGATCACCTGCGGCTGCGGTAAGTGTTCCATTATATATTTAGATAACTAGCCTACTGTAACAGTGCCATTAGCCAGATCTAATGTAACATTAGTGACACGATTATATGAATAGGGTGGTCACTACTATTGCAGTTGTTCCCGGTCTCCATCATGTATCCCCTGTAGGCACCATTCACATATAGCACCTAAAAAGGCGTAGAGAACACCAGGTGCGCCGCGTTCTCCTTTTTCCAAAATGCTAGGGTGGTTGCACTCCGGTTGGTTCTTGTCATGTTAATTGAGGCATTCTGAAAAGTTGAGATGTTTTTATCTCGAAAACGAGTGCAGCTTCCATTATGAGCGCATATACCGTGCGCCTGCATTTGAAATAACGAACTTGAGAACGCAAAAGATGTGATTTGTGAGCAGGCCCTAATTTTAATATTTTTTTGTCACAAACGCGATAGGTAAACTCGGGACTGTAGCCTTCACCTTGCTAATGAATTTTTCTTTTTAAGAAACAGTAAACTGTTATACTGTCTGTGGGTTCATTGTGCAAAAACAGTTTGCATATTACTTTCCCCTTATTCTAGCCTATTGTAATGCAATTATCTAACATTACTGTATTATATCCTGTTGAATACATTGGTTCAGCTGTGGTAAATTGCATTTAAAATATATAGATTCCTATAATAATAATTCTTCATTTGTGTTCTGTGATATTTATTAATTAGGATGCGTTTCTGGTTGGAATTCTATGAAACATCATGGGATCACCTGGTCTCCTGTTTATTGTCGCATCTCTTTACAATACAGCGAACACCCATGATTGTAAACTATGCTTTACTATCTAATAATTGCTGACTCTATTACTCCAACTCTGAACGAACTCTCTGCTCCTCACCATAGTCTCAGGTGGTGCGGTAATCACTCCGCCCAAGTAGCAGTGCTTCGCCTTTTGATAATATAGTTCCCAATATTTATATGGTTAAAAGATGGCTGTGTCTCATATGACCTTGTTATTTGTACACTCTGTGACTATACAAATCACAACATGTACAGTTTTGCGTGATTTTGTCACTTTTTGGATTAGTATGCTAGCTGGAGCCATTTACATCCAGTCTTTGTGGTAAGCTAGGCTAGCGGTGGGTGTGTCAGACAGAGATACAGCAAGCACAGAGATGAAAAGGGTATGCATGGACTTATCTAATGGTCTACGGTGAATAAGCTAAAGCCTCAAAAAGTCGGTGGGTTCCTTTAATGAAGAAGAGCTTTAATTAGCTAATTAAGCTTTTCTGAGACAGAAACTCCCACCCAGCAGGTTAAACATTTAGTAACTTTGAACTATCGCAGCATTAAGAGCTGAGCAAGGTCATTGATCAAATTCTAGCAGAGAGGACCTAAATTTAGCATTATATCCAGCAGGAATTCACCACTGTTCTCAAAATGAACTGCAGTTATTCTATTCTTTTTTTTTTTTTTTTTTTTTTTTACAGGTCTCACTGGAATACTGGATTTTGATTGGTCAATGATGGCATTCTGAACTCAGAGGTTTCCTAAGGGACCTTTTTCACATTTCTGTGTTTGGAACGCGAAAATAAACTATAGGGTAAACTTCTATAAAGGAATGGAGATTATGGTAAACCGAGTTTGTGAAAAGCACTATTTTGTTTCCACAACTTTGCAAGAATGGGGCAACAATGCCGAGAGATCAGCAGTCAGACGAGAGAAAGATGTTAAAAAGATGTTACTGTTACCAGGCTGGAGACCAAAAGATTGGATTGGATTCTTTGTGGAAGCTTTAAGATAATAAGAAAAGTTATACAAAAATTCTCAAATTAAAAAAGTCCACCTATTTATTTATTTGGTGAGAAGCTGTATGAACAATACTGCCATACAGCATGGTAGGCTACAATCTAACATACAAAGACAAAATGACCCTCATGTCTCTGTTCTGTCATTAATTCAATTAATAGTAATGACTTGTATCCATCACGCCACACTCAATATAAACATTATCATATTAACCTCCAAAAATCTATTCTCGTTCTATCAACATAATTAATTTAGCCTGCAAGTGGGGGTTATCTGAATAATTGACACCAACTCTAAGATATGAAATATTCATATTCTCACCGCGTGCCTGCAATATGATTGCAAATAGCAGGTGTCTCCTTCCAAATGACTTTTGGACCGGGCAGGAGGGTGGCATGTCTGCAGTACCGGAGGACCTCCGGGGTTGAGCGCTGACCTTCATGCAGTGGTCCATCTTCACAGTTGAGTTCATGCATCATCTCGGTAACACAGACACGCTGGTCATATATCTCTGTTTCACGCCAGGTCTCACACTCAGCAACTCTGAGGGAAGCACCATTAGGTATAATGCTTTCTCTCTAGCCCTCATTTTGGCAGCCAATATCCAATAGATATTTAGAGAGGAGCACGATGGTGCTGGAGGCAGGCGAGAAATAAATTGGTTTCCTGTTGTCCAGTAAAAGAAAGATGAGTGAATATCTGAGTAATATTAGAGAAAAAAAGGTGATGAAATATATTGCACAAGTTATCACAAATCTGTTTTTTGCTGTGTCATAAGGTTGCAAATGTGATGATACATTATATATTTTACATTATATTACATTATACATGGGGGGGGGGGGGGGGGCTAATAAGCTCTGTTGTTTCGGCCCTCTCCTTTTGAGCTGAATGGTTACAGCTCAAATAAAACAAATAAATAAAATAAAATAAATAAAATAAATAAACATTATACATTTTGAATAAAGTGCATGCATCAGGGTTTCTCTAACTTGGGCTTGTGAAGGAACTATACAGGGGGTTCACATAAGTTAAAAGTTAAGTTAAAATCTAATTGATACATATTTTTTAAAAATAAACACATTCAAAATAAAGCACAAACTAAAAAAAGGTTAAATGTTTTATTTCGTTTATGCTGGGCAGCCTCTCAATTTTTCATTAGTCACCTGACTCGAGAGAGGAACATTAAAAAAATTAAATAAGAATTAAAGAATCAATGAATTTGGAATAATTTGCTGCCATTTTGTGAATATTAAGTTATCATGCAATCAATAAAAAAAACTGTATTATGATTATTTTAAAAGTAATATAATCTTAAGTATTGCATATAATCAGTTACTCATCTGTTATTCATTTGGACCCCGCAAAACTTCTCCAAATAACAACAGCCGAAGCAAAACTAATCCTCTCATTTTTAATTGGATATTGTTAGTGAACAATTAATAAGCATTTTGAGCTGATGTTCCCCGATACTTTGCCAAAGACCGAAGCAATCTCACGTCCAAAAGCCAGCCACACTGGTGGAAATAATGGTGGATATTTATCTGTGTTTCAGCAGTAGCCAAATCCCTGTTACAACCTGTCAATGGCTTAAAAACGCCCCAGGTGGTGAAATGTTTCTTTCTGTCCCACTCACTATATGAAGTGATTCAGTAAATAAAACTTAAAAATAACTCAAGTAGTAGACTAAGAGATAATAAACTTTCTGAGTAGACGGATTCAATTAAGAGATGCATTTGTGATATTTCAAATGCAATACAACACATTTCAGGGACTCCCACTCTTCTTTCCACAGTCCATCAGCATGATGCAGAGTTGTTGTAGCTCCATCTGCTAGCGTTAATGCTGTCCATATAACAAGCGCTTGTCAATTTAAGCTGTTTTATTGACTCATCTGTTGAGTTCGGCTTCAAACACAATAATCGTTCTGTCTCTCTTTTTTCCTCTTCTGCTCTTTTTTTTTTTATAAATGCATTTTCATGAATATATCTCACCCATGTGGTGGGGTGTTGTTTCTCACAGTTAATCACTGGGCAGATAAATCATGCACATATTTGGTGTCCATCTGCTGGGAAGGTACTGCAGCCTTTCCTCCTTTTCATTCGGCCTGATGGACAATAACACCAATGGAAGGCAATGAGATTCAGTGCCAGTAGGCTACACCTCTGCACTGGAACATGTTTTCACTGGGCCAGCATGTAGAGATGCGGGCGCTGTGGGGGCTGATTGGTGTGATAGAGCAAAATGTTCTTTTATTTGCCTATTTTTCGTTCATTCATTCATTTGTTCATCCGTTCATTTTTTTTTAGTCAATCATATTTTTGTGCTAATTGCATGCCTTAGGTTCTTACATCCTGTTCTGTTAAAAAAAAATAATAAAAAATCTAAAGATATCCAGAAGTTATTTTTGAATGAGCTTTGTATTGTTGGTAGTTCACATCTAACCTGACACCAAAAAGTCAATTTAAATCTGAGCATATTAATATCTTTAGTATTCTCCTCTTGTGGCACGGAACAAACCCATTATTGTGTGTAGACACTCATAACGTCATTCCTCTTTTAGGCTAAATTTGAGGGAATGCATCAGTGGCTGATTAGCGAGGGATCTCTGTTATTCTGTCACGGCCTTTATGACTCACTAAAGAGTGAATCACGCGTCACATTAGAACTGCTCCTTCAGTGGATGCTTAACGGCTCCTCGCCTTAAAAAATCCCAAGCACCCCATCAATTATTTCCTAAGCAGCCATACTGAAGACATCACTTAGAACAGTGTGAGGGGCCGGAACTGTCTCCATCATGACAGATGCACTGGAGGCAGAAGGGTCCCTGTAGAATGCACTTTGGACCATTTGAGACATGGCACTTACTGTACGTGGTATAGAAGAAGAGGAAATGATAAGAAGATTGTAAGCCATCCTGAACTTATGCCACTTGCAGATAGATGCAGAAAGTCTTAAATGCATTTTTGATTTCAGCACTAAGAGAAAAAGAGGTCAGAGTGGTCATTTTGGACGTCTGCATTTTTGATTCCTGCATCTGTGTGTATGCACTGTGTCCGTTCAGTCCAGTGTCTCTGGGGTTACATGGGGACAAGAGCCAAGTTCAAGTGCAATGGCAGAACTGGATTAACTATGTCATGCATCTGTCCCTGAAGACCAAACAGCACCTGATGACTGATAGCCCACTGTGAAGTTATATGCAGACAAATAATTAATTTAATGATGACTGAATGAAGACAGATTGAAAACTAATTGTGCTTTTCAGATACGAACAAAATGACAGGACCGTTTTAAAAAAATGTTTTATTGGTGGTGATTTATTTTATTCTTTAAGAAGCTTAGCTTCTATTGTTACATTTTTTTTTGCTTTCTTTTCCCTTGTGTGTAAAATATAATTGAATTTTTAATGCTATTTTATGTCCAACATTTCGAATGACTGAAAATGCCTTGTGTCACTAATTATACAACCGGTACTTTGATGTCCAGTAGTCATTAAAGACTCATTTGAGTCTGGAGAAAATTAATAGTGCATTAATCAATATGAACTAATTAGCTGATAACATGTTAATTAAATATCTTATTTAAGGTTCTGAGGCATGAAATGCTTAGTCTAGCGTGCAAGCCTCGGTCTTCTTCGGGCAGCGTAAAGGCATTCTTGCTGTTGTCTAGTATAGGCTAGTGTGAGAGAGAGGAGGAGATGCTATTCTCTTGCTCTCATTTACTCCCATAATGTTAAACACGATGTTCCTTCCTCTGAAGTGTGTCGCCTGATTTCCTCAGCTCTGATCAATCATAGTGTGTTAACAAAGCAAAGTGGTAATAAATGAACATTTGATCAGTCCTGCAGATGGGCATTTAAACCACCATATGCTGCCTGCTCCTTTTTGACACAGAGATCTAAACACATAGTGTTGAGCAGGATCAAGAATGGCAGAAAGCCAATACAAACTCATGTCTGGAGTCCCAGATCAGTGAGTTATTTTACTGTGGGCCTTTATTGTTCCTTAATGTGAAATCAATAGGCCCCCGTGGAATAAAACGCTTGACCTGAAGATATGCTTTCTTGCTCCCTTTGCTATTTTAGGTGGAGGAACATCATAAGCCGCAGGCATTTAGGCAAGATACAAGGTGATTGTATGTATGTATATATATATATATATATATATATATATATGTATAATTTCGCCTGTTTCTTTTTTCTTTTTTTAACCTCCTGACAATTCATCGAGATCTGGGGCCAGAGATCAATACTTTTGATGGAAAGTTATAATCAGCCCTATTAAGTGACAAAGGTTCACTCTGTAACAGCTGGGCTGGCGAGAGACTGGAGCTTGTCTGACTAATGAATCGTGAAACAATCAGGCAGTAGCCATTTGTGTTTAGATCTGTAAATATGGCACGGAACAAGTGCCAGACCATTGCCGGAGCTCCAGCTGGGGCCACAGATGGTCTGGATTCAGAGTAGCACAGGAGCCGTTAGCTCCTCCGTCCCACACCGCACCTCTGCTGTCGCTGAGTGACAACTTCACTTTCGCACTAACTTACCCGTTTGCCCTGCATCGGGGCGCCAAGCATTCTTAAAGTGGCTGACAGGTTCTGTGAGCGGGGGCTCCCCGAGCTAGAGGAGAGAGGAGGAGACGGGTGAGAGAGGGAGAAAGGAACTATGATGAAGAGCAACGTGATCTTGCTATTTAAAGACATGATCACCTAATTAACCTTGTAGGGCAATGACTAATTCTGACACCTCACCCACTACAACTGTGGCAAGGTCTGCAATAAATCTCATTAAGTGGCTCTTTTTCAGATACGAACACCGAGGCCAGACGCAGATTCGCTTGTGCTTTTATGTTATTTGTGCTATAGGTTTTTAAAATATGCACTCTGATTATCGGCGCATCCGTGGAAACGGGCTCGTCGTTTGACTCCGTGCCTGACAGCTGAATAAATATACTGCAACATTAAAATAGACAAATAATGGCTCTTCTCAAAGGCTTCTTGACATTCATCTGTGCAAATGATAGAAAAGGAGACAGAATGCATTTAATCTGAGAGGCGAGGGAGACGTCCTTGAGGATAGAGCCGTGAAAAGAGATGAAAGGTTTATTTAATCTATTTCCAAGGTAAATGATCCCGTGTCACTGCTCCTCTCCCCTGTGAGCCACTGATTTTGACTGAAAGCTGTGCCGTGCCATTACATCTTCCTAAACGATAACAGTAATGTTAAGGGGACTATATCTGAGAAGCACATGATAGGTGTAATTCTTTTTGGTTTGTTTCAATCCATTTTTTTAAAAAATGTTTCCAAAACCTTGTGAACAAAGTCAGGGTTACAGGATTAGTTTTGAACTGACCAAACCAAGCCAATCCAATCAGGCTTTGTTGGTACCATGACGCTAATCAACTTTTTCAACTCAGGCTTAGATCCTGAGTTTAGGTGTGACACCGGATAGCAAACAACCAATCACATCGAGGGACAGTGAAAGCGCGATTCACTTCTCGAGAGCGGGATCTACTTTTCTGCACAATATTACGAGATTGAAAAATACACTGAACATTGTTTGCTATTTAAAATGCTTATGAGAGTTTTTGATGTAATAAAACCTTGAACTATAACACAAGGAAATGGCGACATCCTTTTCACACACACACACACACACAGCTGCAGACGAGAGTAAGCATCAGGTGAAGATGAAAGACTACATTTATTGGCTTCTAAATGAATATGACCAGGTCAGGCAGCGCCTTCAGCCCATATCAGTAGAGAGTCGGGACGCCGTCCTTGCCTTTTTCACTCTCTCTCTCCAAATCTCAATGAATACCAAACCTGGCCAGTGAAACTTTTCGCAACGTTAACTGTCACGACCCTGCACAGCCAGGCAAAACGGCTTAACTAAGCTGTCATCTCTAATCAAGCTAATAAAAGGATCAGATAAATGTTTATTACATTGTGGGAAAAGATCATTTCTATACTGAAATTGAGGATGACCTTTCCAGATAATTCCTAGTTGGCTTTTTTAAATGGTGGATAAATCACCGTCCCTTTGTTTGAGGCTGATGTGGTGGAACCTCACTGACAGAGGGTATAAAACATTGTAGCCAGTACTTGCTCTAATCTGAAGCCCAATTTTGTCATACAATCAAAACTGTTATCTCAGCAAAGTTAATGGTGAGTCAGGGACACATTACATATACAGTAGGTCACTCTGTTCAGTGTAGCTTGCACTGTAGCTGAGCTGGTACTGAGGAGATTTGACTAGCTCCCCAGGCAACAGCAACACCTGATTGACTGAAATATACCTTGGGAATATAAGAATTCATTTTGGCAAAAATCAACCTTTCACTCTATTGACTTTATACTCTATTTTCATATTTGGCAGTTTCCATAAATAGGCAAAAGAGAAACCAATAATAATAAAACATACTTTTCAACCTAAACTAAATATCCAACCCGGTCTCATCCCAAGACTGACGTTTCGGGACGTCTTTTGACCATACGTCAATATTCGCCTTTTTAGGGCCCCCTTAAACGTCGGTAGATGAGGTTATGGGATCCTAACTCTACCCCATACCTTAACCTAACCCTAAACCTAACCCGTCACCTAACTGACGTTAAAGGTAAAGCGTCAGTTGTATGACGGCCCGGGATCGCCATCTACCGATGTTTAAGGGGGCCCTAAAAAGGCGGATATTGACGTATGGTCAAAATACGTCCCAAAACGTCAGTTATATGACTTTTTGGGATGAGACTGTGTTAAAATATCATGCACTGTATTTTTCCCTATTCATTTTATAAATTTGAAATGTTTGCAGCCTATTACCAAAAAATGGGACATGTCTAGTCTTAAATCCTAATTTGTGTGATTTCATAATAAATAAATAAATAAATAAATATTATAGCTTAATTAAATTATTAGAATTTATTACAGCATTTTTACAGTTAATCATTATTTTACAAATTTAAAAAGTAGCTTGGCGCCGAATGTTATTTTGCAGTTATTGATACATTTATATATGCATTAATAAATTAAAAGTTTGAATTTTTCCAAACAATAACTTGGATAACAGGGTTAAATAGTTAGTAAAAATTGACAAATCTATTTCAATAATTCATAATTCATGTACACAATTAAAAAAAAATGACTTAAAGGTGCAGTGTGTAGATTTTAGCGGCATCTAGCGGTTTGGTTGTGAGTTGCACTAATGACTCAGCCCACTGCTCACCCCTCCTTTTCGAAGAAGCTACAGTGGCTAAAACGGGAAACAAACATATCGTCGTCTGAGACAGCAGAGAATAGCCAGAGTAAGCCAAGTTTCTGTACCACAGTCCATTATAAACCACATCATGGAAGAAATTTACAAAGCCATAGTCAGGTTAGGATCAAGGGTCTTAACATATAATAATAGTAATCAGCCGATTATCTCACGAACGTAACCAGCACATTTCTCCCCACATAGCAAACACATAATACAGCGAGGGAGAAGAACCACATGAAACTATGCAACTATATATATTTTTTCTAACAGGGTAGTAAAAGTTTAACAGGCTTATATGAGCTGCTACTGTGGCTGAGCTGGTTAAAGCGTAAAGCCTTGTTTAAACTCGACGCGTCCGCATGAGCCCAAAGGTGCGCGCTGCAAAAATGACACAATTGTAAGATCACGCGTGCCTCCACATCCTCTAGGCACCAATTACTACACACAAATGAATAAATAATAATGAATTAAAAATGTAGTTTTTTTTCTCTGCTTTTGAAAACTCTTCGCGATCACTACTCACAGTGTTTATGGCTAGCTTCTTGCTTTCTGCGGCATGAACGAAACGCGCTCTGTAACGCTGTTTGTCCGCTATCGGCTACGGTAGAAATGTGACGTCACAATATGTCGACCTTCATAGAAGAGGGTGCCCGTGGTTATGTAGATATAAATGTCTCATTCTAAGGTAATAAAAACATAATGGTTCATTGAGTAAAGTCTTTATACACCACTGAACACATTATGGATCTTTTTATGGATCTTATATTGCAGTTCTGTCAATAGATCCTCAGAAATATTACTCATCGCACCTTTAAATGAATACCAATTTTTACTTGTAAAGTTTAACAAACATTGTATCTAATAAATCTCGCACCAAAACACATAAAATGTTTAAAAAGTACTGTATATAAAGTGATGAGACGAAAATGTGAAGGTACTCAAATCATGGAAAATGCCATTTATTTAATTAGTCCTTAACTGCAGAGACCCTCAACACAAAGAGAAACTGAAATCTAAATAGAGAAAATTCAGAATGTGAGGAAGAGGGACTTGAGTGTGTCACACAGATCATTAGATGTGTGCAGTGGCCAGCGAGATATTGTATCACTTTAATTAGTAGGAGACTGAAGGGCATGCTGATATTGGAGGAAGCGGAGAGGCTGATTTTGTTTAGTCGCACCTCACAGCAGGAATTCTCCTCCAAGTGGCTTTTGTCAAGCTTGACTTGAACTGAAATGAAATAATATACGGTGCGTCTCTGTTTGTCAAAATGTCAGTATTGTGATTATATTTCATTGCCACGCGCGCACACACACACACACACACACAGATATATATGTTTTAAACATTTTAGATTGAGATATTTTGTGTATTTCTTACATTAGAGAGTATTCAGATACTTGCACTGAAGACCATGACTGTTGACAATTATGGTTGATATCTTGTTTAATGTGTTTCTAGTAAAGTGAAAGCAAGCTCCATGCTCTTGATGCATATATATTTATATTACAGCTCACATATGCAAACCTCCGCATGCTGAAACGGAAACACATTAACCCACGCTATAGAAAGTCATCTGTAATAGAGAAGGGAAAATAAAGACTTATGGAAAATCAAATGAGGTATGAACTGCCATAAGCACAAAGAAAATTATTCCCTTTGGAAAATCATGTATTTGCAGAAGATAATTTCTTCTGTGTCTCAATGAACTTGACCCTCTGTGATTATCTCCTCTATGCTTGAACTCTCCTTGAACTTACAATAACCATCACACAAGTGGGATATGGCCATCTCCTTTGCATCTGGTTATTCTAGCTCCAATTTGCTGCCTAATACAGCAATTACCTTGATCTATGGCTGAAGTCACCCTTTCATGTATTAGTATTGGAATCAGCACATTTACTGAAAGAAGCACCTGACTGTGACCCTGCTTTTGCTTTTTAATGTCCTGATTAATTTGAATAGTAATTAATTGACTTTCCAGGTCGTACATTTCAAGTGGACAACCCCTGATGCTTAATCTTCTCATGTGGAAAAAGGAGTTTGTGAGGGATGACAAGCTCTTAATGTTCTCAGGTTCATCACAAATCTAGTATATGCTGATTTGAAGAGAATACAGAATCTGATTAGAAAATTATATTAAAATGATTCAAAACATTTGAAACATGTTATTATATTGTAAGGTATAAAAAAGGAAGAAAGATTTGACATTATCTAATATTATGATTAAAAAGGAAACTAAATTGAAAATATAGCAGGGACATAAATGACGTTTTTTTTTTTTTTCATGTATTCATGTGTTTTATGTATTTCTAAACTGTCCCATGCAATAAAAGCTAGATAGACCAAAAAAATAAACAATAGCTTAGTCATCTATGATAGCTGTAAGAAAACGTGCTAACAATGTCCTCATAACCTAAAAGACAGTGAGAAATTAAAGAGAGAGAGACAAACACTGTGAGAGAGCATACAGATTCAGTTTCACCAGGAGATGAAAAAACAGATGGCCACCCTCAGCAAGACGTGAACAGAGGAGATTTGAAAACATCTTGGGCCCCAGCAGCAAGTAGCTTCACAGTCTGCAGAGCTTCCACAAGAGCAAGAAGAACAATCACACACGCAGTTTTCGCTGCATAAATAGCCTTCAGACAAAGGACCTGATGTCCAAAATGCATAAAGCACTGTCATTCGACGAATTGTTCTTCAAATACATTAGATGGTGTCGTGAACATGGTGGCTCTTGAAACATATTATTTGCATGAAAACAAAGTTTGTCTGATTAGATATGAGTTGAAATAAGGCAACTATTAAAAGTTATACTGCTTGTAAGAAATATCTTCTGCCTTTTATTAGGAATTGGGACTTAAGACAGCTGGGATTACTAGACGTCTAGTAAGGACCTTTGTACTATAAAGAAATAAAACAAAACTCGTTAGAAGTGAAATGCAAATGATAATAATAATAATATTTATAAAAGATAATCTTAACACAAGATATGCTGTGTGAAGATGTTGCTGTTCTAAAAAGTTGAACACAATGACTCTTTCTTGAGTGTCGGTGTTACATATTGCTGGGATGTTTGGACCATGTTTTAGCAATCATAGCCTGCACCTCCAGGGGAAGGGATGAAATTCAGTGTCAGCAATAACACAAAGGACCTTGGTTTAACATTTCGCCCAAGCCATGTCCCCACTTACAGCCTAAAGCTTGCACTTGCTATTCTGGCAAGCTGCTTCAGTCCACAGACTGACAATCTCTCCTCCGGCAGTGCTTGACCATCTGAGACTCAAGCTCACTAGCGCGCGCACACACACATTCACACGGGCATAAATTCATTCAATCTTTAATAGATGTTGTAGTGGTTGTAGTGATTAAACTGATGTCGGTCAAAATAATTTTCATCTTTAATATTACGATAAAGACAAAACAAGAAAATAGATTTGCATCAGATTAAATGTTCTTGTAGAATACTGCATACTCCACAGAACATCAATTCAAAATGAATTCAGCTATGTTCAAAGTATCATAAGCACTGTCAAACACACACATGCAAGCATTTGCTTTGTCTCATTTTGCAGCTCGCTAGTCGAGCAGATCCGCACATATAAACACCCACACACTTCTCCCTCTTTTTCCACAGCTCTTCACAAGCAAACTGTTCGAGCCTCTTGCCTGCCAGCCAGTCAAGTTGGCCCCCAGCCCTGCAGCCAATCCCACGGTCTGGCACGCTGAAGAAAACCGCAGGCCAGCTGATCCTCTCCCCGGCTACCTTCATCTGCTCCTTTGGAAACTTTTGGACATGCATGAATTTTTGAGAGCTTCATGGTCTATTGGGCCAGAGTGTTTCAGGAAGGAAGTCGTGGGGAGAAAGCCCTTGAGTCAAATACAGGCTTCATAAATCTGTTACTTGATAACTCTGCTACAACAGATCAGTGTTTGTGCAAAAGGCAGAAGATGTGGCTTGAAATGAGGGAAGAGGCCACGTTTAAGCAGTGTTTGGCAGCTAGCGCCTGTTTTTTTGTCTGTCACGCTGAGACTGTGGTTGGATATTTTACGCGATTTAGCCCCAGTCGGCATGGTGAACGGAGCCCTGGAAAGATGTTAATGCGACTGTAAACAATGCACCTTAAACAGGCTAATGCTAAACAGCAAAGCATCTTATTAGCAAATCATTTTTGACTTTTATTTCAGATTCTTTTTGCAGAGATCAACTGTCCCAGGCAGTGTCATGCTTACCTGACGGCTAGCACGCTAATGACTGAAACCTCCGACCTCCCCTCCCTAGAAAGAGGAATAACTGGCTGTGCGCAAATAGATTATGATGAACTGCTTGAACTGCAATTAAGGCAGAAGGAAGGGAAGGAGACAACAGCAGTTTAGACAACAATTTGGGTGACTGCAGCTGCAGCTGCTCTGTGGTTTAATGCAGTAATTGATAGACTCTGTCTGTCACTAGAGGGATCAGAATGAAAACTTAAATTACCATCATTAGGGCTCTCCTAATTGCGGCATCCCATGCAAAGCCTGTTTTTGTTTGTTATTATAAAATGACTCTTCTGTTATTTAATTTGTTCGGGCATATCTTCCCTTCCTTTGATACAGGAACGAATTAGAATTTGGATTTGGCACTCAATACTAAATCCATACAGGGACCGCTTTACGAATCGCAGCCATAATATGAACATAATCACCGCTAAGCATTATTTCATTAAACAGGTGCAGCGATTATGCATCTTAAAGTGTTTGTTTGCAAATTTGCATCAATCAAACGGATCCATTGAGAGCATCTTGATCTGTTTCCTGATTATTCGATTGCAAATTCACTAGTGGCGTAATCATCAACTTATTCTCACGTGCAATGAAACATCTCATTATTTTAGCATTGTTGCGATACGTTGAATGATGTGGGAATGATTGAATATCCAGCTCTGTATGTATGTAAATCCATTAATTCAAGGACAAGTTAGTGTGATTTCTGTATGTATATGTGTGTGTGGCAAGTTTTTCTCATTGCCCCAAGCTCTGTCTCATTAAGAGGTCAAATACAAAATACAAAGGTAAAACAAATGCTGAGACTGCACATTGGTGTAATTCTCCCACTAAAACTGACAAGGTCTCTGGGTGCAGCCGGGAAGATCTTTGCCCTTGTACTGAATCACCATGAACCAACACACACACACACACACCAGCCTCACTGTATCTTCCAGATGAAAAAACAGAAAGCAACACAGTAAGACGAACTGTCTTGTGCCTCTAAGCTAAACTGTACATGTACACCCACCAGCGACATTCAGAGATCAGTACCAATAATCAAGTATTAATGATTATTAAATGTGCATATGCTGGAGTTGGGTAATTGGAAGGTTAATCGTCGGGCGACGTTAGTAGAGTCACATTTATCAGTTTCTATTTATCTCTTCTGGGGAGGTGGCAGGTTTACAGTAAATACCTTCTGTCCCCCTAATTTCCTAATGATGGGGATAATGATGGAGAATGGAACAGCCATTAGCAGGGACAGGCTCTCTGCATCACTCTGTCAGCTCTGTCTCTCCGAGGCCCACATTGAGAAGTGATAGGACCCAGCTACTTGGAAACCCACCCAACGGATAATCATCCACAAAGCTGCATAGCTCTGACTACTCACTTGATAAAAGCTTGCTGATAAAAAAGTGCCTAATGCCATACAAAAGTTAGTCTGTTTCTCTGATTTGATTGGCTGAGCAGTGTTCCAAGAGAACTAATATGTAATCCAATAGCACTGCTGTTTGTATCACTCTATTTGTCTGTGTTTGTGCAATTCACAGGGACTGTTAGTCTGCGCATTAGTGGTGAGTATTTTTCAGTAACTTTTAGTTACATAGATAAGCCAGCAGGAGGCGACAAGTGTGTTTGTAAACGAGGCTAGAGTTCTCAACGGGTCGGGTCGGCCCGACAAACCCGACGGGACCCACGGGTTCGGGTCGAAAATATAAGCAAATGACTCGGGTCGGGTCGGACCTCGGGCTTAATCTTTTCCGCCCAGTAAAAAAACAAACAAATTATCAATCATCGCTGCTGTTCACCGTAAAGAAAGTCTGGCTGCTGCGTGCAAAGTGCATCACGGGTGGCTGGCCGAGAGGAGAACACGGCTCAGTCCATCCACTGTGGACGCACTGATCTTCCTCCACGATGCCTATTATAAGCATATGATTATGTTTGTAGGGTAAGCCTATTTTGTTTCAAAACTCGTAGCCTGCCCGCTGGTTGGCTGTTTGAGTTCTTTTTATTTATTATTGTGTAAAGATTTTTATTTAAACAGGTATGGCGTTAGCTACTTTCCTTTGACAATAGTTGTCAACACTGCAGCTGCACGCATTTCAGACGTGAAATGTGTGCATTTTATTTTGTGATTTCACCGGCATGAATAGGCTCCGCAACGGCAATAGATTGTACAGCGCGTCCGAGTCGGGCCACGGGCCGGGTTCGGGCAGATAATTCATGTTGATGTGTCGGGTTACATCGGGTCCGGGCTTTAAAAGCCAGGGGCCGGGTCGGTCAGGTAATAATTTTCAGGCCCGTTGAGAACTCTAAACGAGGCATTAATTCATTCAATCAACTGATTTGTTCAAAAACAGTGATGCACTGAGGAATTAAACAAGTGACTGTCTTTATGAGTTAGTGAGTCATTGAATCATTCATTCAACTATTTTGTACAAAACACAGATTCAATCAGGATAAAATGCCAATATGTTGTGCTGCTGGAGATTTAACCAGATTTTGTTTAGAATTGGGAATTGCAACTCAATCCAGATAGGGACCAGTTTCCGAATTATGGCTATGTTATGAACATAAACACTGCAATGACATTTATTAAACAGGTTAGGTAATTACGTTGAAGTGTTTGTTTGCCTCATTCAAATGGAACTACTTACTACAGACCCCTGCACATGACGTGGAGGAGAGGTGTGGGAGTGTGGGAGAGGTGGGGGACATTGAAGATATCTACCTATTCGGAACCATGATAATAGGTTTTCTGCTGATTGGATTAGGCATGGCCCTGGTTTATCAAGGAATTAAGAAGACGGTGACAGCTGTCCAAAGCCTCACAAGGCTGCCCGTCATGATTGAAGTGGTGGGCAGAGCTGTCAGCTCTGAGACTGTGTCTATGACTGAGACTGTGTCTATGACTGTCACCCCACCTGGTGATTGTTGGCTCTGTCTGGGACCTGATCAAGGTTGTCTCATGGCAACTTGCTGTGTATCGCTATGACAATCCTGCGGACTGGATTATGATGCAAGGCATAGCGACACACCTACACATACATGAACTCTTACATATATATACAGATGTACAATCACCCGTCCCATATCACATTCCTTGCCGCTTTGTACGCCCAGTCTGGCAGGCGGGTCTGTGATCAGTGTCAGAAATGGCTTGAGTGAATGGCCAGAAATCCAATTAAATGCAAGCATTTCTAGCTGTATATGTAGTTTGAAATCCAATTCAAATCAGATTTCCAGAAATCTGTATCAGTCTGACTTCTCAGATCAGATTTCATGTGGTTTATGTGACTTTCTCACACCATGTAAAACCCTGAACGATAGACCTTGTTATAGGAAACATGTTGAAAGCCACTGCAGAAACAATGCTGTGTTATTGCAAAGTACTGAAATGCCTGCACAATACAAGGGTCACGTGTCACAAATGGTAATTTGAACAAGGCGGATCCATGTTACCAGAAAAGCTCCCTATAGCAGCGACTACATTCATCCCTAAAATGCAGGGAACGTCAGTACTCAGCCATTAGGATTTCAGACAACCAGCATCCCGCAGTTAGAGAGTACCTTACTGCAAAATTTCCATATAACCTATTCAAGCCCATTATCCGCTCGGAGCTGCAGCCAACGACACGATTGCAAGTCATCCTGACCCTGTGGTTCGAACTGCTGCTTAAAGCAACATTCTGTAATCGTCGACACCATGGAGCAAGTATCAAGTAAACAGGTCACTGGGACTCCCCCAATCTTAACAATGGAATGTGGACACCAACCGATATACCGAATCGTTACTACCTGGGAATTGAGAGCCAAAAGCACCCCCAACTGAGCTGTGCATCCCGGGGGTAGTAGTTTCCCGAAGGTGGTAATACCTGCAACGACCTCGACTCGGAAGCCGAAGGGACAGCAAGAGGCCTTGGCGGAGACAGCGCTCCAAATTGCACTCCTGAACAAAAAGGCCCGGTTGCTGACAACACCTGCAAATCAACCGATCGGAAGGAGGGTATTGACGATGAAAACGGGGTGATTGGTTATGAGCGAGGGGTTGGGTGAGGTCATTTATCTGCTGTTGTTGATGCTGCAACATTTCTCGTAGCTCCCTCAACTCAACCGATGGGTTCCCATGTCCTGAATTCCACCCAGAACTGAATGACTCCGACCTCTCGCACCGCCTAGCATTCCCTCTCTTTCCCATCGAATTGCCTGTTTTCAACTGTGTTTTGGCCATTCATTTACACATCAGCTGTGTTTTGGGGGCCTTAAAACACAAGCTTTTGAAAACAGGTTTCAAAGTGCAAGGTTTTGAAACCAATGCCTTTTACTGTCTCCATGTAAACAACAAAAACGAAAATTTGTGTAAAACGGTGACATCATGCGAATACGTATTAATGCTCTCACGAGCATGTTTGTTACATGTTTGTGGGGTGTTTCTTGACAAAGTGACATCGCCAGTGTATAATACAGTCACTTTTGTAATTTTCGCAGATCCCTGTGAGCAGGGATCATTCTGACAACATTGTCATCTGTTATTAGTACATCGTTGTTGTGTAAAAATCAGTCAGTTGGTCTGAGCAATATACAGCTGGTTACAGTGTATGATCTCACTTTTGACAATTTATTTTTTCCTTTCTGGACTCTGGATCCACTGACATCTCTATAACCTCTCTTTTTCCATCTAAAGTTCTCATCACTTTCTTCCTCCCTTCTCTATTTCTGTGCATTTGTCTGGCGCCCTCTTTAATTAGTAGTCAGCACCACATGTACTGCTGTCAGTCTTGCAGAACATGTTACAGTTAGAGTTAATAGGGATTTAGGCCTCCTTTCCAAAGATTGATTTGAGGAGAATCGTATCAGAAAACCTTCCTTTCTCATTTCTAGATCTGAAAGATATTTTTTTTTCTCCAAAGCGACTTACATTGCATTCAAGGTAAACACTATTTAAATGTCTTTAAAATATTTTTTCTTGAAACCTTCCCAAACAACGTGCGGTAATGTAGGCGCTCTTTGATAGAACCACCCAAGACTCAACTAATCTCTGCAATTCTCCATCTGTGATCCTTAGAGAGTCTTTGACCACTCATCCTCATCACCGTGCATTAAGACAATATATATATATATATATATATACACGTTTTGGAGAAAATATTATTTAGTGGGGGGAACATTTCCCCTTTTTCTTTAATGGAAGTTTCCTTTTTTTGTGATTTTTTTTAATGAAAGATCAAAAGGATTAACAATGCAATTTTATTTTTACGATGCCAATAATTCTGAACACAACTCTATAAGACATTTGTCCTAAATGTTCTGCTGATAGGCAGACATAGGTGAGTACTTGCAATTATGAGGTTACTGCTTACTTTCTGAGTGTTTATTCACAGCTGGTTAGCAGAAACTTTTGATTGCGGTTGACGTTACATGTCCAACTTTTTTTTTTTCCTTCAGTGAAATAAAACATCTTTAAAATATAATGATTAGAGAAGTTAGAGCAGTTAGAAGGCTGCAGAAATACTATTTCTTTTGCTAACAGAGAAGAGAAGGGATTCAGCTCTGTGCCTGCTTGATTTGCGAGTTTTCTGTGTTTTAATAGATCTATAAAACAAATAGCTTCAAAAACTGCCATCAGAACTAGTCCTACACTATATTACTCCCCATAGCAAACCATTTCTAAATGCCACACAAAACATGCTCTATGAATGTTGCTTTTGGCAAAATGTGACTGCTGACACTGTAAAGCTGTCATGATGATTTTCTTCCCATCCATCGGCCTTCCGTTGGTCTAACACCTGACCGTTTCAACCAGCCGTGATTGACACTTCAGCCTCCTGGAAACACCTAGGGATCATGGCACTTCTTGCCATGATGATGAAGATAGCTACCGAGAAACTGTATCTTTAATCCTCAGGCCTTGGCAGCCTACTAGATCTGTCTCAGACTAGAATCTGTCTTGTCAGCGCAGTAACGAGATCCTGAGTGACTTAAGTCCTCTGGTGATGTCAGACCTGAAGCTAGAGAACTGTGTCTTGCTGATTTTCTCAATGTAAGATCTTTGACCACCATAGCAGAACTTAAGCTTTTGGTAAGAGACAAACATTAAACTAAAGTTGAGGTGTTTTACTGCTTTTTCACCCTCATTACTCATTCTGTCATATGTAGGATTTCATTGTCTTGTTGTTATAACATATTCCTCATACATGAGGAACCATATTTAGTTGTCATATCCAGTTATTTGGTTACATTATCCACACTGAAAAAGTGCTTTAAATTTGTTCAATATAAATCATTAAAACGTTTTTTTCTTCTTGATTTTCTATTTTTAAAAATATTTTAAAATGCAATTACTGTAATTCCTGTGACCGTTAAGTTGAATTTTCAGGATTGCTAGACTTCAGTGTTGCATGTTCCTTCAGAAATCATTCTCATATACTGACTTTGTGCATGAGTGTCATACTATTACTAATTAATGTTGAAAGCAGTTGTGCTGCTTCATAATACAAATAGACACAAATATATGTAGGCCTGAACATACACATACAGTACGTATATACAACATCATTTATTTCTTCATATTTACATAACCTTATAACTAACTATATAAATAACATTAAATTATGTACTCCTCTACTCTGCAACAACTAGGAATGACAAACTTAGCAATTGCTGACTGATTATGGCAACCTCAGCCTAAACAAAATCTCCACTCTCGACCACAATGGAATAATATAAACAAAACAGAAACTGTTCTCAAAATAACTGAATACAAATAACTTACAAATGTAAGTAGACTTGCATTAGTTCATTTTAATTTCGTAAATTGAACCGGCAAAAATTCAAGAAAACTGAGATTCTGTGGATAAGAAGACAATAATGCTTTACAGTGCAACAAAGTCTGTAAAGCAATTAAAAGTCAAAAAAAAAAAAAAAACATATTTCAAAAAACTGAAAGCATGATGATGTAAATGGGGAAATTTAGTGATCTGTTTACTCTTGTCTTACAGATGCTCACAGCGCCACACTGACTTGATTTAGTGAGTACTCTCCCACTCACAGAGGCACATGCATCTTACTTTAATCAAGAACGTCCTTTCCATTCTCTCACCTCATCCTCCTCATCTCAGCAATGCTCACTCTGTTTTTCCCTACAACTCAAATTAACTGCAGAAATATAATCAGTTTTCTGACAGATTATATACTTTATGGGTGATGGGTTAGGTAGATATTTGAAAAATTGAGCATTCAAAGCAAAACTCAATAGACCATGTAAAAGCTCTTAGTGAGAGGTTTTCAAAAAATGTTAAAATGGTAAGATACTCTGATGGGAAACCAAGGAATCGTTTAACGCAAAATGTCTGCTCTCTGAAGCCAACATGCATACTCTATGTCTTGATTGGGAGTGCTGACTGAGCAGTAAATCGAGTGATATGTTTTCTCCAGCAAAAGGTTCCAACTCAGTGAATTTTTGGTAACATCATATGGCTGGCTACATTACGTTTTGTATACGAATGAGCAAAGCTTACAGATCAAATAAAGTATGTGTGTGTGTGTGTTTTTAACTAAGCCAATTATAGTTGTCAGATTCAGGGCACAGAATATTAAGCGAAACTGCTGCCAAAATCTATCAGGAATCGGTGTCAAAAAGAACACCTCATTGCTATGTCCTTTGCCTGTTGTCTGCAAACTGATTTATTTAATATATATATTTACCATTACAAATTCAACTTAAAAGCTGGAGTATGAACAAATAGAGTAGCAAGAAAACAATTAAAAAGTCAGTTTACTGTCTAAAACGGAATTTATGTCACATTAATCTAAAACCCTAATTTTGGTTTAAAATGATGTTGTATGTAGCTTCGTTGTGTCTGTGTATCTGCTCAGTCGTCACCAGAGGGCTTGAAGACACAGGTTCCAGAGATTAAGTCAAGGGAGTTCTCTTGACCTTTCCGTCAAATGCCACGCAGTTTGAGGTGTACAAGCATAATTAAACTCCACAGTTTTCCCGCCGTCTCATCTTTGCGTGCCAATCGCGCACACCATCACTGCTGTTCATTAGCCAAGTTTAAGATGTTAGGGCCATAGGTTAATGACAGCAACCACCGAGGCCTGAATAATATTGTTCATCTTCTCCTTTGCTTTTTTTTCTTGCTGCATGTTCACAACTGATGCTGTTGCTTGCGACAACATCGGTAATGAGGAGATGTTGACGTTGGGTCTTGTTAGTTGTGTACATTGTCAGGAAAATTAACCTCTCTCCAGGCTAACGTAGCTTGCGATTCGCAGTGACATTTAGCCATTAGCTCCATGCTGAATTGGACAAACGAACAAAAGCAGAAGCACAAAACGCAAATCATATCCAATTAAGCGAGGCATGAAACGGTGAAACCCTAGCAGGAGATTTTACAGGCAGTGCACGAGGAAAGGTCAAGCTCTGACAGAACAGGGCACAGTTAGACAACTGATTGCGACTAACGAGCCCTTTCCTTTAGTAAAAATTAGCTGCATTAC
This sequence comes from Pimephales promelas, assembly GCF_016745375.1. Next base: position 3,812,624 of record NW_024121577.1, on the reverse strand, counting down.
ACAAAGACACCCCCCCCCCCCCACACACACACAAGTCGATACAGCATCCACACCATTTATTATCTAGGAAGAAAAGGAAGTTTTATTCCATCTATTTCGTTTATATATTATGTTCATTAATATAAATGTCTATTTCAACTGTAAATCTGTCTTTTTGAAATCTACAATTGTTTGCGTTCAATTTCAACCAAAAGAAAGAAGGCAAAAAAAGAAATAAAAATAAGTAATGAAACAAGCCTTTGGTGTGTGGGTGTATGTAGCAGTAGTGGCCGGGGAAAGAGTTTGGAGACTTGGCGTAAGGTTAAAAGATGATGGACATCAAGACTAATACCGGCGAACCAGTATCCCACTCAGATAACCTACACGTTTGTTTGTTTTTTACACTCCTCCTCTTCCATTTCTCACTCTCTTGTGTATAAAAATTCCTCTTAACTTCCTCATTGGTTTCTGATCATTTGGAAAAGTGAAAAAAACAGTATGGATTTCTTCCATATCGCCACAACTTAATTTTGCAGAGATAGTGGGTTGGACCGAGTTAACAGCCGGCTGGTTAAGTGATGGAGTTTCTTCAGGATTGATTTTCTACAGGGCTATTCCCCTCCACTCTGAAGGTGTACATGGTGGCCAAGGCAGCTTGCCACGCACCTTTGTGCAGTTAGTCATTGGGGAGAAACCACCTGGTCTTATTTCATAGGGGTGGTGATGGCGCAGTGGATAAGACACATGCCTTTGGTGTTGGAGTCCCGGGTTCGAATCCACTGTGAGAGCAAAACACTTAACCCCTAGTTGCTCCAGAGGCCTCTGACATATATAGCAATTGTACAGTAAGTCGCTTTGGATAAAAGCGTCAGCTAAATGAATAAATGTAAATGTAAATTTCCTACATGAGGCTATTCCTATGAGGCTGAGGCCAGCAAACCATGGAGGAGTTCTGGCTTGGTACTTGGCTGAAGTACTAAAGGGTCTGTCTATGGAGCCCTTTGAGCCTATGAGTCTGTCACAGAACAGTTTCTGACTCTAAAAATAGCTTTCTTGCTGGCTATTCTTAAGAAAGTAGAAGATGTTCAGATTCTGTCGGTATCCCCTTCAGGTCTACGATTTATCCTCGGCATGGTAAAAGCTTTTTTGCAGCCAGAGTTATGTGCCAAAAAGTATTGATTAACCAAAAGTACCAATTGTTTTGTCCACAGAGCTGCTCTGTCGCATTATATCTGATCAACAGTTTGTCTGTTTTGGGTCAACCAAGAAAAGTTCCCCAGCAACTAAGCAAATAATAAGCAAGTGAATCAAGGCTATTTCTCTTGCATATGAAGAGTGTGGTCAGCCTTTACCTATGGCTGTCAGAGCACACTCTACAAGGAGTATGGTGGCTTCAAAAGCCTTATTGTCAGTGGGCGTCCCTATAAGAAGAATGTGATGTGGTGGGCTGGTCCTCTTTGCACACATTTGTCAGGTTTTAAAACCTGGACATGGACTTCATTCTGGGGTCCCAGGTGCTGATGTCCTATATTTGTTGTCACCATGATTTACACTAGGACAGGCACTGCTCAATATGGCTTGGTGGGTATTAACGTTCTCATAGCATCTACGTCATACGCAGTGTGGAGTTCCCTCAAAAGGGATTATGATTGCATTTGCAACCATGGCTCCATGAGAAGGAAAAGAGATGCTGTGTCACCCTGCCATGCTTCCTGCATGCCTTTGATAAACTTGCTTCAGCCAATCAGAAGCTGACACTGTTTGGTCCAGTTTTGCTTAATAGCTTGGTCATGATATCACATGCAACAGGATGATGTCCCGCCATGCCATTGGACTGATTTCACATATCCTTCAAGACACAAACCATAGCGTCTACATCGGACAGCGTCTGGGAACGACCCAGGGAACCATGGTAACAGTCATAACCTGAGACGTTGTTTCGCTTTGACATTTTTTTAAAGGGGTGGTTTACTGCTTTTTTTCTTTGCATGATTGTGTTTTTTGGGTGCAATATAACATGTCTTCAATTTATTTTATTTTTTTTAAGCCTCATCTTTCATAAATTTCAACTGTATTGTAAGCCACTTTCTTTTCTGTCACTTTCTGAAACAGGCACTCCCTCAGAAACAGGAAATGGGCTCAGATTGGTTAGTTTGGGCCGGTGTGTTGAAATTGGCTAAACTGTGTAGCGCACGTTGTCCGGAAACTTCACGCCCATTGCCTTTGCTATGGCGAAATGTGCTCCGGTCAAATGTAAATAATGGTGGCGATACTGCTGTATCAGTTTGAGCCAGAAGCAGACCCAGAAAGCGGTGATGAAGAGAGTCAATCAGAACCTCACCACACAGGACTCTTCTGCTATTAATATTAGTATTTCGATATGCTGTTATTTGAAAATGCTACTGCTGCTTGCTAGCTTTTGAGATACGAGTTTCCACTGATTGAACATTTATTTATAACTGAATAAATTAATGAGAGTAATACCGTTTTTAAAGTTATTGTTTTATCGATATAATGAACAAACATTATCTATTCACAAAACTTAATTTACTCAGTGTATAGTTTTCTTTAGGTGTGTAGGCCTACATGTGGCAACTGTGTTAAAACCATACTGTACACTGATGGAGCTTGGAGCTGGAGTTTGCTGTTGCGATTACATATCATTTTTTTAAACTTTATAAACGTTTGTCTCATGCACATAAAATAGCATCAAACTAACTGGCAACTATTGAAATTACGTTCTTGATCAAATCGAAAAATTACTTCATAAATGGAAAATACATTTACAAAATTAGTACATCATTAAAAAATCAGGTCCAACATGTTTGTAATTTGATTGTAAAATTGCAATCAACCACCTCTTTAAACTTTATTTTGTATACAGTTTTGTAATTAAAACTACATTACTGTAATTAAGATTGTTTTGAGCTTTTTTTACTTATTTCATGTTTACCTTAATGTGTTACTTGCCATTCTATGAAATTGTTTGCTAAATTTACATAAAAATAAAATAAAATCTTTACCAGTTCAGTGCAATCCATATACTGATAACCTTCTAAACTAATCATGTATTTGATGCTCCTTTAACTGGTCCCCTGGGCTTGGTCACGTTTCAGGAGGTAAAGCAGCTGGGACCTCTCCCCCCAGATGCTCCTACGTGACTCTATCTGTGTTTGTTTATGGAGTAGAAGAGCAGAGATTGCCTGTGACAGTGGCGAAATGAGGCTAACAAACAGTCTAATGAGGATGTGCCAGAAACACACCTCCATTTGTGCATGTGTGTGCTGAGAGGGTACATGTGCCCTCCCATCTGCAATAATCCATTTAATAGGACTCTGTATACAGAGCTGCTCAGTCGGTTTCATCACGGAAGGGTGTGTAAGGTTGTGAATAATCCAACAATCCCAAAAATGAAAGTGAAAGTTGCCCAAAAATGGAAATTATGTCATTATTTATGCACCCTCCCCAGCATCCCCTAACCCTACAGTACATAGGAACAAGTGGATTTACTCACCTTCATGTCATCCCAAGCCTTATCTTCCTTATCTTCCTTATCTTCTTCATCTTCTTTCCCAAGACTTTCTTCTGTGGAACAATAAATTAAGATATTGTTAACTATGTTTTTAGTTGTTTTTGTTTTGTATTTTTTTTAAAATAAATAAAAGTATTTTCCATAGAACACTGAAAGTCATACAGGATGACAGAATTTTGAATTTTTGGGTGAACTATCCCTTTAAGTGGCAGGTACGTAATGTTATAAAGGTCAAAGGCAGTTTTGGGAGCCAATAAGACCAACAGGAGGAACACTAGGCATATTAATCCTATAACATTGTATGTACATAAAACTGGGCTTTAAAATGATTTGCCAGGGAACATGTTTCAGCATCCAGTGACAACATGTTCATGGAAACAATTTTAAATATTTAGCAAAAAACCAAAACATAAAACTGGCAGTAGCATTTGGGCTATAAAGTTGACATTGCACAGATGTGACAACTATGAGCACTCTTTCCAATCACAATACAACATAACTGAAATCCATCAGGATGGCCTTGTTTGAAGAGACACCCTCTTATTTTGGAAGGACCCTTAATCTTTCTTAGTCGTCCTCCTTCACTCTTTTTCTCTCTCTTTCTCTCTTGTTCTCTTGCCCTCCCTTTCTCCCATTCTCCTGGCAGGCTGGCCAGCCATAAGGTGGGGTGGTGCCTGAGGATAATGGCAGCAGAAGGCAGAGGAAGCGGACATCTGGCAAATGCTGCCCCAATATGTTTCTATGAAAGAGGCGAGGAATTTTCAGAAGACATGCCGTTTACCCGAACGACACGCTCGGCGGCAAAAAGAGGAAGATTAAAAATAAAATTAGTTAACATCTTGCCCGTTTCACCCTGCGATGCACATTTCAGTGTGCAAGAACTGATTGCATCTGCCATTTACATTACAAAAATGTAGCAGGAGAATGTGTCTCGTTAATTAGGAGAAATCATGTGTTGCCACCTAAAGCTAATTCAGTAAGCACAGATGTGGTCCAAAATTATTTAACCCACTCTATAGATTTCTGACTTCCCCGTCACTGTGGCTAACTCACTTGCTGCGCTTTATTCTTTCCATTTCATTCTTTTTTTCATGGGAAATGTATTGTTAATTTGAAATGCAAATGTGCTTCCCCTCCCCGTCCAATCATGTTAGTTCTAATGAGGTGTAAAATATGTACATTAATGACGGAGAGTTATTTAGTTCTAGGGGAGCGAAGAAATTGCTCCTAATCATTGCCTACATTGTTGAGAAAACAAACCACTTCATTCTGCTGGCTCATTAGGTTTAGAGAAAATCATGTTAAGGAAAAAAGGCGGCCAACATTTAAAGGTGTATTATTGTTTGTCTGCTACCATCTTGATATATAACAATAGAAAACATGTTATTAGGATGAAGGTCCAGTTAATTTAAAGCTTAAAGCAGCACTATGTCGTTTTTTCAACCTTTATAATATTATTCTAAAACCCTTGAGATGGTACATCGACTTACAATAGGTTGAATGACAGGTCTGCCATAGCCTGACGTGGTCTGTATTGCTTTTACTGGAACTCTGTAACTTCGGGGAGCGGGTAGGAACCCGAGCACAAAAAGAACTACAAAATTCGACTGCTTTACGGCATACGTCACAAGTTCCCCCACTTCCTCAAATTCCGACGCGAGAGCCCAACGAGCGTTTTTTTTTTTTACCTCTGTATGTTGTCATGGCTGAAGCAGCAAGTAAAACCAAATGTGAAGTGCGTCGGAAACAGAGCACGCGGGCGATCAGTTTACTGTTGGTAATGTATAGCTTCGCACCTCGCCGCATCCAATGTAGACTGCATTTCTTTCTTTTGAGGGTGCTTAAGCAAGGGGGTAATCTATCGACCGGAAGTTGAAGCCTCGCGGGAGCTGCCATCTTGCAGCAGAACTTCACTTGCGTTAGCATTTCCATTGACTCCCATTCATTTTGGCGTCACTTTGTCAGCGAATAACTTTACATCTGAGGCGTTTGAAGACCCCATTTGTCCTATATTTATTTCTAAAGAAACATGACAATGTATAAAATGCTCCATTACCTTGTAGCTTATGTTATGTTATGGCCACGTAGAAGCAGTTTTTTGTAAAAGTAGGCTAATGATTGCGTCATAACCAAGCGACTCTCTCTCGCACAGATTACCCTATGGACAAGAGGAGAAGCTAGCGGGCAATCGGGGAAACGTGGAGGCAAAATGACAAAATAATTAATCAGAATACCTAGCAAAAGTTTCTCCTGCTCCTAGCTCATGGACAGCTCCAACTCACACTCTCAGCCTCTGCAAGTTTCGGAAGGGAACGATTCAGATTTCTAATGCCACAGCCACTAGAAGACAGACGGGTTGCTCACGTCAACATCTACGTGGTCAAGCTCTGTTTGAGTCTGCGCGTCAGGAACGGAAGTGCTAAAAAACATCGCCAAAAACGGGCTTCACTTGTCTCAATGGAGTTCCAATGAGATGGCTCTGTCCACTTCTTATACTGTCTATGTGCTTAAGACACTCAAGCATACCCGTAGAGCCGGGGCGGCCGAGACGTTAAATACTGATTACTGAGTTTGGTAGGGGCTACATTCTTGCAAGTAAATAATAGATTATTAGATGAATAAAAAAATCTATCAGGATAACTATCCTGTGTCTGCAGGCTGTCATGTTTGTTACTTATTTTTTTCTGGTGAAAGTGTCTTGCCTCAGGCTATAATGCAAATCGATTTATAATGTTAACGATATGGATATTATCTACCGATAAACATTGAATTGAATTAGCATATTCATTATGTAAAACAGTAGCCAAGGCTGACGTTACTATAAAGACGCTAGCTTGTAGATGTGAGCTACACGATCTTTGACTTTGACGTTTGAAAAAAATAAAGCCCATTAAACTATATTCATATGACATGCTGAAATATGTACCTGGGATGAAGACATCTCGCACGCAACGCTGGCAGTCTGCCCAAGATGTGAGATCTCCTTCCTTCTGCAGAGTTCCGGAGTATCGCTTGTCAACAAATGCACGCGTGTATTTCCTGGTGACAGATTTTACGACAGTAGTAGAAGACAATACTTTTTCCCAACTGTAGGGGGACCCCGAGAGCAAAATTTCAAAAATAGAGTGTTAAATAATACTATGATTTTTCTTTATATTTAATCATAATTATTGTAACAATTCTTGAGTATTGTATTATTGTTCTAATATTATTAATATAATCCTAACTTTAATGCTAATAATTATGGAGAAAAAAGAAAAAAAATAGTGTTTAAAAAATGCATGTTGGCCTAAAATAAATGGTCATTGGTATTGATTCGTGGTCCAATACAAGACATAAATAACAGCAATAGAAGAGACAATTTTGTAACATTAACACATTCCAAACCACTTATCAAACCATTAATCACGTCTGTTTTTTCATGTCTGCATGTCTCGAGAAAAAAATCGAAGTAAAGCAATATCCTATGCTCGGACTTTACATTAGACTTCATTATAATAGGGCAATGGCAGCATACTAAACACATGGAACCATCAGAGTCTCCTGTTAGCATTATGCATGTCATAAATGTTCTTCAACCTACAGGCTTCCGGTTCATAAGTCACAGCTCATGTGCTCATTATAAGCTCGAGTAGAGGCAATACGGATGTGTGGACATGGTCACACATCAGCAGATGGAGATGAGTTCAGTGGAGAATGAGTGGGCTTTGTGTGACTGGCAGCTCTGCAAATGCGCTCTGTCTTTGTTTGAGTTTGAAAACTGAAGAAACATGAGAAGATCGTTGAAGTTCAGAAACTACTATGTTTTGTTCACTTTTTCAATATATAGTATTGAACATTATACACATTTAAAATTATAAAACATAGATGTGATAAAAATTAATGAAAATAAATAAATAATATTACATTACATTATATTTTTGACACTTTAAAATGTGGACGAGACAATTGTAATAATCTAAACTGACATCTCACCTCTTTAAGGGGGGGGGGGGGTGGAAAACGTTTGCTGTATTTGCAATTTTCAAGCAACAGCACATGGCTTGAAGGCACCATTGTTGTTTATTTAAAGTAACATTTTTGCTTACTGTATATGAAGCATATAAACAACAGAACTACTCGAAAGCCCTTTTTGGAGCATTATAATGAGAAATGTCAAAAAATGATACTCATAAAATATTTTGATTATATTTACTTTTTACCTCACATTTATGTCTTCTGTGTGTTTGTTACATTGATACCAGTTTTTCTTTTGCCATTCATGTTCAGCCTAAAACAAATCATTTTGCTTTCTACATCTTATGGTAAGTTTACAAAAAAAAAGCTTTCAGCAAAAAGAAAAAGACAGAAAGAAAGAAAGAAAATAGTTGTGCATGTTAAATTAAAAAGCATGGTTAACATTATCTTAAAAGAACTGATCATCAAAAATTGCCCGTGAATCAAGAATATAGATTTTGTTTTAAAGCTTATAGGGACATTTTAAAAATGAACAAGAGGCACCATGTTTTGACAATGAAACCTGTTAAAGCTAGTGGGTTAATCTTGTGTAAGAATATGTCCTTTTGTATGCTTTTGTAATGTGACTGATCACTCATCTAAAAGCGGCAGCAGATTATTTTCTTGCTTTTAAGAGCTCTATAAAAACTGTCACACGTAAAACATCTACAATAGGGTACTTGGTTGTTTGGGAAAAAAATGTTTTCATGGTTACTTTTGGCCAATAGGGGTAACACTTTTTGCTATCACAATGGTGTAGTTCCAACATCAACCAGCAGGTTGCTAATCAGATGATGCTAACACACCAATTCCTGGTCTCAGCCTCAGACAACATACTAACCATTCACTGACCATCTAAAAACAAACTGGACTCTGGTTGGTCATTTCACATGTAAAGCAGATGGTCTCTTCCTAAGTGGGCGGTTCTTGGCCATATTAAAACACAATATGCTCCTTTTCATATAGTCAAAGTCTGCCTACACAGGTCCAGGTCAAACTATTCATTTAATCAATAAAGGGATTTGTACTACATACAATGAATATGCTGTCAATTATATCAGAAAATATTTTTATAGTGTCATTTTTTTCTTAATTGTTAAGAATTAACTTGTTTTTTATCTGTAGAGGTCTTTGACATTTTGTTATTTTTTATTGAAATAAATCCATTGTTTACCAGATTCTTTCTCTCAAATAGTTCGTATTTTCATACTGTGACAAATCACAGGTACAGTGAGCTCCTCCTCCAAATTTCTACATATGTTCTTATGTATTTTTAATATCAAAAGGGAACCATTTATATTCTAGATATATTTTCACTGTGCAATCCTGCACGCAGCATATATTTTCTGACAAACGCTATGAGCTAGCCAGTGACCGGCACACTCTGGAGCTCTACATCTGTTTAGTCTCATTACTATGCGTAGTGCCCAGAGCTACACATTCCCCAGTCACCCAAAGACTCAGATTGAGGCTAGGCTAGCCAGCACTGACAGCTTACATTCCCTCTTACTGTTTAGTCTGAGCCATCGGGCTAATCCCTTTAGCAACAGCTGTCCTTTAGCATCATAGATGCTAACTTCCCTTTTGACAAAAACAAAACAGGATCATCAGTGTCAACAATGATTTACCAACAGCCATGGCTAACATCTTCTAACTTTTCATATCTACAGTACGACCACTTCAGGCTGATACTTTAAATCAACAAAAGCCACAGTGAACTCATATGTATGCTAATAGAGATTTTTTTTTTCCCTCTGCATCAATATTCCTCTTGATCTTGATCAGCGCACGAGAGGATGAGAGAATGGGAAACAATGCAGATGAGGCGTGAGGAGAGAAAAGAAAATAAATCTGTTAATTAATCCATTCTTGCTAAAAAGGGCTGTGAGGATTATCTGAAAGGGCCTGAAGAGTCATCAACAGGCACCGGGACACCTTCTGAGAGTCCAAAGTGCTGTGTATGGCCAATCCACAGTCTTCTTCAGCCACTTAATGCATCTATCACAAAGCGCTTGAGAGCCGCCCGGGCTGTGAAGGGCTGGGACTCATGGAGTGACCTCTGTGGCCTACATCTACCCAAACACATGAGTGCTCAGCTAAGTTCAACAGCTACTCTGAAAAGCTGGCCGGCTGAAAGAAGACACTAATTAGGGTGGGGAACATGGATGACAGAGTCCCTCAAGAGCTGGCACACAGTATGAGTGTATACTGAACCTTGTCATGTAGGTCAGTTTAAAGCTTTTAGCAAAGCCATGCATATTAATGGGCCTTTTTCCTCTCTTGCACACAGTCACAGGAGGCTATCCCCTGAATTACGGCCCTAGAGGCTTGGGATGAATTAACTGTGGACTGGTTCTAAAAACATATGCATTGTAAATTGAGATTAGTGCTTGGTACCTGTAGCATTCATATGCTAGTGCCCAAATATAGGTCCATCTACTTTTTTCAGTGGATTTTTTTTTTTGCAATTGCTTTTAACCTGCTGTTTCTTCACTAATGTTTAGAGGATGTTCTACATATTTACACAGGTGTGTGTGTGTGTTTGAAAATACATTCACAGTATAGGGGAACATTTATGTGGAATATATGTACACAATAAAGGATAAAACTGTGAATATTGTTTCAGCCATACATGGTCAATGCATATATTGCAGTATTGAAAAAATTTAAGCACTATGTAATATATTGCATTATATTTTGCAGTATATTGAAACAAAAAGAAAGAAGAAGCAAAAACACTGTGGGATTTGGGGTTTGCTTTTAAAAGGCACTAAAACAGAGAGTGTTACCCAAGTGATTGTTGTCCAAGAAGGTTTGCTCACTGCATGTTCACGTCCTCTCTGATTTCTTTGCATGGACAGCGGGATGTGGTTGGCATGGATCTTCAGCTAGGCCTCACGCATCGTATGGTCTGCTGTCACTCACCAACAGTCTTGTTTACTCCAGAACGCAGATCACCCCTTCTCTCCGACTTTTCCTGCGCTCTCCCCTCTTTCTAATCCCACTGATATGTGTCTCTTTGAAAGTTGCACCCAGGGACGTGTGATGTACATCGGTGGTAATCAGATAAGTTGGGCAGCATCCTCCTGCTATCTTTCCAAAACAACATCTCCACTCAACTGAGCGCCAGAGTGCAACTGTCACATTACAAGCCAAGGAAATGTGTTCCACAGCTCTGAGCTGTAAACACAAATTGGAGGAAATAAAAGGAAGAAAATATCTAGTAAGCCGAAAGATGTTTTGCATGACAGAAAATCACTAACGCTTTCAGGCGAGGCCAGGACCGGGGGAGGGGGGAGGTGGGGGGGTTCTGTTGTCTGTTTGAACTCTTTAACCAATTAAAATGGCAGAGCAGAGCGCATATTTTAATATGCATGACAGAATGGCAGTTTAGGAGGGGGGGAAATACTACGGCTAATTATGTGGTCAACAGTCAGCCATGATGCCATTGTACCTTCCGTTTAATTTGCACATAAAACCTCGCCTTTGTGATGGCAACATGCGTTTTTGATCTCTCAGTGAAAACCTTAGGCTTTCAAGAGCATTGTTTTAATGAGGCACAGAATGTTTGGAGTTGTTTTCTGGGCTAAGAGCATTGGGGAATTTACACAGCACCATTTGTTCTGCATTATTTGTTATTCTTTCATAATGAGCAAACTAGCAAGCCTTTATTTCTATTTCTATTTAGTAGTTCACTTTAAAAAATATAAGCTGATAATTTACTCACCCCCATGTCATCCAAGATGTCCATGTCTTTCTTTCTTCAGTCGAAAGAAATTAAGGTTTTTGATTAAAACATTCCAGGATTTTTCTCCATATAATGGACTTCAATGGGAACCAAATGGTTCAAAGTCCAAATGAGAGTTTCAGTGCAGCTGCGTTAAACGACACCAGACGATGAATAAGGGTCTTATCTATCGAAACAATCGATCATTAAAAAAAAAAACAAAGTTTAACTTTTATAAGCTCAAATGCTCGCCTTGCTCTGTTCTGTGATGAGCACAATTCTAAGTTTACTTTTATTATAATATAATATGGCTTCTAGCATGCTTCTGAATTTTTACCAAGTATTTCAAATGTGTGAACACTGAAAAAACATTTAAACACAGGAGTTTATCTGCTGTAGTGTATTATTTAATAACTTCCTCAGAAACAACTTTTATTTTCCGCTAACATCAGTTCAAGAGTTCTAAATGCTTACCAATAGCCAAATAGCTTTTTAGGCCATGTTTTAGCAATTCAATTTGGGTCTATGGTACACAACAGCCTTTTATTACAAACCAATTCAAATCAATTCACAAATAGACCTTTCAACTGGAATCCAACTCAATTGTGAAAGTAAAATAGTAAAATCAATTTATCTTGATTTTACTTGACTTCATGCTTATAGGACATATAAAGAACATAAAAACAGCGAAAAAGAAAAGACTGACTATATTACAAATTTCACTGTAGAAAAACACTTTTCTGATATAAAGAATCATGAATGTTGTTTCTTATCTTCATCCCAGAACATTCCTTCATCATCTTTACCCATCAGGTCCAGTAAGTGGTTCATATCTGATCCAGCCAACAGAGAGAAAAAAAAAAATATATATATATATATATACACACTATATATATATATATCCCTCCCTCCATCTTTTTTATTTATAAATATTACTGCCGATTCTGCAGAGCTTGCCAAAAGCGCAGCTCATCCAAAGTAATTTGCGGCAAAGTCCATTATCATCATCACTTCTGGTGATGAATTCCCCGTGATGGTGGCACAGTTCGCTGCAGCCTGCACACATAATGACATTCTGCTCTCTCTGGCAGGGCTCCTGTGCAGATAGCTCACTCTAAACCATCTGAATGACAGACAATGCACCTCTGAATACAGTGAACAGCTTATCTGTTGGTAAAACAGGAAAGTTATTAACATTTTCCAAGTGCTTCTACCCGTTTTATTTGAGAGAAAAGAATAAAATTCGCTCAAAAATAGTCATTTGTACACATGCTGACTCTGAACAGTGGTGCTCATTTGGTAGTTAGAACCTGGCTTGCAACACTCCCCCCTTCCTATCTTAACTTAGCTTTCAATAAAAGTGGCAAACGGTAAAAATTTACTTAACAACAGCAATAATAATTTCAATTGGGAAATTTTTGAGAGGAAATTTAATCATTTTATTATTAAAAGTTATATAATTATTATTATTATTTATTTATTTATTTAAGAAAACATTTTTTTTTAATTTGGAACTTTGAGGACATTGTGCCCACAATGCCTTGTAAGCACCACACAGCACAGATGTGTTGGTGGTTCAGTCAGTGGCATTACAGCATGCTCAGCTTTAAGCCCAAGGCCTCGACTTCACAGTTACAGAAATGGAAGAAGACATCTCACTGCAGTGTTGTGAACATGAAGTAGGAGAACTGAATTCATCTCTGTACAAGAAAAAAGCGATAGTGAGGAAAAACAGCTTCATAAGCATCAGGCTGTCAGCGATGGAAGAAATTAAGGTTGATGCCGCATGAAAAGAAATGTATGAGAGGAAGAGCGAAGCCAATAACTTCCAAAAGGCTGTAGGACAGAGTCATTCACTGTGAAATAAAACAGTCTGTGGACAATGAAAGTCTGTCCTGTCCACTTCTGCCTAGCTCAGCAGAACATGGTCCTTACTTCCAGGGAACTTGACCAGCTGCCTGCTATCAGGGCTTTATCCCCTGAAGGAGGTTTCATGCCTTTAAAAGAGATCTGAATGATTATCTGATACAGTATGTTGAGAATTTCAGATTTAGTTGAACTTAATTAAAAAATGATAAAGAATATAGGCATGGCAATAATTAACTTGACTGAAAAAATATGTATACAGGAATTTTCATGAACACAGTGTAATCAAGTTTTGGCTGTTTTTCACCTTAAGCTATCATATCACTTCAGAAAATTTGGAATTCCCTTGCAAAGTGCATTGATTGACTCTAAAAGAAGGCTTCGCATGATGATGTCTTGAAGCACATGTAAAATCAGTCTTGGCAAGCAAGCAGCAGTTCAGGATGTGTGCACCCCTGCCCATATTATTTAACAGGTGGGGTTAACACACACATTTTTCTTCTTTTGCGAGGACACTTAGCTAGGCTCTGGTCCTGGTGCTACCGAGGGCAGTTGTGGGTCAGGACCAAAAGGGTTTTTTTCCCAAGGGGGCATCCTCTTTCGCATGATCAGGGTTACATGGCGATGCTTACGTGCCCTGGTTAGAAAAAACCTTGGTTCCTGTCCCAGGGTCCATGTTGGGAGCTTCTTGACGTCGCAAGATGCTAACGACAGATGCCTCTCTCACAGGCTAGTGCGGTCCTAGAAGGACACACGATTTGGGGTCTGTGGAGGGATCTCTTATGGTACATCAACTGTCTGGAGATAATTGCTGTATTTCTTACTCTAAAGAATTTCCACATAGATCTCAGAGGCCATCATGTGCTTGTGCGCACAGACAACACATCGGTGGTTGCCTATATAAATCACAAGGGGGTTTGCGCTCGGGTCCACTCTGCAACTGGTGCACCAAATCCTCCTGTGGCCAGAATTTAGGAGCAGACATCCTGTCGAGACAGGGGTTGAGGCCAGGGGAATGGAGGCTCCACACCGAGGTAGTGGAGCAGAAATTGAGGGTGTTTGGCCAGGCTTTTGTTTGCGTGTCAAGAGATGTCTCACTGTCAAATTTGGTTCTCCCTCACGCATCCAGCTCCCCTCGGACTGGCTGTGGCCGAGGCTACATTTGTATGCATCTCCCCTGATTGCTGGAAAGCGTTCGCAGGGACCAGGTTCGCCTACTTCTTATAGCCCTGCGCTGGCCGGGCCGAGTGTGGTTGCCTGATCTAGTGTCTCTCCTTGACGGGGAGTTACCCGTCAGGAGGGACCTTCTGTCCCAAGCAGGGGGCACGATTGTTCAACCCCATCCAGAAATGTGGAACCTGTGGGCTTGGCCTCTGAGGGGGCGCAGCTCATAGGGACAGGGCTCTCAAATGAGGTTATAGAGACCATTCTACATTCCAAAGTTCCCTCCACCAGGAAACGTTATGCCTTGAAGTGGAGAATTTTCACTTCATGGTGTAGTGAACCCCCTAACAAAGGGTGCCCTGCATCTAAGCAGAGAATGAGCAAGTGGGTGGCTGAGGCTATCTCACTTCCTTATGAATCGGTCGGACAGCCTTCACCTATGGCTGTCCATTCCCATTCTACTAGGAGTATGGAGGCCTCCAAGGCCTTTATGACAGGAGTTGAGAGATGTCCACAATGTTTGTGATGCGTCAGGTTGGGCACACATTTGTAAGGTTCTACTCTTTGAACTTGGACTCTACACTAGAGTTCCAGGTGCTCTCGTCCTAGTGCTGCTCCACGCGATTTCATACTGGACAGACACTTGTCGCTATGGCGGCATTGGTATAGACATTCCCTTAGCGCCAATCGACGCAGCGCAAGTTCCCTTGAAAGGGAACGCCTCGTTTACAACTGGTTCCCTGAAGAGGGACCAAGATGCTGCGTCACTTTGCCATATCTCCTTTATTCCTGTCAGCGATTACTTCAGACTTTTACGAAGCTAGTGTGGCAGGTTTTAACCAAGGTGTTTAGTCATATAGGCTTTTAATGACACCTTAATGATGCATTTACTTTTAGCTTTAAATCTCCAGTCTCCTTTCGTTGCATAGTTGAATGAAAACGAGTACATTCTTCCAAATACCTTCATTTGTGTTTCACTGAAGAAATCAGTCGTGAAATGAAATTTTTATAATAGGGGAGAATACTGTAAATGATGACAGAAATTTTAGATTTTGTTGAAGTGTTCCTTTAAGAGCTGCTTCTACAACCAAAAAAACTTTTCGAAATAAGTGGAATAAAATGGCTGAAGGTGACACTACCAATAGCTCATAAGCAGCACTTTCTAACAAAGGCATGGCAAAGTGTCCTTCTCCTAAAGCTGACAACCGGTGATGGTCACCAGGTGGGATATGTTATCCTAACAGTCTGGAACTCCACTGAATTATTTGCTGATAGAAATAAACAGCTGTTATTCTTGGTAATGGAAAGCAATTAGAAACATCTGCACACTTGGCGGTGAGCGATGCCTTCCTAAGCTGCCCTGTTCCCAGGTGCCACTGGGAAATAATTACATCATCAGAACAACACCAGGCCTCCAGGATTGGTACTGATCTGTGAAGAACATGAATGCAGCCCCTCCCATGCTTTAAATGAGCTAAATGAGAAGAAAGGCAGAGAAGAGGAGAGCCACAAATTTAACTCCCCTTCTTTCACTGACTTCAGTCAAATATTTATTTAATATGATTTTGTTTACAACTGCAATCGTTATATTATTTTACTGTAATACAATTAAATAATTCTTAAAGTTGTCCTTAAAGAGACTGTTGTTTAAATTCGGCCATTATTTACTCACACTCATGTCACCCCAAACTTTCTTCTTTGGAACACAACATGAGAAATTCATTTAAATATAATTAGTGGGGACTAAGGCTTTTAAAGAAAGAAGGCCAAACCACCATAAAAAACTAGTCCATGTGACACTCTGTGCTATATTCCAAGTCTTCTTTGAGATTGAATTTGAATTCATTGATCACTTGCCAAAATCTTGCCAGTGCACATTTTTGGCACATTTGTGAGAAAAAAAAAAGAAATATCCTATTTTTAAATGAACTAAAGTAGGATAGATTCTTTAATCAATCAGACAAAGATATGGTTGCAGCAGTTTAACAGCTCACTAGTGAAGAAAGGAAAGAAAGTCTTGCTTTGAAATGAAATGTCGGTGCAGTAAATTATCGAATATAGGATATTTTCCTTTTAAGAAATGATAGAATTTCAAAGGAATTTCAATTCTTTGTTTATGTCTTTCTTGTCTCAGCCTCAACTTTAATAAATACCTATTGTGTTCTTGAAGCTCAGGTAAGGGAGGGCTGTGTCATTGACCTTTACACACAGCCCCCTCACCTCAGTGATAGGAGGATCCCACTGCGTGGAGTCTGTTGAATTACTCTTACTGATGCACACTTTTGGCTTCCCCTGGATATATCAGCAGCCCCCCACTGAGAGATCTCCTCAGCTGTAAATACCATCAGTCTCTGCCACCCTGGAGAGAGCCAGAAGATGATGTTCTGGAGCGTCACAGTTCAGGAGACACAGACACGGCTGTTTTGGTAGCAGGAAAACGTCTGCTTGCTTTTCATGATCTGGTTATGTTGAATAGGGAGTGTGAGAGGGCACTATTTGCATTGAAATGAAATTTAATGGATGTTGTGCAGGCTGCCACATTGCCTTATACATAAACTTTACTGTACTGTTTAAAAGTTTGTGGTCAGTAAGATAAAAAAAGTAATACTTTTCTTCAGCTAACACAGTCTCATCCCAAAAAGTCATATAACTGACGTTTTGGGACGTATTTTGACCATACGTCAATATCCGCCTTTTTAGGGCCCCCTTAAACGTCGGTAGATGGCGATCCCGGGCCGTCATACAACTGACGCTTTACCTTTAACGTCAGTTAGGTGACGGGTTAGGTTTAGGTATGGCGTAGAGTTAGGATCCCATAACCTCATCTACCGACGTTTAAGGGGGCCCTAAAAAGGCGAATATTGACGTATGGTCAAAAGACGTCCCAAAACGTCAGTTATATGACGTCTTGGGATGAGACCAGGTTGCTTCAGCAAGGGCATATTAAATTTATGTGTTTTTTTTAGTAATATTATAAACATATTTAATTTCAAATAAATTAGATTCTTTTGAACTTTATAGTAATCAAAGAATCTGGGAAAAAAAATCGTTCATGGTCTCCACAAAAGTGTTAAGCAGCACTACTGTTTTCAACATTGATAATAAGAAGAAATGCTTACCAAATCAGCATATTATAATGCAAAAACAAACAAAAATAACGACTTTACTTCAACTATTCATTTCATTCTCTCTCTGCCTTGAGTCAGGTTACTAGTTTAATAGCGTAAGCTTCTGTTATTGTACAAAAAGTATTCTCGTCGCTTGATAAAGTTAAAATTGAGCCACTGTAGTCACTTGGACTATTTTAACGATGTCTTTAATAACTTTTCGAGGCCGGCAAGTTTCAACCCCTCAAGAAGCCTATGGACTAGTATGCAGGAGTGATCCAGCTCTCAGATTTCATCAAAAATATCTTAATTTGTGTTCTGAAAATGAACGAAGGTCTTATGGGGTTGGAACAACATTAGGGTGAGTAAATAAATACTGACAGAATTTTTGGGTGAACTAACCCAAAGCTCTTTCTAGCAGGACATTCCGGGAGGGGGAAGAAGGTGCTTCCAGGTAAGTGTTGGTCTCACAGGGTGTTCATAGTGTCAGCTCTTTCCCCTGTCCCCTTTTTAGGTCCCCACAGATTAATACATTTCCCATGGTTTTACAATGGTTAATTTGCTCCTCAAGACTAGAGAAAATATCTGGGTTGTAGGGGGATGGCACATACTCTATGCAGACATGTTGCTCAGCACAACTCATCTGTTTGTTAATTTTCAACCATATCTAAGATTCTCCTTTTTTAATTACTATGATGGACTGTCTCAGTTCTGATTTACACCATATAATCATGCCTCCTGTATCTCTGCCTTGGGTTTTTTTGGGATTTTTTATTGATGATATAATAATCTCAGTGTAGCCATGAGTACGACCAGTGAAAACATATTCTATGATGTCAGAGTCTTTGAACTCTCTATTAAAATCTGAGTTTCTGCTCTTTAAACCAAAAGCCAATGACCTCAGTCTCTATAGTAGAACGATCATTACATATTCTACCTCTCTTTGCCTTTGGACAGGAGATACAAACTGCTGTAGCACTAAACATTATGCTTGTTACTTTGTTCTATCCACACTGTAATCCCTCAGGCAACAAGCAGAAAATGTCCGTCAGGACAGATGAGTCCAGAGGAAGCCTGATGAGACACCCAGGCTGGATGTGTTGATTTTGGCTGGCATACCTGTCATGGAAAGTTGCAGCTGCAGTTCAAAAATGAGGAGGCTAGTGCCACATGAGGCCATATGGTGACATGGTGAAGAGCGTGCGCACACACACACACACACACACACACACATTTTTGAATGGCTGACTGTCCAGGTCAGCTTTTCAGCATTTTGTTTGTGGCTTAGTAGATGTGTAGTAAATAAGTTAAGGATATTAGGTGATGTAGATGTAGATGAAAGTGTATCTATATATAGATTCAGAACATCCTGTACTGTCTTCAACTGTGGAGAGAGGGAGTTAAAAAAGGTAGAAAGTGATTGCACAACTAATTCAGTTATTTTCTCAAAGTTACACAAAAATAATATTACTTTAATTCCATGGTCTGATGTAATTACTTCAGGCTATCGTTTATCTTTTCATACACATGTTCAGAGTGTTTCAGACATAATTCATTTGACCACTTCACAATTCCCCTGTAGCAGAACATCTGACTTGATGAAAAGCAGTTGGGATGTAATGCATTACAAGCAAAAAAAAAAAGTATTCCAGCACAGATGGTACATTCAGCCTTTTAATAATAAAATCTGCTTCTGTGTTATTTAAAAAAATTACAATAACCTTTCACTAATCCCCTGACTTTGGGTCTGGTACACCTGAACGACTGCATCACAATCCCTACCCCTTGATAACATATTAGGATTACGGCTTAGATTTTATATCTCAGTTCTGGCCTCCATCTTTCTCATAAATACGTTAGATAAGCATATCTGTTTAATTTCATTCTCTTTGATCACAGGATTACACAGAAACAGTTGATTGTCAATGCAGACATACAGTACAGCCAAACATCTGCATACGAATTTATACATCCGCATCAGATGTAATTTTATGTTTTAACATCATACATTTATTTTTGTCAGCACACACTGTAGTGAGTCAGGTAGATGTAATATGTTACAAAATCAGGCCTGCATGTCCATTGGAATGAAATTTTAATCCAAGGAATCATGCTATGTCCAACATATCCAATATGTACTTTCAGACAGACAGACAGATACTGACTATATATATATATATTTGCTCGATTATAGCTCCATTTACCTTGCATGCTGTGCAAAATATTGTAGCACCTGCATGTCATAGTGATTTCCTCAAACTTGGCAGATGGTCCACCGTCTCCCCCTCACCCTCGCCCACCGGCCTCCCATTACCCAGTATCTGGCACCTGAGTCTACAGGGAATACTGCCTTGCGATGCCCGACTAGAACAGCTTCAACAGAGCAACAAAAAAAAAACAGGCGGGCTCCGGGCCTGACCTCTCAAAGCGAATCACACGCATCTGAATCACATGAGCCAGATTTCTCGTGAAGAGCAAGAGATGTTTCTCTCCCCAAGACTAATGCGAAAATATGCCCTCAAACTTATTGCTATATGTGTAATTTAGTGGCATGACCGCTAGCGAAACACATAACACAAAGGTCCTTATGGCGACTGTAGCGCTGATTTAATTATAAGCTCTTGTCTTTTGAACACTATGAGGGACATTAATGGGTAAACTAATAGCTTATGTATAAAATGTCTATATCAGTGACATCTTGCATGCCTCTGTATGCCTGAGGAAAAAGTTCACAGCATATTTCTATGCTGTTATAACAAAGTGTGAAGTCTAAACAATGTCTAGTTTGTCTTATATAGTTTAATGTGATGTACTCTGCTTGACAAAATGAAATGTTATGACAAAGTACAATCTCTACAAGAAAGAAATGAAGGCTGAACAAGCAGGCTGGCCTCCAGGGTTTGGGTTTGCTGTGCACGTTAACCACATAGATTGTCACATAGATTTTACATTGACTGAATTTTAAATACACTGAGATGAAGATCAGTATATTAGATACATTTTATAAAAACATAATAGGGTGGTAGCTTACGCAAAATTGTCCATCACGATGCTAGCGTGCTGTGGATGATTGCCAGGGTGTTGCTATGCAGCTAGTGTCTAAGATACTTTGAGTTTTTTTTTTCATCATATTGCTATGAGATTTTAGAAGTGATCTGCGAATACCATTTAAATGACCATTTAAAGGTGGCGTAGATAGAAATTTTATAAAAAAAACTTTTTCCCAAATTTGTTTAAACTGTCTTTGTACACCAATACATAATTAAAATGTACATACTCTGAAAAAGAAAGTATACAAATGGAGTGTCTGTAGTCCTCTTGGGAAATTTGGGGAAAGTTTTTCTAAAAAAAAAACCTACCCCACCTTCAATACCTGTATTTGAATGGTAAGAAATGGAATGTATAACTGCAATTAAAATTTAAATTTAACAAGGAAGCAGAATTAAAATAAATAGAAGTTTTAAACAATTTAAATGTAATTATGTCATGACAACTGTTGAAGTGATTGGCAGGGTAATGAGTATGACAGTGTTTTTGGTCTTGGCAGAATAGATCTGCAATGTTTTTATCGCTGCTACTGTAGGTTATTGCTGCTGCTGTGGCAGAGAAAGTATGGGATTTGCTACTGCCAGTACATACACGATACGCTGCTGTGAGTACAGTATAGCGTACATGAATAACCCGTATACAGGTGGAGCTGGGGAGGGTGGAGGGTTTCTGAAAGCATGGCGCCTGAGTGCACGTTCACGTGAAAATCTGTCACCAGCTGATCAATTGGTGCATCTCTAAAAAATTTGCATTAAAAGTATAATGTTCAGATAGGTTATGCGACAAATTATTGTAATGCTATTTCATAACAATACTCAATATAATTCAATATGACAGACAGCCAAACAACGAATGGACAAAGCAAAAGGCAGACAGACAGACAGACAGACAGATCAGAATCATGGCTTTCAATTATTCAAGAAGCAGGTAAATGTAAACCTTGTGTAGCGTAGGGCAAAGTCAAGGAAGCAGGGCATTAAATCACTCTTAGAAAAGATAACATGGCCTTCTATTTCATTTCAATAGCTTTACGCACAGTCATTCTCTCACTCTTTGATGGAAAGATGGATCACAAGGCACTCTGAGCTTTAGACCTTCACTGTCTGCTGATATAAATCTTACAGATATTTTAATTACCCAACTGGATTCTTGTCATACAGAATGTATTAAAATTCCCCCAATCCTTTGGAACACCACTCGACAAAGTGAAGAAAAGAAACTATGTGAACACATTGTGTGAATGGTCTTTTCATTTTATAGTAAATAAATTTGTGCATTATTGCAACAATAGTTGGTGTAAAACACCACATTCATTTCTTGCTGTACCTAATTTCCCTTAATAGACTAAAGTTGGGAGGCCTGAAACAGTGGCATGGCAAAAGTGGACCAATGGCAAAAAGCTGAGTCTGAAAATAGCCTGGCAGACACCACAGTCCCAAATGGAGAAAAAGCCTGCTAAGTTATCGCTATTAGCAAAGTGAAAAGGACAGTGCTGACTGCAAAGCTAAAATTACCCTCTTTTGGATTCAAGCGTGAATGTCCAATTGTACCATGATACAAAACTGGTTGAAAGGATAGACCTAACACTGGTCTATGAGATGAAGGACCTTGCTGCAAATTAACATTTGAACATCTCACATCTTAAATCTGAGAGCTGTCTCACTCCTCCATAGGCCTCCAATGTTAGTAAAACTTGTATCTGTATCTATAAACCGTCCAGAAAAGTTTGTGAAAACGTCTCGGGTTATGACTATAACCCTTGTTCCCTGAGAAGGGAACGAGACACTGCGTCGATAAAATCGACTCTTTGGGGACGCTCCCTAAGCGTGCGCCTCTGAAGTATGAATGAAACTAATCCAATCCTGATTGGTGTTGCGTCGTGACGTAACATGTGACGGCATACCCGGAAGTATAAAAGTGACGCTGTCACAACACACACTAGCCTCGCGATGAAGCAAGACGCTCAAGGGTCTGAAAAGGGGGCGTGGCAACACGACGCAGTGTCTCGTTCCCTTCTCAGGGAACAAGGGTTATAGTCATAACCCGAGACGTTCCCTATCGAGGGAACTCAACACTGCGTCGATAAAATCGACTCTTTGGGGAACGAGTACCCACTAGGCCACGCACCGAACAGACCCGCCCCAGAGTGAAACTGATTAGGCACTCAGCAAGGGCCGAGTACGTGTGCACCGGGCGTACTGGGAAGGCTGAGACTGTAAAACCTGATGAAAGTATGCGGGGTAGCCCAGCCGGCTGCCTCACAAATCTCCTGCAGAGGTACTCCCGACAGAAGGGCCCTAGAGGAAGCCATGCCTCTAGTCGAGTGAGCCCTTAAGGCCAAAGGTGAAGGAACCCCACGCACCTTGTAAGCCTCAGTAATAGCCTGGACAATCCAGTTACTTATAGTTTGTTTGGTCGCCGGGAGCCCCCTCTTAGGTGACCCAAAGCATACTAACAACTGGTCAGATCTTCTCCAAGAAGCAGACTTTTCCAAGTATACACTCAAAGCTCTGACGGGGCAGAGCAAGTGAAGCCTCTCTTCTCCCGCCGACACATGAGGTGGAGGATGGAATGCCTGAAGGACTACAGAGCGAGCCGTACTCGAAGGAACTTTAGGCACGTAGCCCGGACTCGGGTGCAAAAAGGCCTTTACTTTGCCAGGGGCAAACTCCAAGCAAGCTGGCGTTACCGCCAGGGCCTGGAGATCTCCCACCCTCTTAAGAGAGGTAATCGCTAAGAGAAAGACCATTTTCAACGTTAAGTCCTTAGGCGAAGCCGACTCTAAAGGTTCGAAGGGAGCGAGGGACAACCCTTCCAGAACTATTGCCAGATCCCAGGCAGGCACCCTGGACCTGATCGCCGGCCTCATCCTCCAAGCACCACGGAGAAACCTAATGACCAACTGGTGCCTCCCCAGAGGTCCACCATCTACTGGCGCGTGGAAAGCCGAAACGGCAGCCACGTACACCTTAAGAGTGGACGGGGAGAGACCCGCAGAGAAACGATCCTGAAGGAATTCCAGAACTGAAGCCACTGGGCAGTTTACTGGATCCAACCTTCGTTCTCCACACCAAGTGTGAAACACCTTCCACTTGAGGCCATATAATCTCCTGGTAGATGGGGCCCTAGAGCTAAGTATGGTTTCAACCACCTCAGCTGATAAGCCAGCATTTAGGTACTGAACCCCCTCAGAGGCCAGACCCACAGCTTCCACAACTCTGGGCGAGGGTGGAAGATTGTGCCCTCCGCCTGAGACAATAGATCCCTCCTCAGAGGAATCGGCCATGGCGGAGCTATGAGGAGTGATATTATATCCGAGAACCATACTCGTGTCGGCCATCTCGGGGCAACCAGAAGTAGACTGATGCCCTCTTGACGGACCCTCTCCAGGACCCCTGGGAGCAGAGCGATCGGGGGGAAAGCATACAGGCGAAGCCTCGGCCAAGCCTGTACCATGGCATCCAACCCCAGTGGGGCTGGATGTGAGAGGGAGAACCAAAGTGGACAGTGGGACGTCTCTCGAGACGCAAACAGATCCACTTCCATCGGTCCGAACCTCTCCCATATCGACTTCACCACATCCGGATGAAGTCTCCATTCCCCGGGCCTCAGCCCCTGCCTCGACAGGATGTCTGCTCCCCGATTCTGAACCCCTGGGATATACATTGCCCTTATTGACAATATCTTTCCCTGGGACCAAAGGATAATCTGATGCGCCAGTTTGCACAGAGGGCGCGATCTGAGTCCCCCCTGTCGGTTCAGATAGGCCACCACTGACGTATTGTCTGTCCGTATAAGGACGTGGCGACCCTCGATGTCTGGGAGGAAGCTCCTCAAAGCCTTGAATACCGCCATCATCTCCAGGCAATTTATATGCCAAGTGCGATGATGGTCCTGCCACAGACCCCTGGTAAAGCGGCCGTCCATGACCGCGCCCCAGCCCGTAAGGGAGGCGTCTGTCGAAACGGTTTCCCGGCGACATGACACCCCCAACACTGGCCCTTGGGATAGGAACCAAGGCTTCTTCCATATTTGCAGAGACTGAAGGCACTTGCGCGTTACTCTGATCATACGGAACGGATTTCCTTTGGGTGAGAACCCCTTGGTCTTCAACCACCACTGGAGGGGCCTCATGTGAAGGAGGCCCAGAGGAATAATGTTGGATGCCGCTGCCATGAGGCCCAGCATCCTTTGAAAGTGTTTCACAGTGACGGCCTGACCTAGCCTCACCCTGGACACCATCGCCAGAATTGACTCGATACGTGCGGGAGACATACGTGCCTGCATTGTAATCGAGTTCCACACGACTCCCAAAAAGGTCGTGCCCTGGGACGGTTCTAGCACACTCTTCTTCAAATTGAGTCTTAACCCCAATTTTTGAATATGGCCAAGAACGACATCTCGATGCCGAACTGCCATCTCCCGAGACTGGGCCAAAATAAGCCAGTCGTCGAGATAATTCAATACGCGAATCCCCTGAAGTCTCAGTGGAGCAAGGGCCACGTCCATACACTTGGTAAATGTGCGGGGAGAGAGTGCTAGGCCGAACGGAAGAACCCGATATTGGTATGCTTCGCCCCCGAAAGCGAACCTCAGGTACCTCCTGTGACAAGGAAGGATGGAGATGTGAAAATAGGCGTCTTTCAGATCTATCGTGACAAACCAGTCCTCGGATCTGATTTGACTCACGATTGTTGGAATGGTCAACATTCTGAATTTGAACCTTCTCAGAGACCGGTTCAACACCCTGAGATCCAAAATTGGCCTTAACCCCCCATCCTTCTTTGGAACTATAAAGTACCGGCTGTAAAACCCGGACTCCCTGTCTACCGGAAGAACACGTTCTATGGCTCCTTTCGACAGCAGAGTCTGTACTTCTTGTTCCAACACCTGAGCCTGCTCTGGGACCACCGCAGTGAGCACCACCCCAGAGAACTTGGGGGGGCGGTGCGCGAACTGCAGTCTGTACCCAACTCGTATTATCTGCAGGACCCATGGAGATATGTTGGGAAGATGATACCATCCCTCTACAAAATCTGCTAAGGGTACCAGCCTCTCGAGGCTGGCCTCTGGTGTCTTTTCGCTGGAAATTGATGCGGCCCGAAGCGCTGTTAACGGCGGACCTGCATCTTTTCCTAGAGGGCCCCGTTGTGAGAACAACCTCGGTTGTCTCACTGCGGAGGGGGCAGCCCTCTGAAGTCCTGCCTTGGCTAGGACCTCTTTTCCGAAGTCCTCTTAGCCTGAATGACGTCCCTCAGGTCGCCCCTCTGGCTGGAGGACTTCGGTTTTTGGGAGCGTTTCCTCTGTTGCCAAGACCCCGGAGGGGGGCTCTAGAGGAAACGCTCTCCTTCTGCTCTGCCCTGTGGGAGGAGCTGGCTGATGGCTGGGGCTGATTGCTTTGCCCCCCCTACTAGATTTGGCCTTCGCTTTCCGGGGGAGGTACTGCTGGAACGCCGCAGATTGTTTTCTCGACTCCTGAAACCTGTCGACAACCGAATTAACGGCGTCGCCGAACAGGCCAGAAGCCGAAAGCGGCGCATCCAGCAGGAAGGACCTATCCTTTTCTTTAATACCGGATAAGTTCAGCCACAGATGCCTCTCCGTGGCCACCATGGCCGCCATAGAGCGGCCAATAGCGCTGGCCGCTTCCCTAGTGGCCTGGAGAGACAAATCTGCGGCCTTCCTCAACTCCGCGACATCTTCAGGAGTAGGCCCCTCCCCCTCATCCAAATCTTTCAGGAGGTCGGCCTGGTATGCCTGCAAAATCGCCATTGAGTGCAGACACGAACCAGCCCGACCCGCCGCCATGTAAGCCCTGCCCACCAATGCAGATGTCTCTCTGCAGGGCTTACTAGGCAACACCGGGGTCTTTAGGGAAGACGCCGATTCGGGAGAGAGATAGCTCGCTAAAGCCTCCTCCACCTTCGGCATCTTCCCATATCCCATATCTCGAGCCCCCATAACATTGCTGTAATCTATTACATTGGGACTCGAAATACGGGACGAATGCGGTCTTTCCCACGTTCTCGAGATCTCTTTATGGAGATCAGGGAAAAACGGCAGACCCCGGCGGTGAGGCTGTGACCTGCGCTGCAGGTAACGCTCGTCCATTTTACTGGTGACTTGCGTTTCCTGCTCATGTTGTGGCCAGCTGATGTTTAGTCTGGCCACAGCGCGTGTCACAACCTCCACCAGCTCCTCATAACCCAGGCCGCGTGATGGCGTGCTGAGATCAC
This sequence comes from Pimephales promelas, assembly GCF_016745375.1. Next base: position 3,785,969 of record NW_024121577.1, on the reverse strand, counting down.
GGTCGTCCGCATCGATGCTGAGCACGTCCCCTTCCTCAGAAGTAGACAGCTCAAGCACCGGGACCTGATCGCGGGTAGGAGAAACCGCAGCGCGGGCTCCCACACCACTCTCAGAGGCTGCGGGACCAGCCGATGGCGAGCGAGAAAATGCCTCAGCATTCTCACTCTCCTCCGCCAGATCCCGCTGCGAACCCCAGGATCTCAGTCGCCGCATCGCCTCGACATATGCGGGACCGGAACCCTGGGGAACGCGAGCCTGACCGTGCTCGTCAAAGCACGCCAGCCGGGAGCGCAGCACTCTAATAGGCAAAGCCTCACACATTTCACAAGCAGCCCCCTCGAGAGCTGCCCGTGCGTGCTGCACTCCCAAACAATACACACATAGAGAGTGTGCGTCCCCACCCGTGATGAAACGAGGGCAGGGATGCACACACCTCTTGAATTGTTCACTGGCCATACTTTCTTTCAATAATAAGACAAACAACACCAAATAAGACAGACAGTTTCAACATAAAGCGCTTGCTGAAGAGCGAAAGCTAGTGTGTGTTGTGACAGCGTCACTTTTATACTTCCGGGTATGCCGTCACATGTTACGTCACGACGCAACACCAATCAGGATTGGATTAGTTTCATTCATACTTCAGAGGCGCACGCTTAGGGAGCGTCCCCAAAGAGTCGATTTTATCGACGCAGTGTTGAGTTCCCTCGATAGGGAACTTGGTTAAAATAATCCAAGTGACAGCTCAACCATAAGATTATCAAACAACAAAAATATTTTTTGTGTAAAAACAAACAAAAATAATGACTTTATTCATCTATTCATTTTCTTCTCTGTGGGCCTCAAGATTTCATGTAGTGAAACTACACAGAGCTTCTGTGTTGTCTGTCACACACATTACACACATGACCAACGTCGGCCAGTAGTGAGTCTACATTCTTATGGAATGCCAAAGCTGAGTTAATCAAAAATAAATAAATGCATAGATAAATATTCAAAGAAATGTTAAAAAGCAAAAATACATAAATAAATACAAAAATAAATGAAGAGTTCAGATGCAAAAGCCTCTAAATCCCATTTGAAATTTTCTTCTTTAATGATGATTTTTATCAAACTTGTATATTTAAGTTCAGTAATTTCACTTAAATAACAAGTAATAGGTAATTATCATTGCCATTTAAGTGAAATTACTGAACGCAAGCATATTGATCAGTGAGTTTGAAACGCGACTCGACGGTTTACATTCACGTTTCCTAATTTTTTATGCATAACAGGTGAAAATTCAAATGCATAAAAAGCAACCCATATTAAAAACTTGAAAAATATGATGATGTATACCCTACCTATTCAGCGCAGTCTCATCCCAAGATGTCATATAACTGACGTCTTGGGACGTCTTTTGACCATAGGCCTACGTCAACATCCGCCTTTTTAGGGTACCCTTAAACGTCGGTTAGATGACGTTATCGGATCCTAACTCTACCCCAGAGCTAAACCTACCCCCTAAACCTACCCCATCACCTAACTGACGTTAAAGGTAAAGCGTCAGTTGTATGACGGCCCGGGATCGTCATGTAACCGACGTTTAAGGGTACCCTAAAAAGGCGGATGTTGACGTATGGTCAAAAGACGTCCCAAGACGTCAGTTATATGACTTCTTGGGATGAGACTGTGTTAACCTATTTAATAAGGTTTGGGAAGGAATAAAATCAATTTATAGGGGGAGACATCACCACGACCATGGGCACGACTGGTGCTATTTGAATGGGCATGATGATGTTTCTGTGCTCTAATGCATGGTGTGAGCCTTTTGTTCGTTTTAAGAATAATTCAAAATTGGTGACTTGTGATTAGAGCAGAATCTATGAAATATGGGTTGCGTTTTAAGCATTTGAATTGTCACCTGTTATAAATAGGAAATTAGGAAACGCGAATGTAAACCATGTTGAGTCGCGTTTCAAACTCATTGCTCAATATGCTTGCGTAGGAGTCGGTGAAATGTGCGCTGGTGTGCGAGTCTCATTGACAATAAACGCAAGCTATCAAGCCTATACACTGCGTTTACATTGTTATTAATGATGGATACTTTCGCGCGCTTTCATGTCCATGTGTCTGCTATCAGTTTCGTTTGGTCACACAACTTTTGTCACTGTGGCCTCAAAGCTTCAGCACTGCCACTCTGAGCTCGATTGCTGATTAAAACATGGTTGAAAAATGCTCCCCTCATTAGCATATGGAGAAAGAAATGTAGAAATAAATAAATGTAGAAATGAATAAATGTGAAAAAACATAAATACATAAATTAATGTGGAAATAAATAAAAGTGGAAATAAATAACTGAATAAATAAATAAATAAATAAATATGTGGAAAAATACAATTATACATAAATAAGGATAAATACAATTTTCTTGCACTTTTTTTTTTACATTTCTTTGTATATTTATTTATGTATTTTTGATTTTTTACATTTCTTTGTATATTTATTTATGTATTTTTGCTTTTTTACATTTCTTTGTATATTTATTTATGTATATTTATTTTTTAATTAATTCAGCTTTGGCATTCCATACATTCTGACGTACAACACAGAAGTGCTGCACTGTCACACTACATGAACTCACTCACCCACAAAAAGTATTCTCATCACTTGATAAACATAAGGTTGAGCCACTGTCACTTGGACTATTTTAACAATATTTTTACTAACTTTTCTGGGCCGTCAAGTTTCAATAACATAGAAGCCTATGGAGGAGCGAGACAGCTCTCAGATTCAATCAAAAATATCTTAATATGTGTTCCGAAGATGAACGAAAGTCTTACAGGGTTGGAACAAAATGAGGGTGAGTAAATACTGACAGAATAACCCTTTAAGCCCATGGAACTGACCTCACAAGATCCATCTTCTAAATATATTTACAGTTCTGTGGCATAATAATCCCTATCATGTATTTTAGAAATATGTTCATGTTGGTGTTTAAGTAAGTACGTCATTATTCCCCCCAGATTTCTTCAATCTTGTTTCAGTTCAATTCCCTTCAATCTAGTCCTGATCTGAAGTGGCGTTTAGAGTGGATTAAATCATGTTCCATGCTTCAGTCATGTCAATATACAGGACTTTGCTGATCTTAAATCTGGTTGGTTGTTTTGTTCAATAACATATGTTTGTTTTTATTCTGGTGCAAAAAATAAATGCTGACAATAATAGGCCAAAACTATGTTTGGAATTTGTTCTTTACTTTAGAGTTATGACATCACACACAAAAATAAAAATAGTTATTAAAAATAGTTACCAAAAAAAAAGATTTTTTGAAGAATGATGGTAACAGTTTCCAGTCCCCATTGACTTCCATAGTAGGTAATAAAAATACTAAAGAAGTCAATGGTGCCCAAAAAGAGAATGTTGGTTACTAACATTCTTCAAAATATTTTCTTTTGAGTTCAACAGAGGAAAGAAATTCATACAGGTTTGCAACAACACAAGGGTGAGAAAATTATGGGGGGTGTATTATCACTTTAAGAAGATTGGAATAAATTATTATTTTATACTACTCAGTTAATCAGTTTTGCCCAAAATAATGTCTTGATCTTTAAGGTATCTAAATTAATTTGACTAACACTAAAAGAAATTCTAAAAGCACATGATAGTATAGATAAATCAGCAGTTTTGTTTTTATTGTGTATTTTTATAATTAGTAATTTCTGTGAAAATGCACCAGCACAGCTAACAAGAAACAGTCAAATTATTTAGCATGGGTAATTCCATTAATTACCCAATATATATATATATATATATATATATATATATATATATATATATATATATATGTTATGATGTTATGATCTTTCCAATTTACAGTTAAATTCAGTTACACATGAGCATCATTCTCAGTTGTTTATTGCTTGCAATTTTAGATGAGAGTCAACAGTGATTTTGTTTTTATAAAACAAATAAACCAACAGACCATAACTGGTAATCCACCTGTGAGACCTGCAAAAGCTAGGACTAGGTTTATAGTTACACACATACATATTTAATTGGATCTCATTAAATTCCTGAACTGATCTCAAACGTGGCTATAGCATTTCGTTCAAACGTCTGTTCCGTGATCTGACCAGAGTAAAGAACCACAACAACTCTCCTACTCTCCCAATCTGTCATGTCTTTTCTCTCCCACATCGGGAGCATGATGAGGAGGTCAGTGAAGACTAACTGAGAGCAATGTGATTCCTCACGGGCTTTGACTCTCCACTGTTCCGACATTAAGCTCATAAGAGTGTGACATATTGAAAAGGGGCTCAAGAAAACACGAACATTTTTATTGGACAGATTATACAGAGTAGACAGATGTTTACAGGGCTTCATAATATTTAAAAAAAATATATATAAATAAACAGAACACATGGTGTGTGTGTGGTAATGGGGGATTTTCCTGAAGGGCCCTGAGGCTATGTCGCTGAAAAGGAGATTAGATCGTATGAGAGGAGAGGCCTCATCAGCAAGTTTACGTGTATGATAATCAAGTGAAAATATATGAGACTCTCATAGACTTTCTGAATTATGCATAATCAGATAAGGTGCATCTTGGGGCAGCATTATTTCTGCAGCATATGGTGCAGTGCGCTTTAGGATATTCCCTGCGGAAGCTTGGTATTAAGTGCAATGTGTGGTGCTTCATTTAACTAGTACCATTTAAGCTCTTATCTCTTCCTAATGTAAAAATGTTTATTTAGGTTAACTTTCCCCTATTCACAGAATGGGCTGAGGATGAGGATGCTTCAGTGTAAAAATGTTAAAGATGATTAATCAAATTAAAGAAGGTGGGCTTTACTGTTCTCAGAAGAGTATGAGGTAAACGTGTACTATTAACTGTTTGACAGTAATATCCAGCGATTCAAACTACTCAACTTTTTGTCAAATATGCTGTTTTGAATTGAAAAGCTACTTTTTAAAGTGATATGTAATTCGTTATTGAATGTGATGAGAAGAGAAACATAAACAGAGCCATTTTTGCCCCTTTGGCATGATTAATGTGTGCATTTTGTATATGTAATATGTGTGCGTAAATATTTGCAAAATACAAAATTACTTTCCAGTAAATTTTAGTTTTCCATTTCATTATTTAATTCCTTTATAGACAATTCATTCTCACCCCAAGGCGTCACCTTTGACCATGCTTCAATATTTGACGTTTTAGGCGCCCTTTAGCGTCACTTACATGACGCAATCCTACGGCGTCATCTAACTGACGCTAAAGGAAAGCGTCAGTTAAAGGACGCGGTTAGGTTTAGGTGTGGGGTGGGGGTAGGGTACACGCGATCCTAGGGCGTCATCTAACTGACGCTAAAGGGCGCCTAAAGCGTCAGATATTGAAGCATGTCCAAATGCTTCCCAAGGCGTCAGTTAAAGGCCATCTTTCAATTAATTTTTTATTTTTATTTATACAGAATCTTGTATGAAAATGTCAATTTAAAAAGACATACATAAGAATACATTTGTTTTACAACACCCACAGGCAGAAATTAAGAAAAAAATGCACCTATTCTAAGCTAGGCTAAAAAAAAACGCCCTTTTCCAGAGAACGCGTCATATGACGCAAGGACAGGCAAACAAGTAGGCGTTACGGCCCTGGTTCTCAGTGTGGGTTTACGAAGTCTGAGAGGTAGTAACAGAAAATAGAGTTTATCGTTATAGTTGAGTTGGTTTGAATTGTCACAATGGTTAATTCTTGTGTTTGTTTTGGATGCAACCACTCTAACTTGTCTGGTCATCGGGTCCACCGATTTCCAAACAAGAAACACAAAGATTTTCGTGCTTGGGTACGTTTCGTCAAGGCAAAGAGAAGCAATTTCGCTGCCTCCTCGGTGACAAGACACACGGTGGTATGTGAAAAACACTTCACACCGGACAGCTACAACCAAGGAGATCTTATGGAATGTCGCATGGGATTTCGACGAAGAGAGTGGGTTAGGCTGGCAAATGGAGCTGTGCCATCGGTGCATGCAAGTCCACCAGCAAAATCTGGCGGGAGTGAAGGGTCTAACGTTAACGTTAGCACTAGCTAGCAGAGAATCGGCGCGTCGAAAATGGGAGCTTTGCACGGTAAGTCTTATAATACCTTATATGTTGCGTCGAAATGTGGCTCTGCATGTAATTTCTGCAAATATATTATAATATATATAATATGACGTTATAATGGATTAGCCTTGGCATGACTTTTGCTGACTGTACGTTAACTGTTCTGACTTGAGAAGTTAGCACCACGAAGGCACGCCGTCAGTTTACTCTTGTTACGTTTAATAATAGCAATACAAATAACGTTACGTGTTTTTTACTGCGGGACAGGATAAGACACAAAATCAATGCATCTCTATTATTGTGCGAGAATAAATTTGCGGGCGGGAGTGTAACACATACGTTGCGGGAACGGGTTGTAATGGTCAGAAATTCGGCGGTAGCCCATAGCCTATGTTAAAAGATGTCAAATGTTTTGAAGCTAAACTTTTTCCAGTGCTTGTTAAGTTTAGTTTGGTTATCAATATGTAACCCCATGTACTTTGTATACTAATAATTACTTGTGTTATGAAATGCAACAGACTATATGACAGAATATGTTTTATTCAGGATCACCAGCAGCCACTAAACTGGAAAGTGTAGCTGCCAGGAAAGCACATGTAAAGGATATTCGACAATTGTCGCCTCAGCATCAGACATTCTCCCTGGAGGCCTACCATTCCCTCATTCTGCACTTTGCTCCCAAACACGCTGGCTTTTCTTTTCTTGGGATGTACAGCAGGTAGTGTTATCACTTAAGTGTCGATGCTAATAAAATTAGGATTTTTTTTAGTGCTGGGCAACTATTAATCGCATCCAAAATATAAGTTTGTTTACATAATGTGTGTGTACAGTGTATAATTATTTTTTATATATAAATACACGCATGCATGTATACATTTAAGAAAATATGTTATTTATATATAAAATTAATATTATATATAAATATAATATTATGTATATATATATATATATATACAGTATATACATGCAAATGTTTCTTAAATATATACATGTGTATATATTTATATATATATATAAAATATACACAGTACACAAACATATATTATGTAAACACAAACTTTAATTTAGGATGCGATTAATCGTTGCCCAGAACAAAAAAAAAAAAAAAAAAATTCAGGATATTGCAATACTTTTGTAGCAGGTAAATGATGACGGAATGAATATGGCTAAAAACTAATGCAGTCTTGTATAGCAGCCCAAAGTGTTATTGATTGATAACAGCATTACATATTTTTTGCAAAAAAATAATTGCAAAGTTGAGTCATTGTCTTAGACCCATTTTAACTGAAAACATTAATGTCATGTATTTCTGTTGCATTTCACTGCATTGGGTTAGCTTTGGATTTTCTACTTATCTCCTACAGACTTCTCTTGGCAGCCCTACATTACAATAGTAATGGCAACAGAGATGTAGCTCAAACCAGTGAGGGTGAAGCACGCTACGCCGTTCGCTACCCGCGGTTTCAGAAAGGTGGCTGGGTAGTCCACCCCATCAAGGAGAAACCATCTTACGGTTAGTAGTTTTACTTAGTATCTCAATATCTTTTATGTGAGTCAACCATGTTATTAAATATGTTCTAAACATCTCTCCTCAAGGATATGCAACAAAACTTATGGTCTCTCTGGTAGAGGAATACTCCAAGTCACCACAGGCCCTACAAGAAAGCAGTGCTGTCTTGTCCTCTGCTGCCCCGCCCCCCCCTCACCAATTCCCTCCAGAAGGTTCCCAAGGATGAGGCAGTCAGCCTCCATCTCGCACGACACTCGCGTTTTAACACGCAATAAAAGATAACTTTGACCAATACAGTTTGTTTCACTTTGAATTTATTAATCGTCTTCCAAGTGGGGCCACTGGAATCCTTTGTATGTTTGTCCCTCCTCTGCAAACTGCCTCCTTATTGCTGACACAACACATGAAGGTATGGCTTTCCTAATGTCCCGGCCTAGTATTCCATACGCCCAACGGACAACCTGCCTGTATGCTGTGTATCGGAACTGCCTGTGGTGGAGATTGGGACCTAATTACATTTTGATCATACCATGTTTTCATAGTAAACAATTCCAATGGTAAATGTTTTTAATGTCCTGTTGGCTGATATTCTACTGTACTACACAACACCAAAGTTGTTTTTATAGTAAGTATATGGAAACCACTGAGACTGAGTTTAAAAACCTGCTTAACAGGATTTACTATTTTGGTGTAGAAAAGCTGGTTCTTTAAATTGCAGTGTAAAATCATTTTTGCTCAAAACATACTCTGGCCTGCTGGCTTGGAGAGGGCCATGCTCCTGTCTGAAGTTCAAGTATGCTATCTGCAGCACAAAAGGATTCAAACAGGATGCTTCAAACCCTGGATGGAGTGTGAGGCAGGTAATATCTTCTGGGGGATCTAGGTTTTGGACAAGGGACCAATAAGCGTCGACCTCCCTACAGCACATACTCTCCACTGCTGATGGCATAGCCTCACATCTACCACACAAGCACCTGTTAAACAAAATGTGCCAAGATAAACACATATTTATCTGCATGCCTTACACCCAGTCCACGTGACAATAAAAGATCCTTGTAACAATGATTATAATCATTGTTACAAAGATCTTTTATTGTTCATGTAATACAATTTATATTTACATGAACATCATATTCCCGTCCCAACCGGAACACGAACTGCTTTTATACAAATACCCCCCAGTACATGCGAGCTCATTTGCATAATGTCCGTCGGAAATACTAGAAACGTTATATTCGCCGGCTAAGTTCGGAAAATCTGGGATCTAAATTAAACATTTTAAGACGCATGTTGCTTGCATAGATGGTGACAATGTACACGGATGCTTGAAAAACAACAAAGTCGACAGCAATATTGCTAAATATGATTTATTAAGATACTGCAATGTGATAAACATTGAGACAACGTTAGCCACAATTAGCTAATAGCTATAGCCTGTGGTCACTCACCAAGACACCTGACCAATCCTCCACCGATTCTGCTCACACCACAACTCTATCTCTTCTCTGTCCATTTACCCTTCCCCTTAACTCTCCCTGACCCCTCTCTCGCCTAGGTGGCTCATAATTATACGGCAATGGCCCATCGGAAGAGTTGACATGAACGCCGACTGCAACCTCTTCAATGTCTGACTCCATTACAAAGAGATGAGATTTACCGGCCTTTGCGTCACATCCGATCAGAGCGTTTTCGACAGCGGAAGTAATTTTACCCACACTTTCTTTTAAATAACTTTTTAAATGCACATTTATGATTAATTTCTTCACGCAAATCGAGTTCCTACACTATTTATCTACACGTCTATTCACAGGGATCTTCAACTTGAAAGATGGCCTTTAAGTGACGCCTTGGGGGTGAGAATGGGCTGTTATAGAATACAGTTATTATATTATTTCAGTTGTAATCAACATTATGCCCCCAATACTGACTAAGCTTACACCAAATCTCAACAGTTGCGATACTCCTGAATATTACTTAACAAATCTGCTTGCTGATAGGGGTGTAATATTGCTAAAATAAGTCCATTCTTTCCAATGGAAAATCCCAAAGCGGTAAACTATAAACAAAGGACAAAGCAAACAGAAAGTTTATCAGCAGCTTTAATGATAGATGAAGCTCATTTCTGCTTTATGTGGGGGCCAGCAAGTCAGGCACATTTCATTTGTAACCATAATGACATAAACATCAATCTGTCTCAACTGCTGCTTAAACGACTGTGTAACCTTTACAGCCCAGTTAAAGAAAGATATATAACTTCTATAAAAGAAAGACCTTCCATGATAACATAAATCGAGTAACTTTTCTTTAGCTGGCTTGCCACCACTTTTATGTTGGGTCAAAGGTATAAGCGCACATCCTCAGAGAAAGAGAAGCTACTGGCATTCTGAAGAGAGGCATTAAAGTAATCGGTGAAATTTTAACTGATTCCAAAATTGCCATGAACAACAACAGATTGAGACTCATAAAAGCTGTATAAAGCCTTTACTACCTACTGACATTCTGGCATAATGGAAATATTTTACAATGCTTTCCCTTTATGGACCTCCATCCACTATAAATTATATTATGCAAAAAACATCATCATCAGGGATGGCATTAACAGTCTTCGCTTAACAGGTTCTGTGAAAAACGAGTTAGTTGCTGCATGTACCCTGGAACGAAATTCAATTCGTCACCATATTTAATGCTACATTTTTTATTAACTTGCGAGCATATGCTGAAATGGCTACAACAAATGATGGAAGTAGCTGCTGGGCACAGTGATCATCATGACTTTCTATCTATATTTGAATAATAGAATTGGACAAAGAGTTTGTGACCTTAGTCAAGGGCTTTGCTGGCAGTGAGGAAAAAAACTTGCAGCAAACGGCAAACAGTGTTTTCGCCCGCCAGCACCGAGCTGTGAATATGCAACGCTCTCTTGTTCTTCATGCAGGCTTTCAAAACAAAATCAGGAAATTGTTTGAAAACCTTTTGCCTCTTAGGGGCATCACTGGGCAGTGTAGCAGACTGCTTAGCTTTGCAAAAATCTTTGATGCCTCTGTTTTAGTGGAGCATATGCCAAAATCTGCAAATTATGCACAACAGTATTGTTTTTAATGCCCTTTTATAGTGATGTCATTGAGGACACCGAAAAAACAAACAGCAGAGCAAAACAGAATCATCTGAGATAGCCCAGATGCCTTTGATACTGCCTGATACTAAAGAATATGGCAAGTGGATGGATGAAAAAAACATTTTGATTTTTTAATGCCACCGCTATTTTTATGTGAAATTTACTGTAAATATTGCAAGATATATTAGTACCGACTTTGTCTCACAACTAAATCTAAAACTTATTGATGCAAAAGGCCACAGTCACACTAGACTTGGAAAAGGCAAAATCTCTTGCAGCAGACTTTAAAGTTTGTGTTCTTTTAAATCAGGTAAGAGGTCACACAGTATGATGTATCAGTCTTCAATTGGTCACACATCTTCACATAGTGCAGATTTGTAGGTCAGAGTGCACTAAACCTGAACTTTGGAATACAGAAAAAACTTCTTTACATGAACTCCCATATTTGCATGTTTGAATGGAAGTCAAAAGTGTAGTGATCGCCCCTTAAGTAGGAGGATGTGCCAAAAGACAGGTGTAAATGGAGGCGGGACTTACAAGGGCTTATATGAACACTGAGGAGGGACTGACGGATTTATTCCATGCAATGTCACGGCAGGATCATTGGACATAATTACAGAAGGATCAGCATGATCGGCTGTCACTGATTTTGCTGACATCTGTCTGTGGCCTGCAAACACATGATGACCAAGGCTTAAATAGCCAAACAGATTTATTTTATTTACGAAAAAAAAGGAGAGCTTGACACGACTTAATTTGTGGAAAACATAAATGGGCTTAGAAATGACATTGTGAACAGTATCTATTATTTATTATTTTCTGAAATACTATAGTCCACCTGACCAATTCAGTTTGATTTTGCAGTTGACCTGTCACACATTTATGATGATAAATGTAATGGAGCTAATTTGATGCAGTTGTCAATAAGACCTTTTTCTAGCATGAGCTGTCGTAAGCTGTTTGTTTGTACATGTTATCCTTAAAGCCAATATCAATGAGGTCTCACAAGATGGATTATTTATTTCGGGATATTACTGCATGGCTCATAACAGCCAGTCTGAGATTAAGAAAATTCATTTTAGCTTTGCAGCAGTGGGCAGCATACAATTACACATAAATCAGGCTAGGAGGTAAAAAAAAATACTTTATATAAAAAAATACTTAAATACTGGAATACTTTGATTCAACCATCATCTGAGAGGTTCAGATATTATCTCTTAGCTAAATCCTTTCTTCATTTCATCTTGGAGATCTGAACAAAATGCTTAAACATATGGCCTTAAATTACTGGCAATAACCTGGTAACATAATCATTCAGATTAACACAACAGCTTGCATAGTTTTTCTTTTTTTCTTCCTTTTCTTTTCAAGCTGTCTTCATACATGATTAAATGTCAGATTTTTACAATCCTGTGTTTGAGAAAAGTATCAAGCCCCTTGGGAATTTCTTTTAATGAAGCTCAAATTTATGAAAATAATAATACAAATCTGCCCCTTTGGGACTACATGATGTATTCATTTCACTTAGATTGAAGATTATAATACAAGCACATGATAAACTGCATTTTTTCTTGTTAAACATGTCGTATTACATCTTACTAGTAGGGGATAATATCAATATAAACATGAAACATGATATAAATATGCACAAAAAAAGGTATTTAATTTTTAAAACATACAGTACAATGGTACATTTGACATTCAACTTTTAACGATTAATCGTGCAAGTCTAATACACATAACAACGTGTTCCGGTTTGACTGTAATATTGTGGCGTAATTGAAAAAAAAAAGATTCTTGAGTACATGAAAAAAAATTAAATTTGACAGTTAAATGTCAGTCATTTTTTTTTTTTTTGTCATAATGATTTTTTAATGTCTAAGCGTCTAAATTACAAACTTGTGAAAAGATGTATACCTGTGTAGAAATGGCAAATGAGCCATTAAATAATCCTCTGCAGCCATAGTGCCTATAGTTATTTTAATTTGAAAAGTGTTTGTTTTTCAGTAGATGGTAGCAATCTTCCACTATGTCTATGTGGTGTTTTTAATATGTGCAAATTTATCAGTTAACACCATTACGGAGTATTTTCTCTTTAAAAACTGCAGTGTACCAAAGACAGTCTCGAAAACCACTTTTAAATCATCCGTAAAAGATGAAATTTCGACTTTACTGCCACTTGCAGCAATTACTAAAAATGGAACATTTGTTTATGAAATTTTATTTATTTTTTTTTTTACTTTTTTATCCAAACAAATGTCACTGCATTAACAGAAGACAAAACAAATACCCAATAAAAAAAGAGATAATGCACTATTCTGTTTCACAGAATAAACCTTGACGAGGTGATTAGGACCCCACCGTGAAGTGATATATTGACTTGAGTTGAACTATTTCATTAGGTCTTTAAACACAAAGCTTATTCGAAGAAAGCAGTTGCTAACAAGCGGCAATTTACCACGCAAAACTTCCACGAAGAACAAATTTTTCCTTACAGACATATAGCACTGACTTCAGCGACAATTACCTGGATGAGCTTGTGTTATCAGTTTTTACCGGATTGAGGAACGGTTATTGCGGAATAACATCCGGATGCTGGATGGCACGACTGACCAATCAGAATCAAGTATTCCACAGCTGTGGATTAAATAGCCTGTAAAATACCAATTTAAACCGCAGATATGATCATTTTGCCTTACAGAATTGTATTCTTAAAAGTATTTATATGTTTGAGAGATCATAGTACATCATTACAATTTATAAAGATGTGCAATATCCATAAATAAAATTGTAAAAGAGTATGCATCTGAGTTGCCAAAGAGTACATTCAGATATATACTACATACTTATTAAAGATGAGAATTTAAGTCACATGCTTGATTTGGAATTGTTTATGCTTTGTCCTACTGCTTGCATAGCATGAATGATCTCCACTTTCAATGTGCCATCAGAAGTGTTTATGACAGATCAGATGTGAGGCTACAACTGCATTTCATTAAAGTTATTTTTGTTTTAATGTATCTGTGAGACAATTAATTGTGTCGTAAAAGGCCACCGTAAACTGTGTGCTGAAGTTAATGAGTCTGACATTATCACATCATTACACCAGCTGGTATAATGGAGCATGTGTTGTTTGTCATAATATGCCATGCCATGCTTAGCAGTTATTGGCTGTTTACATTAGCAACTTTCGGAAGAACTTCAGAACAGTGAATTTGAATTTCTCAGCAAAGTCTTCACGCGTCAGATTTTATGCCACATCTAGTTCTGTTAGAGATTTGAGTTCTGTAACCATTTTGAAAGATCTTGGTACTTGTAACATCAGAAATGTTACATTGCATTTAATTAATGTTATTCATTGTTAGCGGATTCATTTCTTGGGAATCAAAGCCATGATCAATGTCCAATTGATGGATGGAATTCATGGTAGTCTTTTAATAGCAATACAAGCAGCTCATATGACCAAATCGTCCAGTTCAGACGTGTAAATCCTATATTACAGCTTGTAGTACTGCCCTTTTTTCTCACAAGACAAAGTGTTGTCCTCTATACTCACCATCATTCTTGCAGCAGAGCACAGCTACACCCAGCACGGTGCACCACCCCACACCATCTCAAGGTCACTTCCTCCTTCAGCTTTGAAGGATGATGGGCAAGCCCAGAGTCTGCCTCAGTTTGGCCTCTCTGCCTTGAAAGATGGTGGGAGAGGGTGAGGCGAACCCCTGCCGCTCAATAACTGGTACCAAATGTTGCCTTCTAACAAAGGTGTTGACCCTTGAGCAGGCAAAGTCCCAGGGCACCTCACTGCAGAGCTGGAGGACAGGCAGACAGCTGTCTTCTGTCAGCCAGCTCCAGCTGAAGATCCCCCACCACCCTGCTAACAGTCAGGACACATCCGGGAAATAAAGGGTGTGTAGTTGGGGGGGTTGACTTCTTTCAAGACCCAGACAAACTTTTATGAACACGTTGAAGGGCTTGTTTGTACAGGTGACTCGTTTGGATAAAATTAAGAAAAATTCTGTAATGGCTAGATATTAGAGCAAAGCAGGCACATAAATTATGTTTCAAAGCTTAAAAGTTGTGTTTGCCTGATAATGACTATATAATATATTATTCTCCAAGTTTAAAATCTTTTTCAGGCTGTCTTGTGCCATTTTTTCCTAAAAAAAAAAACACACAGACTGAGCGCTATCATTCTTCAGGGAAGAAGCCACATAATTAATTTGTGTGTTCCGCAGTGACAGATGTTTGATTTTGGCCGTAAAAGTAATTAATAAGGGGAGTCAAGAGAGGCAGATTGTTTGAAGATTATTTATGAAGACCTCCCTCTCCCCCTGGTGGCTGGGGGAGTGTCACCTCTCCTTCACGGCCTCCTGTCTTCACCTGCTTCCTGAGACACAGATGTTTGTCTGAGGCTGATGACCCCAAACACACGTTTAGTATCTGTCCCTCAAGGGAATGGCCATGCGGCAGCATGGAGAGAGAGGGGACTGTGCAAGGATTGCACTTCAGTCTAACCACAGGCATTACATAGAGCTTAAAGGGTTTAATTCAAATTACAATGGCACTACCTCTGCTTTTATTTGATCTGGAGGACCTCCTGATGACTGAGAACAGAGTGGCTTAAGGTTTCAGAGAAATGTCGGACAGCTGTTGAAGGGAGCCTTGTTGCATGTGTCTGTGTATGGGGCTGCAGCTCAAAATGATGAATGAATAGAGGTGTGAAACTTGAGTGCAGAAGGTACCGAAAACAGTTGAATGGATTGGTAGTCTAACGCCCGCTTCACACATACTCCGTTTGCAGTGCATATGCAGTGCGTATTTTTTTCCGTACCCATGTTAACAGGTTACGCCGCCTTCAAACTGGCAGTTGAAATCAGCTCCGATATGGCTACGAAACGAACGAAAGTCATTCATTTCCTATGGAGATTCGCAGACCACATGCAAATGGGTCCGACCGAGTGCGGTGCGAAGAAAATTGTGTCTGTCGGTCATCCGGATGCGTTCAATAAATTGAACTCTTGCAAAAAGCTACAGACGGTTCCCTATCCGACAATTCCAGCAGAAGTTGAGCATTGCTATGGTACTGATAAACAAACCTTAATTCTTAACTTTTAATAAAATAATGATTTTATAATGATAAGTTGTCATGTCATTTTTTTTTTGTTATTAGGGCAATACAATTAAAATGTGGGCTATAATCAAATAATTGAACTGGCTATAATTAAATATTGTGGCCATTTTTCATGTATATGATGTATATGTTTTTATAGGTGTATATTTTCTCTGATACTGTTAAATGTAGTTTATCTTTATTGTTTAGATTTTTATTGTAGTTATACTGAAAAGTGATAAATAAACAATAATAAACGTTGTTACTTGAAATTAAGCTAAACTAAATATAAATATTAAAGGAGCCGTATGCAAGATTGTGGCCAAAACTGGTACTGAAATGACTTTCAAATTACTGTAGAGCAGTTCATCCCCCCCCACCTTCCCCTTGACTCGAGGTTGCCAGATAGACTGCAGGATCCAGCAGGAACGTAGGCTGCTATAAGAAGCTTCCAATGGCAAGTGACGAGTCCTACACAGTGAGGTTTTTTTTTTCTGTTAATTATTTATTTCGGACTTTGACAAGAAGTATTTTGGATTCATATTGAGTTTTTTTTGGTTTCGCAATGTTAGACATTTTTTTTCCGATTCCGACACGTTTGTATCTGCAGCTGTGGTAACTAGAGAAGAGCTGGCAACCCAAATGCCACAACACTACTGACTCCGTGATTGGTAGATCGATGGAGGTTGGTGCATCAGAACAAAACACAACATGACAACATCAACATCAGTTGAGGGCTGCAAATTCACTTGCATTTTAAATGACAATATCCTGGCAGGACTACTGTCGTCAGTGATATAAGTATTTGAAATGAACATGATTTCTTCATGTCTAGTGACATATCAGGGAAATGTTATGATTAATTGAAATACATTTCTTGCATACAGCTCCTTTAAATAAAAATGTTAAACACACATACATTTTTTTTTTTTTTTGTAAGTGGAAGCACTAAAATTACAAACTGGAAATAAATTACTGAAACTGAACTAAAACTAGAATGGCAAAAATAAACCTAAATAGCAATATTTAAAATAATAATAATAAGTTAACCATTCAAAGTATTAATAAAACAACACAGTCTCATGAAAATGCGGAGCTATCCCACAAATGTCATTTCTCGTGGCATTTATACGCCAAAAATGTTTTTTTTTTTGTTGCGTGCATATGCTACGTACTTAAACACCCTGGGGTAGGTTTAGGGGGGAGGGGTGGGGAGTTCGTGCGTATTACACGCCAAAAAGTGTGTATCATATGCACGTGAAAAACGCGTACTATATACACGCAAAAACTGTTTTTGCCATAGAAATGTCATTCGTGCTTTAGATACGAACTTTCATGAGATCGGGCTCGAATAAAAACAAAAAATGGTAAATAATACTAAAATACTATTGTTTGAACAACACAACTGATAATCATCAAGTGGATCATGATTAAATATGAGAGACCGCACACACATGTTCGGAGTAAAAGCAAGTCTAATCAAATTCAGATCACTGTTTTGCAACAGCATGGTGGCCATAATTTATGCCTCAATCTCAGCTGGAACTTCTGCTTTTCTTTGCCTTTATTTGTGTGTGGCTGGCTGTGTGTGTGCGTGTGTGGCAGGGATAATAATAAACTATAATGGATTCCAAACAGAGAGGACAGCGAGTGAATGTAATTTCCTCAATGTGGGGATAAATCAGGAGGCTGAGGGTTTTACTGGAAAGTTCTTGTGGCTATTCAAATCTGCTGCCGTGATTGAAGCAATCAGAGTGGATCGCTGGGCCGTAATTCGACAGAAGGTTAGCGCAGGTGACCTGCCACAATATGATCTTGTTTATAGGCGGAAATTGCGGCAAGATTACTCTCTGGGGTCTTATTAGTCGGGGTGTGATTAAAGATGAAGCTTTGGTGTCTGACGTGGTGGGAAACGGTGTCTGGAATGTCGATCATTGTTTTATATGTAATGTGCTGGCATAAATTTTCTCCGACAACAACCCAGGTGGGTATTGTTAGCTGGTTAGGCCATCAGTAGGAGTTAGGGGCTTATATTAATTCAGAGGAGGGCTTCCATGCAGGATTATGAGCATTAGACAGTATCTAAATGATAATAGAGATAGCAGAGACCATACATAGACAGATATTCCAGGATTAAGAGTCTACTGATCCCTCTCAATAATGACTCTTTTGGATGAGAGGGAAACCCCCCAGCTCCGCAGGCAGCGGGCCATGGCATATCAAGGTGTCATGGAGCCTAAGAGAGGCGCTGGCCTACATTCACTGGCCATCTGACACAGATAGACTGGAATACTTCAAGGTTAGAAAAAGTTCCTGATTAACTTTATGCCATTATATAGAAAATACATTGTGACAGGTGCACACATTAGAACATTAAAACCAATGTAGATTTAACTGTACAGAACTGTACAATTAACCAGAAATGCAGAGGAAATTAATTGACTGGCGATAAATTACATCACACTTGTAGGTACATGGATTCAATCTATCAGATAAATAGAGAGATTAAATATAATGAAGAAGGTGATCATAAAAGGATACATTTGCATACTAATTAACCCAGTCAGTGTAATACACTTGCCAATATTCTTTAAACATGTCTAAGAAAAGACATCGGGGTAATTTATTAAAGAATGATATAATAATTTAGCCAGGACTGTGTGGTTTGATGTTAATATGCACATGTTTTCAGCAAAGTACTTTTTGACTTTTAAAGTTGTGCTGAATTGTGCTTCATAACTCACTTTAATGTGGAGCTCAGGCACTTCATTCTGCACTAATTTTGTGGAACGATGCATTAACTTTTAATCAGAACTTCAGTAAGATATTGCACATTCATTTTTTTTTTTCTTGACTTAATGATAATGAAAAAAAATATTACGAGGACATGCCACTAAATAAAATTCAAAACCTGCTTAATAATCATGTGATATACAGTAAATTGTCACCAACAAGATTTCGAGTCCTGAATGTTGTGCAAGCCACTTCATATGGTCAGTCTAGCCTATGTTATCTGGAGTATTTATCTGATAAGACTGTCAGGACGATGTGGAAAGGAAAAAAAAAAAGCGAGACAAAAATGTCCTTTGATTGTAGCAGATGCACCGTCTTAAGCGAACCAGCAATCATCTTGTTTAATATGAGGAATACATCTGTTCATGGTTCAAGCCTCCTGCTCCTTCATGCGACAGTATCTGCAACTGCATGTTTCTCCGTAGCATAGCATTAAACCTTTCTACAGCAATATGTAATTAAACTCAGGCAGCGTATTTCTAATCCTAAAGGCTATTATAGATTTACTCAGGCTGGGACATTGTCTGACCCTAGAATGGCATTTTTTTTTTTTTTTATTATTCTTTCCATGCTCACGACAAACCTCTATGGTGCAGTTAAATGGGTGGATAAAGAGTTTTAAATAGATGAGAGCTTGGGTGCTGGCCTTCGGTTTTGTATTTGGTCCAAAGAGGATAGAGCTTATCTCTTCACACTGAAGAGTGTAATTATTCACAATACTTAGCATCTATAGCAAATGACATATCTGAGAACCTGTCTCCAGTCACATTATAGAAAGTCAAAATGTAGAATGTGTGTATATGAGGCTTTAATTACTGGATAGTCGCTTTGCACCCCTGGAGGATTAAAGTACTGAGGATATGTAATTATTAAGTGCTCTACATTTTGAGCAGGGCTGTATCTGTGATTAAAACTGACCTATCCCTCAGACAAATTGCTTTGAAATTCGGTGAATACTTAAGTTAATTGGTACTTGTGTTTTCTGGCCCTTGTCGCTCGGCTGTGCGCGCATGTCCGTACGCACGCGGAGAGTCGGGGAGGGATGATGTAACATTTAGCCTGCTTTTGACAGGAGGACCCTTTTCAGCTGGATTCATGTCTGGTATTGTATGTCGCACTGAGCAGTTGGACTCTCTGTCCTTCTCTGTCACGCCGCAAAAGGGAGAATCAACCGATTCTGGTCTCAATGTTAATGTATTCCCCCTTATTTGACTTTTTAATAGGCTTTTACCTAATTATCATCACATGGTCCAGAGCAGGGGAAGAGAGAGGAGACACAAAAGGAGGTCATCTTTGGCAGTGTTGGCAAGCAGCCTACATCCAAGCACCGTTACAGCGGCCATCGCTCCAGCCCATGATAAATTTTCCCCTTGAACATGATGTCAATATGTTGATGTGCCTGCCTTTATTAAGACACCATCCAACTGATAACAAGTCCTGCTGCGTGTTACCAACATAAATAATTAGTGCAGAGACCAAGGAACGGCAGGTGGCTTTTGGCACAAAGAAATAATCATACTTGATGTGGAAAATAAAGTAAAAGGAGCCATCTGTTCCCAGCAGGGGTACAGGGAGAAAAAAACACGTTAACATATTGTCACTAACGTTATGAAATACACAGTTAATAATTCAGTCATGCTTCCGACTCTGGCCACTTGTTTAAAGAATATGAAATGAGTGAAGGTGCCCATCTTGATGCTTGAATTAACCTCAGCGTTCAGTGTTATTGGCTCTTCCGGCTATTTCATTACTTAGCTAAACAGATGTAGGGAGGTCATGTCTGGTAAATATTATGATGCAAACAGAAGATCTGATGGCAGCAGCATGTAAAAAAAAAGTTAGTAGTAGTTCACGCAATGGATGGGAATTAACATCTGGGGTCAACTTTTATCACCTGCATGTGAAGAAGTTGCATCTGGATTGCGAACCATGTCTTTATTGGTTTGCTTGCAACTGAACACTTTCTTATTCCACATGACAATGCAACAATCAATATGACGTTTTTGATTGAGGCATCCCTGGTTAGTGCATTAGTGGGACCAATTTATTAGATTTTTTGTCATTTCTGAAACATAGTTTGTCAAAAAGTACCTGCATGATGCATAAAGAATAGTGTTCATTATGTGAACTGACTTTTCATATCATACTGTTTTGATAAATAGTTATTAGAAATGAGTTTTGCTCACTAAATGAAGTGCTGACTTTACATTTCCATTGATGAAATGCAGCTATAACGTTGTCAGACATTAAAATGTAGCTGCATTTTTCCAACTGTATAATTACTTAATTCCGTGTGACAAGTAATTAATTCAGCCCACATAATTAGCCCTTCTTTTGAAGGCAGCAATCTAGTCGACATCCTCCATTCACTCAAATGACAATCCAGTATTGTGTTTTACTGAGGTTCAAGACAGAATGGTTGATTTTGGTGCAGAAAACAACAGGGAGATCTTTCCAACAATGCTGTGACATATCGCAGGTCCTCTGAGGCGTCTTGGAAACCAAAAGGAAACACTCTTTTGCCCAGGAGTAAAAAAGCCATTACGGCATGTAGTTGAAGATTTAATAGGTGTCATAATTTATCACGTAAACCGAAAACTGTTTCTTAATTAAGTACGTGCGTTAATGAATTTTTTAATTTGCTCCCTGTAAGTACTTTGCTATGCTAATTGCAATATTATTCACATTAGTTATCGGCTGTTGCCCTTGGCTATTTGCTGTAGCAGGAGAGGGACCTTTTTCGTCCTCCTATCTAAAGTTCATTAACTCATCAAACCTGAACAATTTTAATTTAAGGACAACGGTCTCTTCTGGAATTCTGCTCCTGAAGATTAAATTTCTAACTGTAGGATAAAGAACACGCAGGACTCACTTTGGACCAGTCATTTTTACAGATTAAAATTTGACAAAGGTTGAATGTTTCAAATTACAATATGGGTGTTGGTGTGTGAATAACTATCATAATCCTCCAAGCAAGTCTTTAATGCAGTGACCGACTAATATTGCAACTGTGCTGTGTGTCAAATCCTCCCAAAGTAAAGTATTAAATAAGGCTTTGTCCCCTGCACACACTATGTTTCAACCACTGACACAGCTTGCACTGGAAAGCCCTATATGTTTTCTGTCATGGCTCCGCACACAAGTGCATCACTCAGCGAGAAAACCTGCCCCACTAATGCTGATACCAAGATGCTCCAACCACATGGCAGTATTAGGAATGGGGAAACAATCTGTGAACATTTCCCAATAATGTTGTAGAACCATCTGCAGAGAAATGTATTTAATATTCAGTGGGGATCCTACTCACTGACATTAGGAGACCCATAATCCCTTGTAGATTAAATTAAATGTAAGCTCTGAGTATTTATCTCAAGCTATTTTTTTCATCAGCACTAAAGATATTGTTCCCCACCTCATAATACCGAACGAGACTGTTGTCATCCACAGCCTCTCGCTGAAATGCAATTTTACTCCAGCTTTAATCTCTCAACAACATGTTAGTATTATGATTTTTAACTACACTTCACTTATTGGTGGAAAATAATATGCATTTTTGGTATTAAAATAAAGCTTCTGTTACATTAATCTAAAAGCAGAAGGAACATTACACACAACACTCATTACACATAACAGCAATTTGTCAGCTTTCACTATGATAGCGGAATGACTTTTATTTATTACTATGACTAAGACTCTTGTGTTAAATTGCAGTTGCTTTTATTTAAAAGTAATGCCGTTGGTTTAATTTCACAAAATGCATTTCTGACATCTGCAAACATCACTCAATGTTATGAGGAAGATAATAGTTGCCATTATAATTTTTCATTCATCAAGAATATGCCTTTAACTATTAAGATATAAGTAAACTTTTGGTTATGTTTTATTGATTAAATGTATTAATTCAGGAAATGACCTCAGTTGGCCCATATAGTCAAATATAACAAAAAAGTGACAAAAGTGACATTCAATGAGAGTAAAGTTCCAAGAACTTCTTAATGAAAAAAATAAACCTCTAAATGTAACCCTGGATGTCACAAGCACAAAGGTTGAACAGCATAACTTTACATGACAAAAGTCATCCACAGTGCTTGAAGTATCATTTTAAGTGTGTGTGTGTGTGTGTGTTCCATCACTGCTGCTCTATTGCTTCTCAAATCATCTCTCAGTGAAGCCCAGTGTGGCCGATCAAGCAGTTCTAACAACTGGAAGACATCACAAGTTAAACACTCATTATTTTAATTTGATGCTAATCATGTGTTAATGAGACTAATCCTTGCAATGATTCAGGTAATTTGCTTAATGGCTGCCCAGAGTACAGATTACGGTAATCAGTCACGTTTGATAAGACGTCTGTTGCAGATTGCAGGAAATTCTCAGGTATGAATGTTTTTCAACTATGATAAGATTACTCCCTTTCCAACTGAATTCAAACAGATATTGTAAAAGTCAGAAAACGTATGTTCCTTCTGTCAGTTAAGAAGCTTGACCATCACCATTGTTGAAAACACAACTGTATTACGTCAACAAAGTGAGAATGATTTTGATAAATATGCAAATTAGTGCACATTTAAATAGATAATGCCGTTTTGCATAGTTAAACATTTTAGAAAACGTACAATTCAAATGTACTGTGATTAATCAACTGTAGAAGAATGGTGCTACCTATTCATTAATATTTATCTATGGTGTCTTCCATTAAGGTGAAGTTTACTATGTGACAATCATGTAAGTGTCATATCCCCTTACCATTTTCGTACCATTTACTATTTCAACTCTGATTTTAAGGTGTTAAAGGGCACATATCATGCAAAATCCACTTTTTTAGCCCTTAAATGCATTTTGTTGTATATTTGGAGTGTTTATAAGTACAGAAAAGATGAAATTATTCTCTTCAGGTGCTTCGTTTATATCTTTATATTCTGTTTTGGTCATATTTTTGAACCTGTTCAGATTTTTCTGTTATCTATTACGTTTTTTGAACAATTACGTCAGTATTTGCAGCGGAACTGACAAATAAGGACATTGACTACCGGCCCAACACTTCGAGCAAACCGCCATTATTATTTCTCGCTCCGATTTTGTAGTCCACGCTCAATGATGCAGAAGTTACGAGAGGGCAAGTCAAAATGTTCGGTTGTTGGATGTAGTGACCTGAAGCACTTCAAGGAAACCCCACTTCAACAACGTCCGCCAGTATACAGAAGGGTTTGCCGATCGACTTCGTCTGAATGAGGGGTAAATTCCTTCTATCATTTAGTTGCTGTGTTTTCTGACACATTAACGTAAGTTATATTATTATCAATACAGATTTTTAGTGGTAAGATCAGACCGCAGTCATTTATCTATGAAATATCTATGAACAAGAGAAATAGTCGACTTTCACTAATAACACAACATATTTAACTTAACGTTACATACCACTGCATCCACATGAAGACGTTGTTCTGCAGGTTCGTCGTAGTCTTTTTCAGCTCGCTCGCTCTGGCTCAAATATGTAAGGCTTGATGGACACGTCTTCCGTTGTTCTTTGAAGCTATAGTATATCTCTTATCAAACTACAATAATGGCCGAATGTGGGGAGTTGAACCGACCGTGAACTCAGCGACCTGGAGAGCGGGCGGGGAAAGACGCAACTCCTTTTTATTTAAAGGGGACGCTTCGAAACGACTTGCTCACAGAAGCACATCAGAAAAGGGGTAGAAAAGGGGCCTGTGGAGCTATAATAATGAGGAATTCAGACCCAAGCATTGCAGTTATGCTTTATATAGACCACAAATGTATGATTTATAAGTAAAAATGAATGATTTAAAAGCATGATATGTACCCTTTAAGGATCGACTTTAATTTTCGGCCTTTTGGGGGCCTTTTTAGAGCTTTTTTGAGACTTGGCGATTCATAAGGAGACCAAAGACAAGTGCTTAAGCAGAATAGATGGTTGTTCATAATGGAGACCCTGTTGTAGTGAACATTGCCTCTCTAGAGATCCCGAGGAGTAAACACCCCCGTGCTGACAAATGACAGCAGCATAATGACCCATAAGCGCTAACAAATATAAATAGGTGCTGCTTACATTTAACTGTCATCAAAACAAATGCTTGTTAGGCGTTTATGACTTCCCATTTGAATGATGAATATCTTAATTATCTCATCACTGTTGCAAATCTGAATATTTTCCAGACTTCAGTTTTATCTATTTGCAGGATTTTGTTTTCTTCGTTTTGACGACAAAACTGATACAGGAGAAATTAGTCTATTTTGTACAAAATTGATTGAACAAATTTTTACAAAATATTTATTTTACACATCTTCTAATTAATAACTGTTATATTATATAACGTAATGGATGACGCACATGACAATTTTAATTGCTCCCATTACAAGACATTTGTGAGAACAAGGACATATGCAAATTTGTCTCCAAACAAACAAACATAGAAACAAAAGGGTTTTGTAATAGTATTTTAACCAGCGACATGCAGAGCATAAGACTTATAAAAGGTGACAATGAAGAGATGTGTCACATTAATTGAGACATAACCTACATTTCTCTTTTTAATCCTGCCTCAAATGTGTAAATACCCATATAGGGTCTTAATGGATCCTTTTCAACCCGATATCTCACTGTAATGCTAGTCTATTGTGCCGGCCTGAGGCTTACACTTCTTAGCATGCTGAGTGACAATGGACTTATGTGGCGTTCAGATCTGGCAAAGAAGCTTTGGTGTCACAGATTGCCACGCAGCTCTAATATCTCACTGTGGCCGATACGCTTTGAAGCCTTACATGCTTTCAGCGGCGCTCTAGCATGAACCGTGTCCAAGCTGCCCACTCTGATAATGGAAACAGCACCAATATCCTCTCATTGACTAACAGAGCAAACACTAACACTTGCTATTATGGAGATTACAAAAGTGAACCCTAAGCCTGTAGTTTTAATTCACATTATTGTTAGACAGCTAGATCTCTACTTAGAGGTGCATGTAGATTATAAAAGAGCTATATCCATTAAGTGGATCAGTACAATTTGTAATATTACACTCTAAAAAATGCTGGGTTAAAAACGACCATTGCAGGGTTATTTGGCAATTCAGAGATGCATGGGTAAATATTAGATGAAACACATGCTGGGTTATATGCATTTTCAACGCTCTCTCACGACCAATTCGTATGTATTTTACGAGGTGTCTGATTCCGTACGAATTCCGATTTGTCTAAAACCCCATTGAAGGGTAGGTTTAGGTCCGGGGTCAGGCATAGGTCATCCATAAGAATTCCTATGAATTGGTCAACTCAATATGTAAGATTGAGCAAAAATCATAGGAAATTGTAAGAGTGAGGTTGTACGAATTAGCAATCTCATAAAATAATACTAATTGGAGTGAAATCTGGTTGCTTATTTTAACTGAACTTGTTGGGTTTTATACATTAATATTGGGTTGTTTTTTTTTGTTTTTTTTTTTTGTTTACACACAGTGCTGGGTCAAACAACCTGATAGTGGTTATTAATTTAAATAATAATAATCAAAAACATTTAGATGTTGTTCAATAGAAGCCTCTGTGAATCTGGGGGAAGAAAACTTGTATCAGTAGGCTGTATGTCTGTTCCAGTTCATTAACAATCTCGTGTCATGCTTGTACGTTTTTATGCAAAATTCAAGTTACATCAAAAAAAGCTTTACCTTGTGTCATCTCATATATATAGCCTATAGTGGACATTTACATTTCACTTCATGATAACAGCTGCGAGGTTAGCATTTTCTCTACTAAAGTAGAAAATGTAAGTTAAGATCTATCCAATGATATTTGTAGCATTTGTACATTTATTGAGGTTTTATGGACATTTGAATTTGTTAAATTATAAGTATGATTTACTGAAATAACAGTCTTGCCATTTGGTCTTTGTTGCACCAGAGAAAATGAATAACTGAAATTAAGACTTGTGTTAGTGGGCAACAACTTTAACTACACAGAGTGCACAAAATGAGATACACATAGTGTTACAGTATATCTAAGTCTTCTAGTATTCATAAGTTTAAATTTATATGCAAATGTTGTTCTTTGCTAAAACACATTTATATGTAAAATATGTATTTAGTAGAAAGTTTATATGAAAAATAAGGATTATATGCACGAAACGAAACATCTCGAGTGCATGCTGTGAGGAGGAACTTGAATATATTGTTTTGGATGAAACCTTTAGGAAATGAAAAATAACTCCACATCACGCATTAGCCATCCCCTGATGAACCTAAATGTGCATGTAAACATTTTAACAAGCAGAAAATCTGAGAACTGTGGGCTGAGACGATGAATAACAATGTGACATGCTAGTTAGTTTTTTGCTTTGTTTTCTGAAGATTAAACGGCCACCATTATCTTAAATGCTATAATTTGTGAGAGGGTTAAATTCAGATTTAACAGAACATATTTGGGTTATGTAAAATTATAGGTTAAACTATGACATTAGCAGCACAAGGCGACATTTAATTGTGTTTTTTGTCACAATCAAAACATTTTTTTTGTCAGTGTTTAGTTTTAGCTATTGTGGTAAAGAAAAAAGAAACAGAATTAAGCTATACAGCAAAGTATGTTTAATGTTGCTCTTTTGAATAAGAGTAAATTGATCTTAATATCTTGTAATTTAAGTGTCATATCCTAGATTGACATTATGTCATTATATAAGGGAAATATTCAGCCTGATAGAGAGTTTAGACAGTCAACAAAGGCACTACATTTATCATATCCACTGTGCCAACTGTGTGAATGCATCCACGCCGGCCCTTCCATTGAATGAATACCATTTGTATTATCTCCCTCAGACTGCAATAGTTTATGAAGCCATCTACTGAATGGAGTTGGTATTACACCAGCATTTTTTTCCCATTTGACTGTTGTTCTCTGCCCTGTGTAGTTCCCACTTGTATTAACAAGACCTCTTGGAATAACATGCATCATAATCTGCAACATATTCCCTTCATAATCTAAAAAAAAAACACCTAAAGAGGATGAATATGAACCTCTTCTTTAAGCTGCTTTTATTCAGGCAGCTGAATGAAAATGGAACAATTACTATATTGAGGTCATGATGGTAAGAAGTGGATCATATTCCTTTGAGAGGCCTATCTTTAAATATAGGGACACAGAAAAATTGCGGACTTAATGTTTTGAATGATTATTAAAAAAATACTCTGAAAACCATTGCCGGTATTTGGCAATACATTTGGAACGTGTTTCAAGAACTACTAATAAATATATAGTAAAGATATATATAGGCCTAATGATTATATTTATACAATTAAATACAATTGTATTCATTTAATGGATAAAAAATGCAAAACACAATGAAATAAGCATTTTAATAAAGTTCTTGCATGTCAAAGGGTAACTCGTCAAAATTGAACCTATAGGGTCTTTTTGTTAAAGTCAAACTTTCGTTTAAAAGCATAATTAGAATGGAAGCGCCACTTTTAATATTGACCATATTTTTGTTTTAGGTCAAATTGCTTGCTTTTGAATGGGAGTACATGGGGCACTTCTACGCTAATTTTAAAACACTACGTCGGCTCAACACAACATAAAACTGTGCTCAAAGTATCACCAGGGGATCTACACATGAACTTGAACATTGACTACATCGTGTACACAAAGTTTACTAAAAAGAAAGGTTTTGAACAACTCACTGTAACTGTTGTTCTTCCCGACCGTCAACATTTTGTTAGTCAAAAATAGTCGATCTGTATCACTGAATCATTTTATGTATTATATGAGGATCCTTTTTCAAATACAAGGTATAAGAAAAAAATATGTGGACATAGAAGATCTCAAATCTCAGTTTATTCCAGCAAAGTGGTAACAAAATACATACAGGACTTCGGAGTCAAACAGAATCCTGAAATAATCTCAGCTCAAACATTGTATACTGTAGATGCATGTAAATGAAGCTCTGTCTTAAATGTAAATTGAGGATAACAACAAAAGTGGTAGCCCTCTGTGCCCACATCTTTGATATTACTTCAAAAAAGAATGGTCAAATGTTAAGGTGATAATATTTATTTGAAGTCCCTGTAATCAAGATGGTTCTCGGTCGCCCGCTGTCGATCCCACACTATAGGTAATAACCGTGACTCTGCGATGCTATTTACATATTACTGAGATTGGAATGAATTGTCTCAATGATAAATAAGCTCTTTTAGTTAAGGAACATTTACATATATATATATATATATATATATATATATATATATATATATATATATATATTTCTTACAAAGGTCAATATTGATTTTCACTACTGACAAAACAACAAATTATCCGTGCATTTATATGGAACTAAGCTTTAGAAGCTTTCCATCTTTACTCTCTTCTCTGTTGAGTTGCATTCGACTATTTTTGACTGACAAAATGTAAGCAGCCGGAAACACTAAACTGAGTCGTACAAAACCTTTCTTTACTAAACTTTGTGTACACAATGTAGTCAATGTTCAAGTTCACGTGTAGAGCCCCTGGTGATACTTTGAGCACAGTTTTATGTTGTTTTAAAAATTGTGATTTTGATGCTATCATAGATGTGCCCCCTGTAATCCCACTCAAAAGGTGATTTGACCTACAACGAAAATAGGATCAATCTTAAAAGTGTCATTTTCATTCTAATTATGTTTTTATACGAAAGTTTGACTCGGGTAGATTAATAAAAAGAGCCTAGGTTCAATTTTGGCAAGAGTTACCCTTTCAGACAGAAACAACTTGTAGTAAACTAATCTGTCGTATTAGGATTAACACATGTAACTAGCGCTTTTTCTTTCAAATAAAGGTTTATTAAAACATGGCAATTACAACACAGCACTTTTTTAACATGTTAATTTCCTTCACAGTATTCATTTTGGAAATAGAATAATGCTCATTCTAAATCATCATGTTTTTATGTAAACCTGTAATGAAATTTAGTTTTATAAGAAAAATTCATTAAACGTAATGTCTGCAAATCTGGTGCATCATCATATGCAAACATAATACAATTCTAAACAGACAGTTTACTTGTTTATAATCGTTCAATAAACAAACAAAAAAGTGTTCCTCTTTGCTCAGGCTAAGGAATTAGAAAAGCAGAATTTTACAGCTAATTTTCATAGCTAAATAAATACTCCCGTATTGTATATGAAACATTATGTAATATAGGAATTGAACATCCTAAAATATTGGGACTTTGACAACTTATAGGATGTAATAAATTGTGACATTATAGCATAAACAATGACTTTTCAAACAAATGCCACAACAACTTGTGAATCTTATCCATCATCCTTGTACACATAATGATTCTAGCTCACGTAACTCAGAGTTGAATGGATGTCTTACTTTGTCCTGTATTGTGCAATCAGAGTTGAAACTCTCTGGACTACATGCTCTTAACAGGACTTCAGTACTCCTCTGAGTCTGCTCAAGAAATATTGCTGTGCATCAGAGTAGTAAAGGCTGGAAGAGAAAAGCCTTGAGGGGAAACGGGAGTCTGTTTGTCAGAGAAAGTACCAGAGCCTCAACCTGCGTCACTTTGGATTCCTCCACACGCTACATGATCCTCCCCATTCCCCGCTAGCCTGGAGACAAAAATCCGGGCGGAGAGGCCCGCAACAACACATAGACGTGACAAATGATTGATTCCTTCCTAATTCTCTCAAATAAGATGTGTGGGGATGAGAAGAACGATAAAGGGCAGGGAGAAGCGGAGAACGGGCTGAAGTGGAGAGTGATTAGTAATGCCACCCTGTGTCAGGTAAACTCCCTGCTTGTAGCTAACTGGACATGTCAGACAAGCTAAATGTTATGCTGTCAGCCTTTGACAATGGGGTTAAAGATGTGGCCTAGAAATGTTGGGCTTGGATGGGATGAGGGGGAACAAGTCATTGTTCTGTGAAACATCATGCTAATTGTCGGAAGGGAAGATCCTAGTCGTGAACACGAGGAAGGATAAGCTAGAACTTTGAAACAAAGTAAGAAAGAAGAGCACTGAACACCCCTTGTTTTCCCACAATCTGAATAATGGATTAGTGAAGGAACTGAACTGGTTAGCAGCAATAGCTAGTTTGTACTGTGACATTGGTATAGAATGTAATTTTAGACTCTGATTGTCAAATAAGAAGATTTAGCTAATCATATTAGGTCATAATCCCCATAATTATTTAAAACTGATAACAAGATTACAGAGTTGTTATCAAATATTACCTAGCATTATCAAACCTTTAAGCCTTACAAAGAATTGCATCAGAACGTCAGCAAACTGCCCACAGTTGAAACCCAGGCCCGCTCGCCTTATTCTGGTAAGTGCAAAATCACTGATAACAGCCATCCCACACAACACTTGACCAGTCCAAACATGTCTGCTAAGATGCTTATTTAAGTTATTTTTATAGTCTGACAAAGGAGTATAAATTTCCCCAAGGGTTTTGAGTCATCGGGTCATTCAATTCAAATTTATATACGTTTTTAACAGAACAAATCATACCAAACTAGCTTTGGTGCTTTAAAGCAAGCAATTAAGTCAAAGGTGACAGAGGCAAGAAAAACTTCTTAACCAGATTATTTAAAATCATATTTGTATTATTAAATAAATAAATATTAACTACCTATTTCTGCCATGAAACTCTAGATGGCGCAGGCTGATAGGTCCAACACATTTGGCAGCGATCTTGTCATTATGACACAGCTGATTGGTTGCTGTTGCATTAGCGGCCTTAGCTGTGGCTCAACCTTCAAACAACCAATGATAGTGTTGTTAGCAGTCTGCAGCGGGCTTTCAGAGACCCAACAGCTCCACCAGTATAGATCTGCTGCTACGAGGGTTATTTCATTTATCTTACATGTGCAGCAGCAGTATGGCTTACATGCTCACAGCAGTATGTATGTGAATAGTCTCAGTACTTGCTTTGCAGCAGAAGCAGAAGATATATTCTGCCAAGACCAAAACATCCACATCGCCATATCCATTACCATGCCGACCTATCTATATTACCCAAGAGTTGTCATGACAAAACTTAAGTAGAAAGCTTTCAATATTATGAAGCCATAAGGGGCATGGTGGCAATAATATAAAAAAAGAGTTGGATGGAAAAACAAATGTGTTGTGTTTCCCTGAGAAACTTTGCATTCGCTCACAAAATGTTTCCAAGCAAACGTAAAAAGATTGACAAATAATTTTTTTCCCCATCTCATCTTTTTTCCTTCACCAAGGCCCTTAACATATCCAGAGAGAGAGAGGGAGGGGGGGGGGGGAGGGGGGGGGGTTCTTCTTGGCTTATAATAGTAGTGTTAGGGAGGCCAGGCCAGGAGGCCAGACACAACAAAACATTACACATTAATGGAATGTTGTTAAATCAAATAATCGTAAATGCATACTTTGCTTTGAAAATGCAACTTTAACTTTAATAAATTGTGAGGCAGCAAGAGACCTAAAGCTTTTTAACCTTCACCAAACAAGTGTCTCCACTGGTAAACCACAGTCGGTGTTTACAAATTAACATAATTTAGGTGATGCCAAGTTCAATTTTTTGTTTGCGGCTCTATTTCTGAATCGTTTAAATATCCAGTCATTCGAGCGAGCTGGAGAGAAGGAGTGAACTAATAGTTCATTTCTGGAGTCTTTTAGCAGTGGCCATTGGCGGGGCAAACAGCAGATGTGATGGACTGGTTTCAAATTGCAGATGATAGATGCAAATTGCTGCCTTTGACCACTTTCCAGTGTCCAATCTGACTGCGAGAGAGGTCTTGATTTCCTCTCTAAGCATCGGAAGGGCTCATACACACAGAATGCAACAACGTTGAAACTTTTCAACAAGTCACATGATAGACCTGTCACGGTTCATGAATTCACTCACAGTCTCTCTCTCATCTCGTGCTGTTGTGTGTGTATGTGTCTGTGGGCGTGGTCACTGATCATTGATGATCATTCATCATTCATGAGCTGTGTGTCCTCCTGTGATTTACCCGTGTTCGTCATCGTGTTTCTTCGAGTTTCTTCACACTTCCACAGATTCACCGAGCACCATCACTAGAGATTCTACACTGGACTGGGAGCACTTCACTGGTTGTTGACTGAGGTCCCTGCGTCACCTAACATCTGCGCTGGAGTCCGTCTGACCATCGACCTGTGTACCATCTGTGTTGTTCCCCTGTGTTGTGTGCTTCACCAAACTAATTACCTTCTCATTAAAAGCGTTATTTGCAATGGCATCCTCCCCCAGTTTCTGTCACAGAACGATCTGACCATATTATGGATACAGCAGGCACTACGAGCTGGGATGATTTCGCCTCTCGAAGTATCGCGAGAATGGACCAACAGGAAGAGAGCATCGCCAACACAGGTCGGGCGGTCCAAGCGCTTGTGAAGCAGGTGTCTGAGCTCACCCAACAACTTCGATCATGCGAAGGCGGGTAGGGAGGTGGCCAGACTACTCGCCAATTTCTGCCAGGGAAATGGCTCGTTGTCGGAATACTCCATCCATTTCCGCACCCTGGCTGCACAGTGCCAATGGAACGAGGAGGTGCAATGGGACCGATTCCTGCATGGGTTGGCTGACCGTGTCCAGAGAGAAATTTACATGTTGGACCTTCCGCATATGCTGAACGGACTCATTGAGTTAGCGCTGAGAGTCAAAACTCGATGCAGTTGGATTAATTGTTTTCAGCAGAGTCGCCAGTTCCTCGGCGCGGAGGACACGATCAGCCCCGTCTCCGATCCCAAGCCCATGCAGGTGGGTAGAGCTCTGCTTTCTCGGGAGGAACGGGAGAGGCAGAGATCCCAGGGACTGTGCCTTTACTGTGGGAAGGTAGGCCACTTCATCAACTCCTGCCCAGTAAAAGACCAAGCCCAGTAGTAACTATGAGCCTACTATCGGGTGGGATCTCCGCCCAAGAAGACTTCATCACCATCATCTACTCTCTTCCTGGTAAGACTAAGGTGGGCAACCTGCATGCATGACACCAAGGCGTTACTGGATTCTGGGGCAGAAGGTAATATTATGGACTTTGGGCTGGCTAGAAAACAAATTCCCATCTCTCCACTCAAACACCAGATCTCCATTAATGCTCTCAATGGCCAACTTCTCCTTAACATTTCACACACGACTGAACCAATCACTCTCATCACGTCTGGCAAGCACACTGAGACTATAACATTCCTCCTCATGGACCACTCGCACCAGTTGCACTTGACCACCCCTGGCTCACTTTACACAATGCCAGAATCGATTGGGGCCACAATTCAGTGTCTACATGGAGTAATATGTGTCATGAGTTCTGTCTCGTGTCTGTGTAAATGTTCAGTAAGTTTCGTGCTGCTTCTCTCCCTCCTCATCATCCCTATGACTGTGCCATAGACTTAGTGCCAGGTGAGTCTCCACCTAAGGGCAAGTTACATTCACTTTCTGTTCCAGAGAGGGAAGCTATGGAGAAATATATTTCTGATACTCTAGTAGGGGGCTGGGGTTTTTTGTGGGGAAGAAAGATGGGTCTCTGCAACTGTGTATTGATTTTCGGGGGTTGAACAACATCACGGTAAAGAATACTCATTGATGTCTTCAGCCTTTGAACGATTATAGGGAGCATCCGTCTTCACAAAATTGGATTTACGCAACGCTTATCATTTGGTCCGCAGATGGAAAGGTATGAATGGAAGACCACATTCAATACCCTCAGGGGGCACTTTAAATACTTGGTCATGCCGTTCGGGCTGTCCAACTCCCCAGCGGTCTTCCAGGCACTCGTCAATGACATGCTATGAGATATGGTTGACCAGTTCATATACGTTTACCTGGATGACATTTTGATTTTTTTCATCTTCTCTCCAGGAACACGTTCAACACGTCAGACGAGTGCTTCAAAGTTTGCTAGAGAATGGGCTTTTTGTCAAGGCACAGAAATGTGTTTTTCATGCACAATCTGTTCCTTTCCTAGGGTACATCGACTTGTCTGAGGGAATGCGTATGGATCCTGACAAGGTTAAGGCTGTGATTGATTGGCCAAGTCCAGATTCCCGTAAGGCACTACAGAGGTTTCTGGGGTTTGCCAATTTCTATCTGTGTTTCATTCTTCAGCCAACTTCAACTTCAGCCAACTAGCCGCACCTCTGACTGCTTTGACCTCCCCCAGAACGACGTTCAGGTGGTCCGATACAGCCGAGGCTGTATTCGCCAAACTAAAGAGCCGCTTTGTTTCGGCACCCATCCTTGTTGCCCCTGATCCATCACATCAGTTTGTGGTGGAAATCGATGTGTCAGAGGTGGGGTTAGGAGCAGTTCTCTATCCCAACGTTCTTCCACAGATGACAGGATGCATCCTTACTTGTTTTTGTCCCACTGTTTATCATCTGCCGCATAATTATGACATTGGTAACAGAGAGTTGTTGGCAGTCAAGTTAGCGCTGGAAGAATGGCGTCACTGGTTAGAAGGGTCAGTGGTCAGGAGTCCCCAATTTGTGTCCAAATTTTGGGTTTGAATTTTGTAAGCTACTGGGGGCGACTGTCAGTCTTTCTTCAGGGTTCCATCCCCAAAGCAATGGTCAAACCGAGAAAGCAAACCAAGATTTGGAGAGAGTGTTTGGCTTCCAAGAATCCTTCCTCCTGGGGTCAACAACTTTCAATGGTGGAGTACGCCCACAATTCGTTACCAGTGTCAGCCACGGGCCTTACTTCGATTAAATATAGTTTGGGTTAGCAGCCACCAGTTTTTGCCAGTACGGAATCCTAGGTTGCGATTCACTCACTCCTTCGTCCAGCGTGTGAGACTTTTCTCCCAGTGAGAGCACGCACCAAGCCTAAAGCCGATCGCAACCGATTGAAGCCTCACGTATACATCGTTGGTCAAAAAGTTTGGCTTTTTACTTAGAACATTCCTCTCCGGTCCGTATCTAATAAGCTTGCTCACAAATCCATTGGCCCATTTCCTGTCACCAAGATCATTAGTCTGGTGGCAGTCCGACTCAAACTTCCTCCTGCGTACAGGAGACTTCATCCCGCCTTCCATGTGTCAAATATTAAACCTGTGTTTCATGCAGGCATTAATCCACCGGTGCCGGTTTGTCCCTTTAGTACATGTTCAGTAACTGGTGTCTCATGTTGTCAGATCGTTGTGGTTCCCGGTGTGTTCCTGTTCCTGAGCTGTGCGTCCTCCTGTGATTTCCCCGTGTTCCTCATCATGTTTCTTCGAGTTTCTTCACACTTCCATGGATTCATCGAGCACCATCACTGGAGATTGTACACTGGACTGGGAGCACTTCACTGGTTGTCCACCAAGGTCCCTGGGTCACCTACCATCTGCGCTGGAGTCCATCCGACCATCAACCTGTGTACCATCTGTGTTGTTCCCCTGTGTTGTGTGATTGACCAAACTACTTACCTACTCATTAAAAGCCTTATTTGCAAATGTATCCTCCTCCAGTTTCTGTCACAAGACCCTTCTTGTGATGAAGTTGTTGTTTGTAGGATACTTATGCAACATTTAGTGAAAAGATTGAAACTGCAAGATGACTATTCCTATCATGGGCATCTAGATTGAGGTTGATTTATTTTAAATGCTGTATAGGGATCTCCCAGTCACGTGACCCCTAGCCACGTGTCAGCCATTTTGATGAAACTATCTATTATTAGCGCAGTGGCCGTCAGCTAATTCTTCACCTCATCCCATCGCGCTTATTATTAGCAGTAGAAAAAGAAATAGCCTATAGACCTTATGCACCAGAGAAATGCAGGCGCCGTCATCTTTAGAATATTGTCTTTGAACTTCCGTTTTTGCGGTCGCTCTGTATATTTCTATGGCATCGCTGTCGAGGGCATTGTAATGTTTATCATAAGCATTGTAAAGCAGATGTCTTGAAAATGTCGACCAGGAATTTTTTTAGGAGCACTTCATTCATACAGGTATGCAAGATCGCTGTGAAAATACAGACCGGAAGTCAAAAGACAACGAGTGCAACACTGAAAAGGGGTGGGGCTACATAAGGTCTATACTAGAGGAAGATAAAGGAATTAGGAATCATAGATCCATATGAAGCACAACAAGTTCTTTTTACAGGTAGGCCTGTCACAATAGTCAATAAATCGCTTAAAAAAAATAAATCGATAATTTCCATTTGCATGTTTTGCACACTCGTCTCTGTCTCTGTCTCTCTCTCTCTCTCTCTCTCTCTCTCTCCCTCTCCCTCTCCCTCTCTCTCTCCCTCCTAGGAGGAGAAAACTAGAGGTTATTCTGCCCAAGCCCGAACTTGGGGTCCTAACATGTGTTTCTAACAATTTATAAGAATAAATACAATACAAGATCAGCTTTCGGTATAAAGATATTCCTTTTGTATGATAACGTATCTGATCGCACCCCACATTGCTCGGGCATGATAGAAATATTTCGCAACGAGCTGTATTATCACCAACGGTTTAGCATTTTCTATTCCGTCAGGATGGCTGCCCCAAATGGCGTGACGTCAAGTGGGACGTCCCTATACATTATCACAGTTGATGCTCAATTATTTGAGGGTCCTTATAAACAATTTACTGATTTTTAACAACAAAACAAGCAGGTCAAAGGCTGATTGAGGAAATTGTCAATCATAATATGTAAAGACTTGTTAAAAAATCAAAGCTATTGTATGTGGTGTAACTGTCATTTGTTGGCGATCCCCTTCACTGAATCCCATTCTGATGAAACCCTCTATATCCATTTTAAGCCTGACTCCTCTGATTAAACTCCTTTACATGATGAGTGTGTGGGGGTGTGCAGGGGAGGTGATTTTATAAAATGGTGATAAGTGTAATTACTCCTGTTGCTAATTGTTCTTGTAAAATTGATGCACTCGCTGTCATTAGCAAGTCGCTGCGCTACCGCTTCCGCTAGCCCCCACCCGATCAATTATTCAGGCCCATTTGCCTTTGAATCTGTCACTGACACTTCACATTGTGAGCGCTAGTTTGTAGCAGCACTTGGATACATAGGCAGGGTTAGGCAGGGGTAGACAGGGGTGGCCCCCCTGAGAGAGCTACTTTCTCGAAGCCCTTTTCCTGTACAGAGCTACTTTTGACATGTCACTTAAAATCAGGAGGAACCTCTTCAGCGAGTCCATGTTCCCTTGTCTTAAATAAATAAACACATCTAATGAAATCATAGGACCACAGGTGTTTTAAAATACAACTTTGTCTGACTGCAGGCGGCATGTGAAATACAAAAGCAGTTTGGAAACAGATTATATAGTGACAATAGCTGTGCTGTGTTTTAAGCATTACATCTGACAACTACATTTGGGCAGGTTATCTTTTTTCTAACTAAAACCAGGGCAACCATTGTTCGTCCATTCACTGTATCACTCAAGGTTGATGCGTGGTCAACATGTTTTCTAGCATAACACAAGAACAATTTAAATATTGTGTACCTGTAAATGGCCAGTGGTGCGTTTCGCTTGATCGTACAGACCATTAGTTGGCAATTGTACTTAGGCTTAAGATGCTTTTGGGAAACACTGCCCAGGTTAATATTAAGTATTAAAGCGATAGTTCACCCCAAAATGAAAATTACACATTTATTCAGCCTAATATCATTCCAAACCTGTATGACTTTCTTTTTTCTGTGGAACATAAAATAATTTATTTTTAGAAATGTCTGTGTGGTGTGGATTTATTTTATTTTTTTCATTAATTCATTAGAATGCATGGTCAGCAATTTTTTTTTTTTTTTTTTTTTTTTTGGTTACCAACATTCTTCAAACTTGTTTTTATTTTTTGCAAAAGAAAGAAAGTCGAAATTTTTAATTTTCGGGTGAACTTTGAAAAAAACAAAAAAATGAGTATACTCTATTCTATGATATGGATTAGTCAAGTAAATTTTACCAGTAGAAACTAAAAAAATAACTTTACTTTTAACAGAAAAATGTCATACGGTCTAAGAGAATCCTGGCAAATATTTCTTGTAGGTTCCAGTCATTTTTAATTTTTTGGGTGACCTTTTCTGAACAGCTCTGAATGTAGAACATTTTACCGCTCTTTTGAGTGTGGTGTAGCATACTGGCTAAAGCTCAGGATGAGTAAATGATTGCTGGTTTGATACCATTCAGAAGAGAGCTATTGCTATTATGCCTTTAAGTAAGCCAATCAACACCAGGACTAAAAGTAAGGTAATTTACTCTCCTTCTCAGATCAAACTTAATTATTTAAAACTCAAGTATAAATGACAATTTAATGCATGGGTTTTCAACTGAACTGAAGTATCGGTTCAATACGATTTGTTACCCTATTTTTAAGAGTTTTTTTTCATCTTCTAGTAAAAAAAAAAGTTTAGAGTTCAGTTCAGTTTACAGTTCAGATGAGTGGTTGTCAAGGTGTTTGTTTACTAACAGTTAGAAAGTGATCGATTGGTTTTAGCATGTTACAGTATGTGGTTGCTAAGGTGTTCTTGGTGGTTGGAAGATGGTTATTTAGCTGGCCCGAGTTGCAATGATTTACCCAATTTTTTTGGTGAAACATTTTTACACTTAAAAA
The DNA here is from genome assembly GCF_016745375.1 of Pimephales promelas. The sequence continues at coordinate 3,746,855 of NW_024121577.1, read as the reverse complement.
TATTGATTACATTTTAAGGCAATTAAATCAATTACATACCATATGAACGTACATTTTTTTTTTTAAAAAAAGGAAGTTAATCTGAGTAACTGTATTTGTTACATAAAATTGAGTCGAAATAATTAAGGAAAACATAAAAAAAAACTTAAAAAATTTTTTTGTTATTTACCATAAAGTTATACCTTTGAAAAATACTCCACACAACCACAGCATATTTTATACTGTTTTAACATACACCGTTGCCTACATTTAAACTCATACAACACAGATATTAAGTAAATGTATTATAAGTAATTAAAGTGCAATCAACCGGTCTTTTATCCAATTTCCACCAGATCAGCGCTGGTTCTCGTGCCTGAGATGGACTCGCGCTCTGCGGGTGAACTTCGAACTTTAGACCGGTGTCCTGCGTTTCACTCATAGCTGAAAGGACTACACTTGACAATATCAAACCGTGCACAGTTCTGAGGACATTTTATCATCCAAATTAATTATATTCATTATCTTTAGTAATAAAGTCGTGTGTTTTATGCAAGATATTATTGTTGACTTTAACACTCGGATGTAGGCTTACACATTGCAGAACATAACGCAGAATTTAGCAGTCAAAAATAATTTATCGTTGATTCAAACCTTTCTCTGCAGGCAGCTGTCATCGATGAGTAGAGTCCACTCTGGACGGTGTAAAAGTTGCAGATGTCTGGTTAGGCCATTGTACACATGACCATGTACAGGAGTCGTCCCATATTCGATTTCAATTCAAATCATTCAACTATGGTCTCAGAGTAGGCCTAATTTTTAAGCAAGAGCATTCGAGTCATCATCTCCCACCATAGGTGTAACGTAATCTACGTTTTAGAGCACTATTTACTGTAGATAGAACGTACTGTATATTATGCCACTTTGGCATTGTCGATCACTTACAGTACTACATTTACAAGTCATCGAGCTTAATCGCGTCTGCCTGCTGATGATGATGATGATGATGATCGCTGATTGGCTAAAGTGTGTGGCCTGATCGACGGCGACGTCGATGCCAAAGCCAGCTGACTCTGCATGGGCATGTGTGTTTAGTAATGTCATGATGATGATGATGATTGATTTTATGGACTACATGCACACTTTAGTTTTGTTTATTAAACAAGTAGACTTTAAAATGTAGATGTTTGAAAACTGTAAAAAATAAAATAAAATAAAAAACAGACCAAATTTTGTCCACCCGCACAATCAAATTCAAAACCGCAAACTTAAAACTTGAGTAAAGTAAACTTGAGTAAAGTAGTAAACTTACTCAATTTCTTAAGAGTGTGTTAAAAATATATATTAATAATATTGATTTAATTAAGTAATTTTGTGGTTCTTGAAACAGAGCAGTTAATTCTCCATTCTGAAATATGTTGATAGAAATTTCATAAATATATTGCGTAGGCCTATTATAAATAAATAATTGGTTAGTCAAATACTAAATGCTTTTAGTGAAAAATTGTAACGATCTCCACTGAAGACAAGTTGTAGAAACCCCAAAATGCAACTTCAAAATCCAAAACGTCATAAGTCATAAAACAAAGACATGGTCAGGCATGAGAACAAGAACAAGAACAAGAACAAGAACAAGAACAAGAACAAGACAGATACAAGCAAAGACACAGGGTAAACATGAGGGCTTAAATACACAAGACTAATGACCTATACAAAGGACCCCTGTTAACAATGAAACAATGAACCAATCACAACATCACATCAACAATATCACATCAGACAAGGGAACACATGGCAGGATTACATGACTTGAACAAGGGATTATGACATACATGAAACAGGAACAAAACGCAAAACGTGACATTAATAAAGTTAATTATTACTGTGGTTACTAAGCCACTGAATTATTTTTAGAGTGTACCTACAGTATGATGAGAATGGGAAGACATAAATAAAGGTTTTTTACATTTTTCTACAGGTTCTACATTTGTTTCCATAAAATGGAAACACATGGCTAACAACACATTCTCTGTATCTGTATCTCATATGGTTCTGTATATAGCTGCCTTTATATGTCGGGAAGGGAATCATATTTTGGGTCATTAGCATCAAAAAGAAAAGTTAATCACATAACAAGCTTAGAAACAGATTTGGTCATTGGTTACAAGCGCTTCAGAAATGTTTCTTGCCAATGCCTTTTCTATACCTTTTGCAGTTTTTTTTTGTGTGTGTGTGTGTGCCATACTGCAACAAAAAGGAACTGGATGAATATTGAAATGCTACTGAACCCGATCTGAATTCTGACTTGTGAAGCAGAATCATAATCACACCGTGTCTGTTCTTTGGCCAGAGGAGAACTGCGCCCCCGACTGAGTCTGGTTTCTCCCAAGTTTTTTTTTTTTTTTTTTTCCCATTCTGTCACTTGATGGAGTTTGAGTTTCTTGCAACTGTCGCCTCTGGCTAGGGGACATTTAATATTCAACAGTGTTATTGATCTGACTGTACTGATGCTGTTGTATGAGAACTGAACTGAGCTGGACGATAACATCATTTTTTTTGACAGAACTGCTTTATAGATGAAATGAACTAACTGATGATCTTTACAACGGAACTGAATCAACACTAAACTGACTGTTATCATTGTAAAAAAAAAAAAAAACAACAACAACAATCTGTATTGTATAAAGCTATGAAGGTTGACGACTTATCATTCACTAAAACTAAAACCATAAAAATTGGTAATAATAAACATTAAATGAAAAAATAAAATATAAAAAACTGAAAATATAAAAATAAAATTGAATCCAAAAACAAATCTATAAAAGTGTATCAATGATGCTAATACAACAAAGTGAAGATAAAACATGTCTCCACCAAACGCACTATTGTATGCTATCTCTCAGATTTAAACGCAATGCCGTCGTAGACCTTTCTGAAGAGTCAGATGGTATTACCGGAACCTTCTAAACCTTTCAGTATTCTAGACTGTGACACTGACCTTTTCCAATTCAGCCTTCTTGAACTTGGTCCAGTGTGTGTGTGTTTGTGTCTGTTTGTGTATGCGTGTGTGTTTTCGCTCCGCACTAACAGACAGTGCAAGCTGGCAGGACGGCAGTGGATCCATGGCAGCTGTTTTGTTCAATGTTTCATGCTCTCAGCCACAGCTGCTCCAAATGAGAGTTAATATTGCAGGGGGCCCTTCCACTCCGGACTGGCCTTGTCACATACACTGAGTGTCAGCCCCTCTCCCTATGACACTGGCTGAGAGGACACTTCTCTCCCTCTCTTTCCCTCCAAATCTGGGAGACAGTCAAGGAGTCCGTCTGTCCTCTCCGATCTGGTCTAGGAGACAGAGTGAGTGTGAATGTTGTCCTCCAGAGGAAGAAAAAGAATAGGCCCGGAAAATATGCAGACTGCTGACATAGGCTTCTTCTACTGGTCAGCTTCAGTGTTTGTGTGAAGTGAAAATATGCCTTCTGGCTGATGGGACGCACAACAAACAGCTGTGCCACGATGGTGCTTGGTAAAAGTACTGTATGCAGTAGACACTATTAGAGGCAGTTCTAGAGATCCTTTTAATATGTTTGCATGCAGTGAATCTGGCTGGTCTATTGGACAACAATTAAACCAGTTCTGATTGCACATGCTCGTCGATGGAAGCGAAACATACCATTCAAATGTTTAGAATTGACATTTTGGAATCGAAAAAAATTCTAGACTTGCTCTCTTTTGTTGTACTGCAGTGCTCCGCGGAGTGTAACGTCACATTTTGAATTATGCAGAGTCTACATAACAGATATAACATTTGCTCAGACACACACACACACACACACACGCTATACTATAGTATAAGTTGTTTTTATATGCAGTTAATAATATGGCCAAACTACAGACTTGCTCACCAAATGCAGTGAACCATTCTCTCTTTTATATAAAATGTAATTTATTCCTGCATGGCAAGAATTTTCAGCAACATTACACCATGTGTCACATGATCCTTCAGAAATCATTTTAATATGGTCCGATTTGGTGCTCAAGAAACATTTCTTATTATCAATAATGTTGAAAACAGTTGTGCTGCTTAATTTTTTTGTGGAAACAATGATATTTATTTTTTCAAGATGAGAAATTGACCGTGCAAAAAAACAAACAAACAAACAAACAAAAACAAAAAAAACCCAGCATTTATTTGAAATAGATTTTTTTTGTAACAGTTTAAAAGTCTATACTGTCAAGTTTTACTGTCAAAAAAAAAGGATTATTCAAATAAGTTTTTATTTATTCAAAGAAGTTTCCACAGTTTTGGATGGTAGCCTAGTGTATATTAAATAGATTCATATGTATATGTCTTATTTGTATGTTAGATGTATTTTATAATGTTTTGTCCCACCACTTGAGTTAGTTAAGCATGCGTATACACACAAACATCACTGCATGAAAATAGGTGTATCCGGACCAGTATACTCCTGTATACACTGCTGAAATTCGGAAGAATCCAGGAGTATAGTGGCCGGATATGTCAAATTCCATGGGTTTGTATATATCCGCATACATCCGGAATGATACCAAATCGGATGTATGTTGTGGACGTATACTTCCGTGCTAGAGCCATTTGTTGCCATGGCAAGTAATCCCATTAAAGTTTTTAGCAGGAAAAAATCACACCTTTTTGCAGGAAACATTCACACCTTTTTGCCTTCCAACCAAACTGGATTGGTTGTTCTTTTAAAGCCACTCCCAACACCCAGACCACTATTGGAGGGCAGGACACATTGAAAACCCAGTAAACGGACTTTATTGGTTACTTTTAAACATAGCCCACCCTAGGCCTTGTAGCATACTGATTTGATTGGTTATATACCAGCTATGCAGATATTGCTCAAATATATACCAAACCTCCCTCCCCCAATTTTAATATATTCATTAAAATAAATTTTATATATATATATATATATATATATATTTATATTTATATTTAAACACACAAAGAACAATGGGAAAGTCTGAAATTTTTATTAAGGTATATAACACATTCCAAATAGCATTATAAACAAGCATTACAGAGGAATTGGGAACAAAAACTAGAAAAAAAAGTATGAAGTAATAACATCTCAAAGGAAGAAAAAAAATCATTCCAAAGAAAATTATAAACATACATTAAATAAATTGTTAACTTTTTATTTTCGTTAATTTTTTTTACCCAATCATTTTAAAGGACAGATGTAAAGGAATAAAGTACACAGTGTATATAAAAAGTTACATATATATATATAAAATATATGAAGAGTTCCATTTGAAATTTTCTCCTTTAAGGATGATTTTTATCAAACTTGTATATTTAAGTAATTTCTCTTAAATGGCAATGATAATTGCCTATTAATTGTTATTTAAGTGAAATTACTAAACTTAAATATACAAGTTTGATAAAAATCATCATTAAAGGAGAAAATTTCAAATGGCATTTAGAGGCTTTTGCATCTGAACTCTTCATATATATATATATATATATATATATATATATATATATATATATATATATATACGTAGATATTCCAAGTAAACAATATAAATAAATAGAACATTACAGAGAGTGCATTATAAACATACATTAAAATGCAAACAAGTAAACAAAATGGAGATAAGCAACATGGACAACAAAAAAAGGAACAAATATATGAAATAATACGAGAAAAATAAATAAGAAATTAAAGTGTATATAAAATATTCAAGGTGTACACTGCCGTTTATAAGTTTGGGATCGGTAAGAAGTCTCATATGCTCGCCAAGGCTGCTTTTTTTTTAATATATAAAAAATACAAAAAAAGTAAGAGTAATATTGTTAAATATTATGACAATTTAAAATAAACGTTTCTATTGGAATACATTATTCTTGTGATCAAAGATGAATTTTTAGCATCATTACTCCAGTCTTCAGTGTCACATGATCCTTCAGAAATCATTCTAATGTGATGATTTGATGCTCAATAAATATTCATTATTATTACCAAAGTTGAAAACAGTTGTAGACTTTTTAGGATTATTTGATCAATAGAAAGTTATATTTCATTTATTTGAAATATGATGTTTTGTAACATTATAAATGTATTTACTGTCACGTTTAATACATTTAATGCATCCTTGCTGAATAAAAGTATTGAGTTAATTTGAGCTATCCCCCCCAAACCAAAAAAAAAAATATCTTACCGACCCCCAAACTTTTGAACGGTTATATATATATATATATATATATATATTTTTTTTTTTTTATACGAGTTAACATTTTTCAAACTGCCATGATACGCTGGTGGCGTGACGCATAGTGTGGGTCAGCCTCTAGTCTGTTTTATAGTACCTAGCAGAGAGCAGATTGGTGGAGACCTCACCATTCACACTGGCCTTCCATCAACAATAGCATCATCTTCATCAGACATCAGTTCTATTGTTGCGGTCTTCCAAAGTTCCTTTTCTGTGTTGGTTTTTACAACCCCGGACCTGGTCTCCAGCAACTGAAAAACATGACAGTAACTTAACCACTAAAACACAGAGAGGAGGATAGTTACATTCTGAAGAGAAAAAAAAGTGCTTAACCAGTTTCTTAACTTACCAGTCGCTTTCTTTGAAGGTTCTTTGCAATGCTCGTCATAGTTTTTCTTTTCTGGGCCTTTTCAGGCTGAGCCAAAGAATACTTCCTCCGCAAAGTCTCAAAATACATCTTCCAACCTGCTAAATATATCATAAATAAATGTAATGGCAATAAAAATAAGTAAAACAGAGGACAATAAAATGATTACAACATCTTTAAGATTACCTTTTACACATTCAGGGTCAACGTCTGTAAAAGTTGACCTTAATTCTTCGAAGAGGTAAGTGGTCACAGCCAGGTTATGTGATGAATTTATTCTGGGGGGGAAAGTTGCAGGTATCATTACTGAAATTCACTTTTGGCATTCCAAATCCATAGAGTAGTAGATTAAACTAACATTTAGGCTATAGTATATAAGAAACAGTCTTACCTGGTTTGTGGAACGTATTTGTGTGGGTTGTTCTCTGAATTATGGAGGCGCCTTACAGATTCCTGTAAAGTTTGAAATTAAAAAGCAATTAAATTGATTCACAATCTTCAAGAACCACAAAACTGAATTTTCAGTTGGAATAAGCTGACCATCACAGTAACCGCAAGAGACAAAACAATAATTGTAACCGAACTATGGCTTACAGCCACGTTATAGAACAATAATTGGACTTACCGCAATGTTCACGTCATGTGCCTTTTTTATTCTTTTCGAAGCGTTGTAAGATTCTTCATGTAACGTTAGTCTGTGCTGCTCATACTTTCGCTAAAGAGCATCAAGACGCTGGAGAGTCTCTCTGAGAAGATCAGGTTGTGGCCAAAGACAGATTGATCCTCCCATTGTGATTCTGCATCACAGCTGTGGGGCATGTGGATGTGATCATCCTCATAGTTATCCACTGCATTACTGACTCTCATTGATGCATCTATGGAAATATTATAACCATAAACATTTTTTACATTAGTAGCTACTTAAAATAGATCATGGAGAATTCATTGATGATGGCACCCATAGTTACACAGAACAGTGTGTGAGAAAGATACATTAATTAAAAACGAAACAATACACAATCTCCTAACTCGCCATAAGTCAATATCAATATCTGAATGAGAGATGTAGCTAGCTGGCCTGCTAGCATCAGCAATCTCTGTATAGACCATTTCACAAGATGTAAACAACACTGGTCCAGAAGCACTTCCTGTTTCAGTTTTAACACTGTATAAACGTTGGGTTAAAGTACAACCAACAGAACAACTGAATCAAAAAGTTAAACAAACATATTCAAGATATTTTCTTTACATTTGAAATTAAGAAGCCTTTTACAAACTGAAACAGGAAGTGCATCTGGACCAGTGTTGTTTACATCTCGTAATGTGCAATAGCAGTAATGTGAGCTATTGTAAGACTAATGTAAGTTACCATACTATCTTGTACTACCGTGAATATTCATTCATTCATTCTTTCAGACTCTTAGGTCAATATCACAAAGTTAAATAAATAACATGTATACGTGGGCAATGGTAATCATGCAAGATTCATTGTATTTTGTTTACGGCTTGTTACTAATCTTAAAAGCATTCATAGAACGGACTTCACGAATCTAAAGTTAGGCAAACAAGCACATAACAGTTAGGCAAGTTAGCTTACCTGAATCTGACAATATTCAACACCCGGCGTGACTTCTTTATCGGAACATCGTAGCCGAGCCATTTCTGGGGTGTTCCTCAATCGGATTCCCGTCCTTAGGCCCTGTTAACACGAGAACGCTCGCGGGTGAAAACGTAAAAATATTTTATCGGATGTGCCTTTCGTTTACACGGCGATGGCGTTTTTGAGGCTCAAAAAAGCAAAAAAAAGTGAAACCACCCTCCAGAGTGGAAATCTTAAATCTTAAAACGGTAAAAACGCAAAAGTTTGCTTGACGGTGAAAGTTGTACGCAGGCGCGTGGACTTGGTGTTGTGGTAGTATGCACTCCTAGCCGCCTGAAGTGCATACTACATTGAATTTCACACACTTTTGCGTCTCCATTTGCACGCGGATTTCTCACACAAAACGCTCGTCTAAACGCAGAATAAAAAAAAAAGATGACGCAACGCCACTTTTGCGTTTTCTCATCAGAATCGTTTCCGTGTTTAGCCTCAGTTGGGCACTTTCAAGCCTATGCTTCCAAATGTAGTGCCTTCCGCCATTGCCTCCGGTGCTCCTCGTCTGTGGTGGGTGTAGCTAAATCGTAAAGTGCACCACAACAACAATCTGACCGCCTCACATTATGTTCGTTACACCGTTGGTCCAATTGTTCTATCCTCTTAATCCAACTGTTATGGCAGCACCTAACTGAACATTTAATACTTGCCATATTTTACCGTTCGTTTCAACTAGCGCAGAATCTCATCCCTCTCATGAGCCGGAAGTTGAAGTCTTTCTCAGACGGGAGTAAGATGACAAAACGAACGCAATGGCGTCACCCTTGTTGTCGTACAAAATAAGGTGAATAGAAGAAAACTGTTTCCAAACAAACGGTTCTCTTTGCTTCGGAAAAGAATGCTGTAATTTTAAAGTATTTTTCTCGCGCTTGAAGCAATACACTAACGTTATTGGTTGCACCTCCATTACGTCACCACATTTGTTGTGTTTATGGTTGTGAGTGGTGAATTTCAAACCTCAAAACGCCCCCTTTTCTTGCAGCTTGTTTGTTTGCGGAAGGACTTATTCACTCAAACCACAAACCTCGGTATGACGCGTTGCAAGTGAATCTATTTAATTTTGTGAATAAATATGATGCAGCTGGACTTACCTTTCAACATGGAAGGATAACCAGCTGCTGACAATAACACGGGAAAGCCCGGTGGTTTTGCGACCACTCGTTTCACATCATGCATGCCCAAAGAATTAACTCTGCCAAAACCGTGATGTCATTGTCCATCTCAGTTCAGATCTCATATAATGGTGTCAATGCAGGCAGTTCAATAACATTGTTGAATATTAAATAAAAATGTCCCCAACTAAGCAAAGCCAATGGCTACAAATGTTGTTGTCTGCAATTGGTAAAACTTCACAATAAAAATTTAGATATTCTGAAATGTTTCCCTGTATTTTTTATTTCATTAAATATTCAGATGTTTTTGTGAACGTATATTCATGGTGTTTATTTTGTCCTGTTTTTATAAAAGAATATTTGATTAGGATACTTTTTTTCATACAGTGGTTTTAAGGCCCCACAGGCGACATAAGCCAACCCTAGAGTTGGCTTTAGTCATTGCTAGTTCTTTGACGTCGGTTTTCTGTTTTAGGGCCTTAAGAATTTATTTATTTTTCTGTACAAAAAAACTTATTTGCTGTAGACCAGAGATAATTTTCAATCCTGAAGTCCTCTGCCACTCCTCCCTCTGAGAACAGCCAGCACCCTTAGTGTCAGTCATTAACATATGAAAGGTCTTCTTCACACCTCTCACACCCAGCAGTGTTTCAGCTGTATATGTCCGTGAAATTTCACGGATTCCTGTATATGCCCGCTTAGGTGAGGTTTCCGGGTTTGTCTGGAAATATACTGTTCCGTGTTACTCTAATCCGCTTTTTCCCACATACATCCAGCAAACATCAAATTGCACAGGAGTTTACCATGCCCGGATATTGCCGGATTTGAGTGTTTTCATGCAGTGCATACACACGGTGAGTGGGTGTGCGTAACTGGAAGTGTTCCATCCACATTGGTGCAGCTGCATAAGAAAAACAGATGCTGATCTCTCCCAAACACCCTGTGTGTCTCATGCTATCTATCAGGGGGAAAGAGAGTAGCCATCTCAGCCTGTAGAGTCACCACAGCGACGCTTTGACAAAGACATCTGTAAGATGGCACGGACACACAACGCCATCGCACACACACTGTGCCGTGGCCGTTGCCAGGCATCAGAAGCTGTTGTGTTTGTCGTTCAGATGTTGTGATGAGAAATACAGGATGTTTGTTTGTCAGGATAAATATTACTTTGAAGTTCTACAGATGTGTTATGATAAAAAAAGAAGATAAAAAGACTAAACTGACTAAATAAAGGGAATCTTGTCAATATTGTTACAAATAATATTTACCTCTCACTCCTTGCAAGTCATAATTCTTTATGACCACCTAAAACACTCACAAATCAATGTATATCATCTCAGTCTCTGAAAGTCCAAACCAATATTAATTTGCAGTGATGTTTTTCTACCACTAACACATTGGATTTCTATTAAAAAGGACTTCAAGCAGCTCACACAATGAGCTATGTGATTTCACCGTGCATAAATTATTGCTTTTCACTCTTTTTTAAAATTTATTATTATTTATTTATTTATTTTTGCTAAGCCAGACGGTCGTTGTGTTTCAGAGAACAATTTGTCTTGAGTGGGAATGTCTTCCCGCTGCATGTCCCATATGGCCAATCTCAAGGAGATTTCTTTCACTGCTAGTTTCCTGTCCGCCAATATCAATGTTTATTCTTCACTCCTCACTATCAGCAGCATTTCAAAAGTGGCAAAAATTTTAAGCAATAGGCTTTTTTTAACCTAACATAAATGTCCGCAGATCATATATATCAGTATGGGTTGGGTATCGTTTGAATTTGAACGATTCTGATTCCGATTCCGATTCCTTGTTTCGATTCCGGTTCCTAACGATTCTCGATTTCGATTCTTCGGGTCAAAAAAGTTTAGCTAACCTTGCTAACCAACGGTCTTTCTGAAGGTAATACTCCTTCTGTCACAAATACTTGTCACAAATTTTGCATTTTGCCGAGATTTCGTTAATTTTTAGAAAAGTGAGGCCACACTTTGGACCGCCGACGTAAGCTACTCATGTTCAACTCGCGCGGTTATGCCAACACTTCCGGTAGACGCTTCTTCGTTGATGTTGTTCAGCGGTTTCTTCTTCCGCTCGGCGGACTGTGAATATCGAAACTAGGAATTGAAATTTTAACTTTTGAACGATTCCGGGAAAAACAAAAAGTTAGTCCCGGTTCCAATCGATACTCGATTCTCGATACCCAAACCTATATATCAGCATCATTTTTTGTTGTTAATGTATGTGATTTATTGATTAAAAAATCATTTAAACATGGTGCCTCACAAATAATTTAAGAAAATATTAATACTTGTCATTTAACAGCATTTTTTACTGCAGGTAGAATTACCGCAGTACGTTTTCAGCAAAATACGAATGTGTTTAATCATACAGGTTTATTCTCAATTTTGTAAAAAGATCAGAAAAAAAATCAGCTGACTTGAATTTTGTATCATGTGTAATAATAAAAACAAAATCAGTTGACTTAACTTAAAAAAATTGAGGAAACGCTTTACATTTTTTAAAGTAAGTGTACTGAACACTTTTGCAGTTTTCAGCTTTGCAGATTCAGTTCAGCAATGTAAAATAATTTACTACACAATTTACAGCATTTTAATAGTTTAAGAATTTATTTATTTATTTATGATCGCTAAATATCTAAACATAAGCCTGTCCTACAATCTTTCTTCATAGCTGACTCAAAATCATGTTTTACTTTTATAACAAATTAAAAATATTATACGTATACAGATATATGGACAGTATACATAGCAAAAATCAGAGAAAAATATTTCTTAGCAGTGAAATTGTTTTTTTTTTACAGTGTTTATAGTAGATGCTCATCTAATTGTTTGTTGACTATTTAAAATGCAGTTAATCTAATCATGTTTATAATGAAAGAAATAATTTAAAAAAAATAAAATACTAAAAAGAAATACTAAGGGGTTTTAAATACTCAGATTGTTTAAGCTTATACTGTATATACACATAAAACTATCAAAATTTGTACATCATAGAAATATGTATGCCATTATAATAATCTCTTGATTTTACACATTTCACAAGTATGATTATATCGACTGAAGCCCTGCATTTGTGTTTATTGCTAATTCTGAGCATCTGTTTGCAGAGATCCACGCTGCGCCTGCAGTGAGTCGTGACCCAATGCAGATCTGGTGGATGGATGCGTTTTATGGCCTGAGAGACACAATGATGACATATACATGCTGAGGCAGAAAAGAGCATATTCAAAGTTATGACTCTAAATTATGCATCAGACAGTGGTTGCCAATAAAACAATCATTGCCAATAAACACGGTATTGGGCAATCTGTGTTATGAGCAGTCTGTAAATATATGATTTGTTATTTCGGAACTTGTAAAAATGGATAATGTAAAATACAGCTGTTGATTTTTCTAAAACGTGAACTTGTGTAGTCTTCTGGCAGGATAAAAACTTGAAGTGTATTGCACAATCTGGGGAGTTTTTGATATGGTTAGTCATCATATGCATACACACCTGGTAAAAACACAGATGTAAATTAGCTCAGTGTACAGTGCTGACATATGACTTCACTGCTGGCAGTAGTGAACAGTAATAGTGCTTCAGTCAATAACTTCGCTCTTGTTCTAAATGCAATATGTGGACAGTTAATTAAGCAGCCTTTGGTTTTAGAGTTAATTAATTGTCAAAGTGCATCAATTAGAATGTAATTAGTTTACATGCCTATAGATCCTGAGAAGCAGTCACTGAAGAATATAGATACCACCATCCCCTTAGTTTATGACGTAGTTTACAGACCCTGCATGTTGCCCACATTTATTGTTTAAATTTGGATGTTTAAGCATGTGAAAATACTCAAAAGAATGATGTTTGGGTTTGTTTGTGTCATTTTGACAAAAAATGGGAAAAGGTCACATTTCATTCCTTTTTTTACACAAATAATTGTTCCTCTTCTGTTTTTTAGACTCGTTCTATAAAAAAATATGCAAAAATGATGATCAACACAATAGTTATTGGCATCATGTAATTCTCTTTCAGTTTCCTGGCTGCTGTTTACTTCTCTTGACCATCAAATGGGGTCCAGCAGATTGGTTGGGACAGACTTTAACATGTCACTGGGTTTTCGTCGTATGAAAAAGGATGACCTTCAAATAATGAGATGTGCCTGCAGGGCCCTCTCGCCTGCCTGTAAAGCACTCCACAGCTGTGTGTCTCTCTTTCTCCCTTTTCACTCTCTCTTTCTCTCCACCTCTCACCTGGTGTGCCCTGGGGTAGGGGGTGAGAGCGACCATCAGTGATCTCTACCCCCAACCTCCAGCCCCTGTCTATCTTCAACAGCATAAAAAAAACACAACATACTGGACTCTGCCCTATATAAGAACAGACAGCTTGAAACTACAGGTATCAAGGGATTCTCTCTGATTCATATAAAGGCTGTAGGATATTATTGCTGATATAATCTCATTGTACATATCTGAGGATTTTAAAAAAAAATGTCCCTAATCTTGGCTTATGTTATGAGTGTTATCAAAAAGACGTAATATTACTTTACAGTATCCATTCATCCATCTGTTTGTCTGTCTGTCTGATTGATTGTTTTTCATAATCAAAGGAAACTATAATTATGATTTGTAGGGTTGTTGATTAATATTGAATGATTGAAGATAATATAGATAGGCTTAGACTAGATTTAAAAATAACAGATTATTTGATTCTGACAAAAATAGATAAAAAACGCAAAACACAAAAGGGATTTATTAAATGCATTATCGCATGAGATGAAGGTTACATTGAAAACAACAGGTGTGCTTTATTTTTGAGAAGCTGGCACCTTATAAACAGGTTTAGTACAAATAAATGTAGTGGTCTTAAATGATATAGTGACAAATAGAGATGCTAAAAGCGGTCTGTCCAGTTTTTAATTTAATTTTCCTGATGCGGCCATAGATCAGCACATAGCTGGCTTTACTAATGAACTTTTAGAAAAGATGTGCTTCATAAAACTGTAATTCATGGCTTGATCACTTCTATTCAGGGCTTGGAGTCTGTGAACCTACAGTATGTAATATTGATTGATGAAGAAATCTATCACATTGATCGTGAACATTTTCCACAATGAAAATGATTGAATTACAGCAGTTCGGCCTTTAATGGATCTTTGGCTCGTAAAAGGTAAGACATAAAGTCTGCTTCAGACCTGCTCAATTAAAACTGGGAGGGTAGTGGTCAGCCTTCTGCCGCTCGGGACATGAGTTATGGATGCCAGTGCGGCGTTTAAGTTGAAGTAGTTCAGGATACCAGATCAATGAAGATCAATCTTTGAGCTTGTTACAAACATGTTACATAATATTAGTTGTTATAACATATGTTACTATCAAGTGGAGTGCTGCTTCAAGTGCAGATTCAAGTTAGAAAAACATACCAAAGAAGGAGATCTGTGATCTCTGTTACTGTATACTGTATATGTTATGCAGCAAGCTTATCTCGCCTAGTTTGGAGAAACACTGACCACCTGGGGTATGACTAATACACACACACACACACAAACAAACAGTTTGCTGATGCGGCTGCTTCAAAGGCTGTTTTTGTGAACATCATAATCACATAACACACTGCAGCTGTTGGCTGTTAAGGATTATGGCGAAGGTGACGTTAGCCGGGGGATTAGCATATTTTCATTTCACTAAACAATAGGGGTAAGGTATTACTTCTGAAAATATTTCTACAGTAATAATGGGTCATTTTTTCATACTGGTCTTTTATATACAATAAAAGTGAATGGTGACATGAGCCGGTCAAGTCCCAAAAAGGAATTAGTCCATATGAGCAATTTGACAGCTTGGTGTAAAAAAAACTTGTATGATTCAAGGCTGCAAGTGTCATTTAGATTGCTCTTTCGGTTGCACTTACTTTTACAGTATGTGTATTTACAGTGTACTTAAGAAAATACTGGGTAATTTAAGCATTAGGTATAGGTGGGGTCTTCTTACCAAGTTATTGTAAGTACATGCGGAGAACAAAAAATTAAGTGCTATCATACTAGTGCATTTTGTCTTTTTTTGGACATACACGGTGGGGTCTGCCTTTTAAATGTTTTTTTTGGGGAAAAAGTCACTTATGCTTACCATTTGATTTTACCATCTATTGGTAAAATCAGTAAAAACAACAATAATATTATTTCAAAATGATTATTACTCTGCTCAGGAACCATTTTGTATTATCAAAGTTGAAAGCAGCTGTGCAGCTTACTATTTTTGTGCAAACCATCATACATTTTTGTCACACTGTAGAAAAATAGTGTTGGTTTAACTTAAAAAAGTAAGTAACCTGGTTGCCTTAAAATTTTAAGTTGATTGAACTGGGAAAAAGTGAGTTAATACAATGAAGGAGATTAATTTAGTCATCAGAAACTCAAAATAATAAGTTATCTCAGCTAAATAAATTATTTAAGTTGATTTGACAAAAGAAAATGTTGTGATAAGTCTTGAAAATATTTTTTTTTACAGTGCAGGATTGCTGGATGAATAGATTTATGCATTTATTTAAAATACTTTTTGACTATTTAATACACCCTTGCTACATACAGTAATCATAATTTCTTACTATTGTGAATATATGCAGATCACACTATAGGCTATAGTGTATGTGTCCACAAAGAAGTAATTATAATGAAAAAAATAAATCATAATTCAGATTATTCTTTCATTGGTTTGTTTGTCCAAAAGCTTTGACATTGCATGAAGGTGATAAACATGTTATCACTGAACCCTTTGTTTGTTTTCATTTCTGCTGTTTTGAGGATTAACCAAAGTAAAGGTAGCAGGTTGATACTGCCATATCTTTGCTTTTTTCCCGCTGCTCACTGACCCAATTCATTAGATAAGATGGCTTGCGTTCACCCCACCTTGTGCCTCTACCATTCACTGAGGATCAGGCATTTATAATCCCTGGATTTTATATCCACCAAAACAGCTTGGTCCCATCAGCAAATTGCGATGGCATATGGTATAGGTTTATGATTCATCTGGCACTTGCATAGCAATGAGGCCCCATCAGCCGTCAAAAAAAAAAAAAAAAACAGGGAAAATATCGTAATGTTAAATGATGCCAGCGACTGGGAGAGGTGCTGCTGGGTGCGTGGGCGGCCTGTGTTTGTGCGTAGAGAACTTGGAGCATCTAAGGTAGTAAAGCGCCTCCTCTCAGTGCATCACTGCGGTGGGCAGGCTGGATTATGGGCGGTGTTGGCCGAGCTGGAATGGTCCGTGTTCTTCCGACGGCCCTAGTCAATGACAATTAAAACATTGTCCGACATGTGTCGCTGATTTGACAGCGAATCACCTTTTGATCCCTAACACTCTGCTAATGTTTAGTAACATCCTGAAAATGGGAAATAAAGAAAATCTTTAACTACTCTAGCATTTTTTCTGTTGCAGCCTGAAATGTTATTGCAAATTGCTCAAACATCTGCTGCAAAATTTTAAAAGCTGTTCTGGGCTTCAGATGACACAAAGGTTCTGAAAACAGCAGAAAAATCACCTCCGGTCATTGTTTCTTTCATGTCCATTAACTGAACTTCTCTGACCAGTGGCAAGGTGACTTCTGTTAGCTGCTGCAGGCTCCGCCCTCATTCGTGGCAGCTTATTGTTTCTCGTTTTGGATTGGCTAAAAGACATGCCAGTCATTTCTTGCAGCAAGCTGCGCAGAGAGCAATATTTTCACTCTCATGCTGGAGTCAAAAGTGAAGTGACACTCGTATGTTGTTTTTTAGCATTAACAGACGGAGCGATTCGCCCACCCCTAACCCTCCCAGCACTGAGGTGAGTGTGCCGGCTCTCAGTGTCAGCAAATGCCTCATGGTTGGTTTGCTTTGATTTTTTGAGCTACGCTGCGAAACATCATTTATAGGAGGGGAAATAACTAAAACTCCATGTAATTGTTTTAAGTAAAAACATTTTTTTTTAACATTCAGTAAAATACCATAACACACTAATCCCCCACCTGCACTTTCCACATGGTGCATTGTGCAGTTAAACTCTTCACTGCATGATCAGGACTTGGTTTTATCCACTTTGAAACACATTGCATAAAATCAAGTGTCAAGTCTAACAAGACTGTCTTTAAAAGAAACCAGCTGATTCCAGCGACCTCCCTTTGAAAGGTTAGTATTTCAGCAGGGTTAAATTACCGTAACCCACAATTCTTAGATAACTGTGAAAACTGGTATAACCTGTAAACTTAGACCAGCTTAAACAGAGAACAGCTGCATTAATCTGCCCTTTCTGTTTATGGCCATCGTTAGTTGAGAAGATGCTGTCGGATTTTGTTCACAAAGCACATACTGCTCTTTTAGAACAATATAAACATTATATGTCTGTGTTTGACCACACTTTTTTTTTTTCAAGAAAATGTAATACTATGACAAGTTTCAAAGATGGCATAAAATCAAACCACCTAATTATTTGGCAAAAAAAGAAGTGGACCTCCTCTGGTGGAATAAATAAATAAATATTCAACCCAATCTCACTGGAATTCGTACGAATTTTACAAGGTGGCTAATTCGTAACAATTCGTACGACCTCACTCGTACGAATTAGTACGATTTTGCTAAATCGTACATATTTTACGAATTAGCCAATTCGTATGAATTCGTACGAATGACCTACCCCTGACCCCGCCCCTAAACATAACCGTCACGTGGGTTTAGACAAATCGTACAAATTCGTACGAGTGAGGTCGTATGAATTAGTACGAATTAGCCACTTTTGAATCACTCGTACGAATTCGTACGAATTGGTCGTGAGATAGGGTAGAAATATTTGATGAAATCCATTCTGATCCCTCCTTAGACAGCAATGCCATTGCAACTTTCAAGACCCTGAAAGGTAGTAAATACATTGTTAAAATAGCCCATGTGACTACAGTGGTTCACATGTAATGTTATGAAGGATCTGACACATATAGAATTAAATCAAATTATATAATTATATAAAGTACATAAATTGTCAAATAAAGTCGTTATTTTTTATTTTTTTTTCCACACAAAAGTATTTTCATCGCTTCATAAGGTTAAGATTGAACCACTGTATCACATAGACTATTTTAACATTGTCTTCACTACCTTTGGGCCTTTGAAAGTTGCAATGACGTTGCGGTCTATATGGAAGGATCACATAGCTCTCAAATTTCATCAAAAATAATCTTAATTTATGTTCTAAAGATGAACGAAGGTCTACGGGTTTAAAAACAGCATGAGGGTAAATTATTAATGACAGAATTTTAATTCTTGAGTGAACTATCCTTTTAATTCCAACAAGTCTTTGAAGAAAGTTTGAAGTTCCTCTTCATCAAACTTGGAGGATGAATATTTTTTTTATATATAATTCAGCATTTACAGCCCATAAAATATCTTTCAGACAATGTGAACCTGTGATAATGAGTCATGCCACTCAACTCAAAGCGTTTTCTTAGCTTAAGTGGAACATCTCATTTTGAGACCTAATGTTGTGTTAAAGGCACAAGTTTGGACTCTAAAAGAAGTGGTTTTATGTTCATAACCAGGTGCGTGAAACGTCTCTTACGCCTCATTTCAAGGGGAAATTATGAGCAGCACTGAACCCTATAAAGCTTTTGGTCACGCATTACTGTATGAGGCACAGCTTGAGAGCAGGGTTAGGTGGGAATCCTGTAGGTTTAATGACGGTTGAGTGTATGCTTAACAAGGGCCTTGGATTGAGAACAATGAGTTAAGTGTGTAACCTATATCACAGCCTAGAATTAGGAGATAGACCTAAATGGGAGCATGTGTAAGGAACCAAACTAATCAAACTGTGTATTCAAAATAATGTTAGCTACAGAAGAAATGTGTGTTTAAAAGCGTTCAACACATTTAGTCAGTCCGCTAATAGTCAGATAAGACAGATAAGCAGATGTTTTGGTTTAGAGCAGTTTATCACATGAAAATATGGCTTTTAATAATTCACTATTACTGAGTGTAAGCTGTGCAGAATCATTTACAGTAATCTGCTTAAGTGTGATGCCTGATGAATCATTAAAGTTCAGTGTCAGTGATACTGACAAGTGCTTAGAATGGACACGGGGTCATTTAAAAACAATGTGCCATTTATTTTATACAAAATGCAAATACAAAAGATACAAAAAAGTTTGAAACTTCAATGCTGAATAGGAAAAATAAGATCATGTTATGTGCTAAATGCTATTGTGTGTATGGTGTGCATTACTTTCAGACAACAAC
This sequence comes from Pimephales promelas, assembly GCF_016745375.1. The sequence goes on along the minus strand of NW_024121577.1, from coordinate 3,727,236 downwards.
TGCAGAAAAACAGATGACTAACATTGTGAACATAGTCTAATTGTTTATGGTGAATCTGAGTGTCTCCAGCTTTCTGCAATGGATCAAACTATTTTTAGAGTTTGCTGCCGATTGTGAGGGCGAATTTTCTGCCCACTTCTTTTCCTTGTTTGTTTCTTGTTATTTCTGTGCATTTTACTCAAATTATTTCTGTACACTAACACTGTTTTAAAAGTAATTTTTAACAAGTGCACTAGTAAAGTTTATATCTGCAGACCAATTGGTGTCAGGGAAAAAAGAATCATGAAATATTACATTGTCAAAAAAAAAAGGCTGAAAGTTCACAAGGGCTGAAAGTACTAATATATATATATAAACCTGACCTGGTTTTCAGTTCAAATAAAAAAAATATCATTACTAATACATTGTTTCTTTACATTTTAATGTATAAAAAAACAGTGCACAGTTGTCATGACTGAGTTGCTTAAAAACAATTTTTTGTAAATCCAATTTCTAAAATTAAAAACTTTTTTCACCTAAAACAGGTGCAATTATCCTATTTTACAATATTCAGATTTTTTTACATAAGTTATTATTAATAATATTTTTTTTTAGCTGGAGCTAATTTCAACACTTAAAAGAATAAATCCAATTTGCTACGCAAAAACAAAAGGTTGCACTAACTTCTCTTTCCACACACATTAATGGCTATATAAAAAACCAACAAAAATAAAAAAACACACACACACACACACAGGAACCACAATCAATAAAAAAATATAAATATAACAATATAAAATGCATAAAAGAAGACGTAAAAATAAAAGGTAAATAAAAACAACAAATAAGATAAAACAAAGCAGAAGCTCTGGTGAGGTGGAAAAATAGCATGTAAGGAGCCGTTAAACACATCAAGCCATTTTGCAGCTAGTATGTAAAATACTCAACCAAACATTTTTTTAAAATTGTCATTCTGTGATCTGTGACGTATAAAAAGAAACAAAAGCTGAATTACACTCACCTATCTATCCATAAAGTCCATTAGCTAAACTTGTACAGTAAGTGCCACTCTGAGAACGATTCCAAATGTTTCAACTTTTCTATGTATTTTTTCGGCTGTTTCTTTTTTTTTTTTTTTTTTGGAGGGGGTGGAGGGGAACAATTATGAACGTCCCAACAATTATGACGCTACAAACAAAGAAATAATTAAACAAGGGCTTTTTCCCCCGATGGTCCTGCCATCGTGCACACTTGCATGCCCACCGAGTGCGAGCGACTGCGCCCCATTCTGTTCCCCCCTCAAACTTGATGGTTGTTGAACTTATTTTTAGTGTCATTTGATAAGCTTCCCTGCTTGCACCGAGACATCCCACTGACCCAGCCACTGGTCATTGTCTATACCACTTCCCGTCAAAGCCGGCACGCTTTGTCAGATTTCGACTCGAATATCCATTTTGCATCTGAAGTAGCGTATCGAAAGTGACTGGATCGTTCGAGCCTTTTTCTTCAGCTGCCGCCCCCTTCCTCCCCCACAGTGTTTCCACTGACACTGACATCATTCACGATCGTCGTCATGACAGCGCGTTAAAGAAATCTAAAATAAATATATATTGCTCGCTTTTCTGTGTGCAAGTGGAGGGGGGAGTGCGATGTGGATAATTTCTGGAAATGAACAATACTTATCCGTCCGTCGCCCCTTTCGGTTTGATCTTTCGAGAGTATTGGACGAGGGTGTCATGTTAGCACAGCTAAGGAACTCCTTAATTGTACAAAATTCTAAAGTGGTCAGACCTCAAACAAAAGATAAATCTCTAAAGTTGCCTTTACACTAATCAAAGTTTGATATTCCTATCCCAAGAGAACTTGAGCACAAAATGCTTGTAGATCAGATGGATGGACGGTTGTATTGATGCTTTAAACCTTTTAACTGAGGGGCATGTTTCTGAATTGGGACCGTCTATGCATTAGTGAGCACAGAACAGACTGCCAAATAAGTGGGGAGGAAGCACCGACCACCAGAGTTAAATCTGTCCCTCAAAACCTTGCCGGAGAGCTTTGGTCACAGGGTGTCTCGCGGTGCAATAACGCTCTATTAATTTCTCTGCGCTGTCCTCGCACTGATAGAAAGGTGTCTTCACGAACTAAAGGGCAAAGTCTTACTGCGTCCAATACCTTAGGGCATTCTGTCTACAATTTGTCATGCGTGTGCACTTCTCAGTGTTAAAATGACAAGATCTCCAGTCAAAGAAGCCCCGCTAGGCATCCGACGATAGTGGGCTTGGAGAGATTTTTGTGAAGAGACATTGCCAAGAGGCAAAGTACTTCTGCACTCCATGAGCCTACTGGGATTAGTTCTACTTCCCAGCCAACGGCAAAGAGCCTCATCTGATTCTGCTTTTTTTCCTTCCTTTTTCTCTGAAATAGCCTCCGTCTGTGTCCATAAGATTAGTTTTTTATTTCCTCAGAAGGCACAATATGGTCAGAACACGAAAAAGCCTTTGCTGTGCATTAAAGCTGCAAAATCAGACACTTTTTGGGGGGTTAATCTATTTAGTCATCTGCTTGCCATTCAATAGCTTGAAAGAAGTTTTGGAAAGCCAATACGAAGATACTCTAAAGTGGTCAAAGAAGCTGTCATCTCGAGGAAATGATGCTTTTTTTCTGTTGTCCCATCTGATATACTTGGAAGTCAAAGTATTTCAGAGACCGGAGACTGTCGTCTATTGATGCTGCATCCGATTGAAATTTATACAGCGTCCCTAGAAGAAAAAGAAAAGGTCAGGAGAAGATTTATTTAATTAACTGACTGATTAAATCATGTATTTTTAGAGTATCATTGCATTTATAATAACAACAATTGTTATTAACATGTTTTTGTGCCTATTTAAGACATGTCAGGGTGGTGAAAATATGATAAAATGAAATATATAATATAAAACATAAAATGTGAAAATAAATATATATACATGAAAAAAAAACTTATTGGCTTTTTTTCTTTTCAAAATGGCCCTTATTTTACTTTTCCATATATATCTGATTCCCTTTAAAAAGTATTTATAATTAAATACATAGATAATAAAAAATTTAAATGTATATTATATTAAATTATTTAAATAACACATCAAGATTGGATAAATTCTTTATTTATTTTTCCTTACAAATAACAACTGGATCACACCCTTATACCCAGACACAAACAAATAAAAACAACACAATAAAAAAATACTCTTTTTTGCAGTACTTATGTTCAGTGATTAAATGAATCATAAATATGTGGTGTTTGCTCCTGTGCTCTATAGTTTGTGTTTCGTCAAACGGATAAACTGGGTGCAATGGCACCAAGAGGGAGCTCTCGCATAGCGTATAACCACCATACACACTCCCAAGCACTCACTCCCCCACACACACACACACACACACAGGATTCATTAATGCTCTACTGAACCCAGGCACTTTTATCATTGAGAGTTAATATATTTCCCCCATCATGTATGATTGATAACTAGTGTGTAACAACCAACAATGAAAAACTAAAATCACAGTCGCCTGCCCTAGTTTCAAGTCGCAATTGGCATTAGATATTGGAAGAAACCCAGAGTCTTCATAGACTAACCACGAATAAAGGGCTTTACGTTGTCCCTGCATCGTAAGCCATGTGAGGCGCACCCTCTGCGATAGATCTCACTCCGTCAACAAATAAGGCACATCAGATGCTGTTTTGGCCACAGCCGATTGTGTGGCTAAGTTTACTGGATTTTGCAGGCTTTGAAGCAGGAACTCTGAAAGCTGTCCTCCTCCACCACAATATCCGTGAAGGGGCTCTGCTGTAAGATTCGACCAGGTGCAGAGCAATACGGTCACATCCAAACCCACGGTCAGACCCATTTTAACTCCATCGCTCCCGGGCAAGAGCACTTGGCGTTGGACACTATTGTCCAACGCCAGACAGAGCCCACCTGTGCCATGAGAATAGAAGGACCATGGGCTAGATATTAAGGTGACTTTATTGGATAGGGTGTTGTGGGTAAAAGCGTATATGCTGAAGAGACATTTGTTTCTCACTCGAGACACGCAAAATGTCATATTAAAATGTAACATTTCTCTTGTGTTTGTTACATTGTATAAATAATATTGTGTTTTTGCTTTATCTTTACAAAATGATCCTGACTCCAAGCTTCAGAGTCTCTGTGTGTAGTCTTTGTGCTAAATTGGTCAATATGCAGCTCAATTATCACAAATACCACGAAGAGACAAATATCAAACAAGTTGAGCTGAAAGTTGTTGAATGCATAAAAGCAGAAATAATTACACCACTCTGGAAAGACACTTGATTGGACTGATCAGATTTCTCATGGTTTCATGCCATCTTTAAGAGATCACACAAGGCTCAGTTCATCAAGAGCTTCACCTCTGTGACCCCACACATATGCTACACCTATACAGATCAGTCAAACAGAGCCAGCCGGTTGGGGGGCCGTCATTATCGCTGCTCTTTGGAGCGCTCTCCGAGCCGCACCATTCAGACGGCCACCAGACTTTACAGAAAGATGTCCGCTGCTCTGATTAGCCGTGTACATGGGCACTTGTCCAAAAGAGTCTGCATGTGTTTTTGCATCTAATCTTCTGCTAGCCACTCTCTGGAACAGCTTGATTCCCCCAACCCTGGAACTCGCAGAGGAGACGTCTTGCACTTTCTGTTCTTTGGAGGAGTGAGATCCAGGAATCGAGAAAGGTGGAACTTGGAAAGCAGCCCATGTCTTTTTCAGGACCATCCCATTTCATCTCATATTCCACCAAAAAGATAAGTAAAATACTATGTACACTAGAGACATGAATCATTGTGTGGCTGTTTGTCAAATGGCTTTTTCATTACTAGCTCAAATAGCTGATTCCCTTAAAAAGTAAAAGCAAATATATATATTACAAAAAATGAATAAATATGTATAATTTAAATAACGCATACATACTTTTATTAATCAAGAATACATTAAATTAATCAAAGGTTACACTCAAACTTGTAAAATAATATGTCCAATTAAAATATATAATTTAAATAATATACATAGATACTTTTATTAAGCAAGAATGCATTAAATTAATCAAAGGTAACACTAAAACTTGCTAAAAACTTATATCATTTCAAATAAATGCTGCTCTTTTGAACTTTCTATTCATCAGAGAATCCTGAAAAACACTAAAATATTAAACAGCACAACAGTTTTTTTTCCGTTTTGTTGATATAAAGAAAAAAAGTAACAAAATCTTAGTATCACGATGATATCTGAAGGATCATGACACTGAAGACTGGAGTAATGATGCTGAAAATTCAGCTTTGTCATCACAGGAATAAAATTACATTTGTAAATATATTCAAATACAAAACAGTTCTTTTAAATTGTAATAATATTTCACAAAACGACTGTATTTTAAAGGGTTTTCAATTCTTTCTTTCTTTCAATTATGCCTTATTTATAAAAAACTACTGTGACATTACACAGATTAAGCGCTGTCTTCTAAACCCTATCCGCATATTGAAAATTTTAGAAGATCAAAATGGGACAGGAAGTGCAGCTGCAAACAGGCCTGGGAAATGCCAGAATGTGAGCAATCCTGCACTCTAGAGCTGGCCCCCACTATCTCCACACCCATGGTCCACATACGGCCCACATAGCACCGCCATCTGGTCTGGTGGAGATTCAGAACCAAGCCAAGAGAGCCTAAAATCAATGCCTGCTGACAACTTGGATACATTTTCCAGTTATTAAAAAGTGATATAGGCACTGAAACAGTGAATACATTAAACGCCTCAAGAAAAGGACAGTTACTTTGAGAAATCAGAAAAAAAAGTGAAGAAGCTCACAATTTTACGGTTCTGAAACTGTAGCTGTCACGGGTGAATCAAAACGGATCCTCTGACAAGCATTAAATTTAGAAAAAAATCATGTCAGCATGAGTCTCATGAGGCTACGGAGGGCCTAATAATGCTCTACCCGCGGCTTGCTTTGAAACTGAGAGTTGACAGCATGATGGTGATCCCTGTAATTTAAGTCCACAGCCACAATGTCTTTTGGAAGCACATAGACACCATAAATTACAAGGGGATAAAATACCCTCTCCTGCTGACAATATTTACAGCAAGTCCTGCTGGCTCAAATCAAGTCTTCTGGGTAAATAAAGTGGCATATGATCAGCAATCAAGAGCTGATGACTACCGGATTGACCCACGAGACAGAAGGAGAATGATGGTTTTTAATCTCGAGACACCGGTAAAAAACCCAACACTGACATTAGGTGTCATGATGTTTACAAATTGGTCATTACTGGCTCACATTTTTAGCATAACATTAGAGGCAAAGTTGACGGTAAACAACAACAAGAAAAAAAACCTCCAAACCATCAACCTCTACTAACAATGTTTGCAGTGACGAGGGAACACCATTGTCATGAAGGGTTGTACCTGGTCTTCAACAATGTTTAGTCAAATTTACGTCCACACGAATAGCCAGAACCACGGTTTCCCAGCAAGGGTATTGCCCAGAGCATCACACTCTCTCCATCAGCTTGTCGTCGTCCTACAGTGCATTTTGGTGGCATCACTTGCGCAGATATATGGCACACACATACACGGCCATCCATGTGATGCCTTCATTGCTCTTGTGCATCGATGAGCCTTGGATACCAACAATCCTTGCCTTTTCAGAGATACTCTGACCCAGGAGTCAGAGTATCTCTTGCTGTAAAATTTGGCCCATTTCAAGGTTGCTCAGACTTTAATTCCTGCCCATCTCTTCTGCATCCAACATGTTGATTATGAACAATGACTGTTTGTTTACCATGTAATCTACCCAGACCTTAATACATAGCCTTGTTAGGAGATGATCAACGATATTTGCTTCACCTGTGACTGGTCATTATGTTTTGGCTCATCAGAGTATATACTGCTGTATATCCACCTTATTCTGCTCTAAACAATGCGCACTGCCATGGCGACGACTCCGGTTGCCAACTTCTGAATTGAGTCTGGTCTATGCTTTTTTGCCATGTGTTTTAGATTGTGTCATCCCCACATCGCTAAACTAAATCGAAAAAACCCCCAAAAAAAACATTCATCAAATGTGATCTGATCACGATATTTTTTATTAAATCGCAGATAAAAACAAAATGAACGTTTTTCTTTTCTTCATAACTTCCAAAGGATAGCTGATGCATGACTGCACGATCCCCCTAATCCAGCAATACATGAATATCCAACAGTTTCTATCACCCCGACTGCTGCAGAATAACAGTACTATAGGCTGGTTAGCCCTTTGACTCCTCAAAGATGCATAGTCTATTTATTTCTCAGGCCTGTGAGGAGAGTTCCATTAACATGAGACTACATTATACGCCGAGTTTCATTCATTTATGAGACCAAAGTCCAGTTTGCGCGTCCGTCATGATCATCTATTGTTCACTACATACTTCTTATTTATTAAAACCAGGCAATTGGTTGATGAAACATTTATTGAAATTAACATACAATTAATTAAACACGAAATTCACTTTAAAGAAATGTTTCTTTGTGGTTTCTCTTTAAGATCTCTGTGAAAGTTTAAAAGTCACTTAGTTTCAGAACGGTCATGTCCGTGAATATAAAACGCATGTGTAGACTGATAATTTACCATATATACCACTGATCTATATAATATAGCATTGTATATAGATGAGTGGTCTGGACTAGAGTGCTAGCATTCTATGTAAACAAATACTTCAACAGGAAGTAGAAAACCGTTTAGTCAGTTGAACCCGCTATGATTCATGGGAAATAGAACAAGCGCAAAAAAGGTGGATAGTACTCAGTGTTGTGGCTGAACACGTTCATTGGACGATAGTTTCATATTTTGGGCGAACGTGAACTGAAATTTTTGCCTGATGAACGTTACTGTGAACTCGTTCATTCACACAATACATTGTGTGTCATTACATACTACAGTAAATAAGGACACACTACATTTCTTTTTTCAACTATTCCTTTCTGTGACACATAGAATGTAAATATTTACAGTAATCGGCTCATTCAGAGCTGCCGACACAGTACAATACAAGTAGGTGGATTGTGTCTTTAATCTAGGGATGGAAAATCTAATGATTCAGTTTTGACTAATAAATTAGTTCAATAAATTCTGTCATCATTTACCCTAATTTTGTTCCAAACCTGTATGACCTTATTTATTGTGTAGTCCACCAAATATATTTAGAATTTTCTTAAACAGCATTAGTCAACGATGACAGAACTTTCCTTGTAAAGAACAAATTTCTGTTTTTTCAAATGTGCATCTTTCAAAAACTTCAATTCAACCTACTTGAATCCAATGTAAATTTGGGACCAATGAAGACTTATTACAAGGGTTGCTGATCATCTGATATCTGGAGATGACTTGCTCTGAGGAAGCAGTGTGTTGGAAGAGCTCAAATTTACAAAGCTTGGTTTAGCTGCATGGTCACCAGAAAAGTCTTTCCCTGTGAAAGTAGCTTAAGCAAAGCTGCACTACATGTGCAGATGTTTTCTGCTCCCCATCCTGTCTTTCTTTCCCCGGGTTTGTCAGAAAAAGTGCACATCATTGCCAGCTAGCAGCTCTGGGCACCATCCCCTGGTTGTTTGAGAGAAAATGCCAGTCATTTTGGCGGAGCGCAGGCGCTCACAGACGGCACAGGCGGGCACAGATGGCACTAATGGACAAGCAGAATCCAACAGAGGGAGCAGGAACGAGCCACCGAGGAGAGCTATTCCAAATAGCAGCAGTGAAAGCCAGGCCCTGATCAGCTTTAGCAAGGTTACCACTGCAGCGTTTCATCATAAAGAATTTAAAGTGATAAAATAATCATAAGGATGAAGAAATCTGTTTGGCCGGATGCCAGTGGATCAGATGGAAGGAGATTGTTCCTAGTTAAATACATGTTCCAGTGTAGCAAAACTTGAGACAGCAGGTATATGCTTCAGCTTGCCAGTTGACGAGTAGGAATTGTTTTTTTGGGAATGTTTTATGTTTCCAAGGTTGCACGCTTAAAATGATGTTCATTTTAGTCAATAATATACCGTTCATTTTTAGGCGAGGTAAAAAATGCAACTGAAAAGTCTGCAAAAATCTGAAAATAATATAAATTGGTTACATATTACAAAATAAAACACTTCCCTCTCTGTGAACGTTCTTTTTCTCAAACAGTTGTTTTGAAAGTGGATATGCAGCAAAGTACATGAGCATTAGTTTTTTTTAACTGTATTTTACAAAAGAGACAGATGCAAATTGTGAGAGCTGTAATGCGCTTGTAGTTCTTCTGTTTAATCACTGAAACCTCTCAAGCCACTTAAAACTCCCCGTTCTCACTTCCATGCTTGTATCCCATTTCCCTTCTTCCCCTCCTCAGAGAAATCTCACGACACTGCAAATGAGCATCCAAACAAAGCTGTTGGGCTCATCTGTACTTTTTCATTTCTGGCCTCTCTGCAGCTTCAACTGGCCTGCAGTCAGGCCCCTAGACACGATAAACATTCAGCTGCACAAAAACCATAAGCTTGCATGCAAACTTAGTCCAAGAGAAAACACACTAACTACAATTTAAAAAGTAGGGCTGTTAAAATTAGCATGTTAACACATACGATTAAATATGTGTTAAAAAGTGAATATGTTTAAAACTCTGTTAATTCGTATCCTCAATCTGACACTTTGACTTAACCATAAACTCTCTTAGAAACATCTTATGTAGAGAGGTGAATTGGGACTATTGCTATTGAGATGACTAGGAAAAAATATCCCAAGTATCCTGAATTAACCCTACATGTATAGAGTATATATAGGCTAAAACTACTTCTGTCAAAAGAAATGGTAATATTAACAATATTCTGCAAATATAAATGTAAAAACAAAGCCTTATTAAAAAACATATTTTAATCAATGTTTTAGTTCACATTACGCCTTTAAAATATAAAAATGGGGGAAGGTTATCTTATATTTTCTTATTATATAATCTTTAATTTTACACAGGATTGACAATGGCAATTGTTACATAGGAGGAAGGATGGAAATAAAAATCGACCAACACAATATTGGCAATATGGTGGTAGTGGGGAGTGGGGTGGTGATGGTAATGACAATGGTAATAAATAATAAATGGTTACTTTGTTTAAGCATACACACACATACACATACCCACACTCACACCCACTCACATACACACTTAAATCACTCTTATGTCACTTCTGGAATTATGGATTTACAAGATTGCTCACTACTGCACTATGTTGGTTTGTATGTATGTCTGACTGTTAAATAAAAAATAAATAAATAAATAAAAATACACTTTTTATTAAATCTACTAAAACTGTTAACGCGATAACTTCAAAAGAAATGAACCATGATTAAATATTTGAATGGATTAACAACCCTACCATAGGAAAAGAAATAAACCCCACCGACTAGTTGCTGAGAAGAAGAATGTGCAAAAAGCAGAAGAAGTATTTGAGTGTATGTTTGTGTGAGCCTCCCTTTCCCCTTGGACTCCTCTGTCTCCCCTTTCGCTTCCACCAGCGTGGCAGCGAGCGGGGTCACATGCGATCTGGGCCAGAGAGAGATGGGAGGTATGCGACAGGAGTGGCGGTAATTGGAGGGAGCTGTCAGGATGGAGCAGTGTTGCATCCATGTGAGATTCCTGCCATTTGGATAGGACCACACACACGTGCCAGGGCGCCTACAATCCCGTGGGGTGGCATGCATTAAAGCTAGTGATGAGGCTAATGTGTGTGGAATCGCTTTTGGCACCCAGCCCACAAAGGGTCAATGGGTGACCTGTTAGAGAAACTGCAATCAAAAGGAACGTATACAACAATTTAAAATACTACATTATAAGGTGTCTTGGACTGTTACAATCTGGCTAACTCTAAATGCAGCTCGTTATTTTTTTTGTCTTGCCAGTGATAAAAAAGACCAATGACTATATGTATATAATAATCATATATCTCTATTCCTTTGAATACAGAGAAAACATAACTAAACTGATATACAGTTGTTGTTGTTTTTTAAATACAGCTATTTTTTATTTATTAAATGAAAACAATAATATTAAAATAAAAGTTTTCATATACAATTATTAATATTATTTGTATACAAAATCATTTACTCAAAAAAGTTTCCAAAGAGTTGAGTCTGCACATATTCTCTTTGTTTTGATTTAAGACATCATGATGCTTTTACGAGCAAGTTCCCCTCATTATTTAATGCAAAAAATTCAGCTTTAAATTACAGTAGAGAAAAGGTTTATTTATGTGGTGCTATAAAGCACAGGAGTGTAAATACACACTGGATGCACACCCTACTATATTCAGTAGTAACCCTGGTGATAAACCATCTTGTTATGTCTACTGGGAAAATATGCTTATCAAGCCGCATGGTAATGTAAGCAGTAAATAACTTGATCATTGCACAGCAACAGTGGAAATCTAACAGCATGAAGCAGCTTCAGGCCACACTACATTACTAAGGAGAGCTGTATGTGTGCGTTTTTTTTTTCCTTCTAGACCAACACTGTGAGAACTGGGTTAATGTGACCTGAGTTGGTCAGACAACAACTGGTCAAGAGGAGAACACACACACACACACACACACACACAAAAAAAAACACACACAAAAATAACACTACTTTAACGGAAAATAAATTTTCAATGTACAGTATACATACTATCTGAAAAGATTCCACGGTGAGAGCACTTAACCAAAGACAAGCCAATTGCAGTATTGGTGTAACACAATGATTCAAGCCAATAATCACAACGAATAGCTAGACTTAATCCCATTGCGTCAGCCTCTTGATCACTATTGTTCAGGACTCCACACAAGACAACCCGTGACCTTTCCTCTAGCGTCTGCCCCAGCCTCCCATGGAGACCAGACACCAGTCACCCCCTTCACACCTTACATCTACTTTCTCTTCAGACAATTTGTTCATCTCCTCATCAGGTTCCATTGACTCACAGCTGCATTTCTATTGCAGATTCTATCATTTCAAGACAGTTTACTGTGATCATCAGGGAATGGCCAATAAACACACTGGACTAAACTGACGAGAAAACAATCACTGCAAATCTCTGATGATACTCACTGACTACTAAGCGCAAGAATTTTTGTTTTAAATATAATTATTTTCAATTCAATATATTAGTGACTATAACAAATAGCATCTATGAATTGTGCACACACAGATTTGCAGCATTAATTACACTGTAATATTTTGAAACCTATTCCATAATTATTATTATTATGGTTTTTGCCAAACTATTGGTATCTGTATTGATATTTATCGTGGTACCGGTTCAGAGATATTTTAGTCGGGTATCGTATCAAAATCATACATGTATATGAGACTCTTTTTTTTTACATTTAAAAATTGTACTGACCCCAAACTTTTGAAAAGTATTATACTTAAAGTGCAGAATCTGAGATAAGCTTCAGAACAAACACTACTGCAAGGATGTGAATAGCCTAAATTATCAACTGCAAGATTGTTGTCTGTACAGATCCAAAATGGATCAGGTACCATAACAAATCAAATGAAATCATAACGAGATTCAGGAAGAAAAGGTCTTGTGCCCTGAGAGAAAGAGGCTGTACCACAGCTCTGTTTGCTCTGTTTTAGGAGGAGGAGTCTCAACTATGCAGATGTAATGATAATGAGCTGCACGATCAGGCTGGATGTATTGTGACTGCATGTTTCTATCTGTGTGCGAGAGCATGTTTTTCTTCCACCAAAACCAAACACTGTTACTGGCAGTGGCGTCAGCTGGTTTCCCAGTCATTCTCTTTAAATGAAGTTTGCAAATACTATTGAATCACCTAAAAGCAAAAGACAAAGGGTTAGGAGGAGTGTGTACGCTCTTTACTTTGATGGTCCAACCAGTAACAGCATTGAGTGTGTGTTAGACCCTGTGGATGAGTGTGGGTATATTTGGAAGGGGGGGGGGGACTGGCTATTAAATGGAGGATGACAGGGAGTAATTATTCTAATGCGCTACTTTGCAGTGTGGCTGGGTTAAGGTGTCAGCTGCGAGTCATTAGGCCTGACATGCGCTGGATAGCGACGAGACAGCTGTCTCCCTCCAGGTGGGCTGACCCATACCGCTGCCACCGCGCTAACCGGCCACCATCAGGGTGCCTCTAGAACCGGTTAGTCTAGTCCTGGTAGCAGCCATGTTGTACCCTGGCTAATGAACACAACCTCTTCAATTGTACTGCCCTAACACTCGTTAACTTTCTGTCTCTTCAGAGGGGGAAACATTAGTAGAAAGAATTTCAAAAATAATTATTTTTCATTTTTGTTGTTTTGCCAAAACAAACCTGTAATAAGTCATCCCATATCCCAGAGCAGAACAAAACAGTTTTATGCTACACTGAAACACCCCCAAAATGTAAGTCAAAGAGAACTAATACGGGGAATTCATCAAGAATGATCGCAGAGTTCATTTGCAAACGTTGTCTTTTACGGCTGTTTCAGTGAATTATTCAAATCAGGTACAAATACACCCAAAAAAGCAATTTGCACTAGCCTGGCTAATGTCAGACCCAAGTCTCATTCAGACCCAAGTCTCATTGAGTTTATTTTCTCATATTTGAGGCGTGGTTTACAAATGCCCAGAGCCGTTAATTGGGTGCTAAGGATGTCTATCAAATGAATGACAGTCGGGTAAAAAGTGACAGTGATGAGCGCTGCGTTTCATCCAAAGTGGAACATTTTTCAACTTGCGGCAAGCAGTAAAAACGCTGGGCGCTCAGCGCTTCAGGGTTAAAAAAAGCGCTCAGCGCCTCATTACGCTCATGGCGTTCACAAAACGTGGCGCAACATGGCCTAACTCCAGTTGAAATATTCATCCCATAATGGCGGCCGAAGCGCCACCTAGTTGCTGTAACCAAAAGAGCATCGGAGTTTCATCTCTTTTGTTTCACACTGCACGTGTGACTGCATTCACATCGGGAGCAGAATCAGTGCGTGAGTGTCGAGCAGGAGCGGCGCGTGAGTAGCAGTAAAGCGGGGTTTCGGTGTCAAATCTGTTTTTGCTGCACTGGTCACGCTCAAAAAGTGAAAGCACACTTTTGATGGACAAAAATTAATATGATTTCACACAAAAAGTGCCCCGAGTCCCACGGAGGAGTTTAGTAAAGATAAAAGGAGGAGTGACAACAGTGAAGGATGAGAGAGGACCAGGCCTGGACTTTATGCTGTGTTTATATGCAGCAGGAGTCCATATGAGACTTTCGTCTCGTTGTTTGTTTATTTTGTCATTAAAAGTTATATTATGTTAAATGTTCGCCGGTTCCTTATTACTCTTTCCCTTATCAAAAAACTTTGCTAGAACAATATAATATAAATATAATATAATTGTATTATAATGAATGTATTTTAATGATAATGTATTATAATTTGTAAAAAAAAAAAAAAAAAAAAATGCATTTTTTCAGTTATTGCTGTAAATGAGGTAATAAAAGCTACCAGCATAATAATTTAAAAACATTTAATCAAAATGCTGTTTAAAATTATTTTAGACGTAGCACAGCATCTCACACAACAGGAAGTAAAATTTCCAAAAGTATTTCATGTCAACTACCTTAAATGGTAAAATGGTAAATGGACTGCATTTCAATAGCGCTTTCACAGACCCAGTGGCCACCAAAGCGCTTTACATTTTGCCTCACATTCACCCATTCACTCACTGACGGCGGTGTCAACCATGCACACCTAACTTGTCGAGAGCAGCTGGGGTTAGGTGTCTTGCTCAAATACACACCTCGACACTTGATCAGGTGGAAACAGGGATTGAACCACCAACCTTCCGAATTGTAGACAACCTACATAAACCATTGAGCCACTGCCACCTTACAGTAACAAAAGATCAAATCTATTGTGGTCTCATATGAAACAAACAATGTTAAAAAATCCATACTCTTTTTTTTCTTTATTAAAAATGTTAAAGGGATACTCCACTTTTTTTGGAAATAGGCTCATTTTACAACTCAATGACTTCCATAGTAGGAAAAAAATATACTATGGAAGTCAATGAGACCAGAAACTGTCTGGTTGCTGATATTCTTCTAAATATCAGAAAATCGGCTGAATGGATTCGAAAACGGCAAAACTGGGGGAGTTGTAAAATGAGCCTATTTCCGAAAAAAAAAAAAGTGGAGTATCCCTTTAAGCGACGAAGGTATTAGACAAAATAAAGATCCAGTCTGTGACAACACACAGCAAGAAAAATCATAACTCTGTGTACAGTATAAATATATATAAATATGATTTATTTGCATGTTTTGATTCTGGAGAGTCAGTGCCCCTGAGCCAAGCCTTGGATGGCAAAGACAGAATTAGTGCTAATATATGCAACCATAACAAAGAGCAGAACTTTCCATATCCTTATGTTCCAGAGGATCATATCAACCCATACCCGATGGCCTTACTTATGAAAAGTCATGAGTCTGTGCATATGTACCTTAGAGCAAAGTTCACAGAAAAGACTTTCGAAGGCAAAACAGTGTTAAACTAACCAAAATGAGACCGCAACATCCCACAGACAGAGATGAAAACAGAAGCTGAAATGTTCACAGAAAATGTTAATGCTTCTGCTCTTCTCCATATTCGTTAAATTTGAACTTATCAATGTAAAGCAACGTTTTTGAAAGAAGGATTTGTGTAGTATATTTTTGCATGATTTTTTTTAACCATTTTGTGTTAGAAAAAAGTCCTCAAAAAACTTTCACTTAAATCCTGAATCCTCATTCTGTTTTCAGTTCTCAGAGTTTTCAGTTTTCAAAGTCTTCTCAGCTGGTGGGTTTATGACCCAAAAAAAAAAAAAAAAGGTTCTGACAGAATTGTAAGAAGGAAAAACAATGCTAAAAGCAAATAATGAAATGCATAAAATCATAACCAAATTATAGTGCAAAGTTAGAATATCAAAATATCAGTGGCGCAGATTCATTTTTTGTTGTTGTTGTCATTGATGTCAAATCCTGTAACGCCAATCAATCTCTACAGGTCCCAACAAGAATAGATTTAACGAAATGCTTTATTTTAAGGATATTTTTGCTTACTTTAATACATTACACAAGTCTGCTTCTTTCACCACTTGTTTTGTCCAATGTAAAATCTGAATACTAAAGCAAAACCAGTTGAGAACCACTTTCACTTTCACCAACAAATAATACCTAGTTTCCTGCATGAGTCAGAGTTTTTTCACAATGTATTATTAAACATTACAGGAAAATCCCTCAGTCTTTAAATGCCGTAAGACAAACCTTTTTACATTTTCAAAAAACATCACTTAGTATGATTCATAATCATAAGCTGTTTTCCACATGGGGACTAAAAAAATTACCCACAAGGACAAGGATCTAGGATAGTGCCATCTTTGAGGGGACAACCACACACACACACATTTGTTTCACTACATCAGTGAGAATATTGCATATATGTCCATTGATTTTATATCAGGTTAATGATATTTTCAATTGCATAACCCATAACAAAAGTGTGCAAAAAATAGATTTAAATAAAAACATGTTTTAACTGATTTATAAGCCTTTTTAACTAGTGAGGTTCAATAAAATGTCTTCACTAGCTGGTTGTCATAATATTTCACTATGTAAGTAAGGAAATTAGACTCTCACAAGTGTAGGCAAATATGCACACACACACCTCCAGAATACCTGCCTTTCAATATCTTCACATCAGACTTCACACTCTAGAGATCATCACACCATCAGTGGTTTGATAGTTTTTCACTTTTACTTACCGTAACTATCCTGCAGACCACAGTTTATGTCTTTATTAGTTCCAATGTCGCTACAAAAAATAAAAATAAAAAAGACAGCTTGTGACCGTGAATTCCTAATTCCTCTTTCGTAGTGATTCTAGAGTATATTTCTAGATATAATGACATACAATTGTATGCATTGGAACAAAATGAGCAGCATTCTGAGATTTATACTGTGTACAGCATTCGTGTTGGACAGATAGATGGGTAAAATATGCAAAACTTCTTGGGGGTGGAAATTTATGCGACTGCCACTTCGGAAGGGTTTGGGCCATCTGATGGGTTAAAACTATTAAGACCACAAGAGCAGTTCTGCATCTGTGCACACAAAAATCGGGATTCAGAACTACTTAAATGCATTTGTTTTGAGACCCACAGAATGCACAGATACATATCCAGATTATTGTGATCAAAACAAAGGAAAGTAAACAAGCCATTTCTCATAGATCTGCTCCCTTTATGTCGAAATCTCTCAGCTGCAACAAACCCAGAGACCTTCGTTTCTACTTGATTTGATGATATATGATGCACGGGACAGAATGACCTATAACTCATTAAGTTTGACATCATCATTAAACTTACTATGTCAGATTATAAACTGTTATGATGATCTATTATGATGATGAATGTCATATGGATCGTGATTCACGTTTCTTTAATTTTGATAATCCGTGAGATCGGCGAACAGAAGTTTTGGAGTGACACTAGAGAACAGAAGCATGACTTTTTGATTTCGTTTTTTGAGGGCACTAGCTTTCCTCCTCTGAGAGAATGTTTGACTGACAGGATGGAACAAATACATAAATGAGTAAACCAATTTTTTCAACAGCTGCACGATAATTGTCACATCTGTGTCCTTTCTTCCAATCAATAATGAACCACAAGTTGTAATTTATTTATGGCCAATTCAGGCTCTAGTGATGAAATGTTAAAGACACTCCAAACACAAAGTGATATACGGATGCCAAACTTGCCTTCTTGAAAAAATACATCTGCTCAAAATTACATGCTGCATTGCATCAGACCTGAAAGAAAGTGACTTTTTGCCCAAATTGTGGGACCATGAGTCTTATCTATAATATGATGTGATACAAGATCTAGGGGGAGATCCCGGGGTGCTGTTTCACAGCGTCTAGCCAAACCCTGAGTTTCAGTAGTAAGAAAAATCAAGCCATAGCGTCAAAGTCCTGCGTTTTAACACTATTAAAGTCATGCTTTTATGAGCACAATTAATTACTGTCTAATAAAGATTAGAACTGCATTTAATATTGCTTGGGCCAATGGTTTAAAATAAAGAGGGCTCCCACATTTGCATATTAAAACTAATTAGCATAATCAAGCCGCTGAAATCCCGTGCATGGTATTCAGAGAGCTGAAAATGTGCAGCACAAGCTTAAATGATCCATTATGGGTTATACAGTTTATAAAATATACAGGATTGGTACTGCTGGTATACCTTTAATATCTAAATATTTCATTGATTTCAATATTCAATTCAATTAATATAATCCAAATTTGTGTAAAAAGTGGATTTATTGAATTACACATTTGAATGCCACCTACTCCTCAATTACTCTACTATTATCATACCGTATTTTAATATGACTACCGTTGCAAATTGTGCATATTTAAATATCTTAAAAACAAAACCGCTAAAACAAAGGTCCACAAATTTCCTTTCAAACAGTCATGCACTGTATGCATCACTTTAAATATTCAAATTGATCAGACGAGGGAAGGAGTGAATTACAATACATTACCGATTCCCTGTATGATTTCCATAGGTCTGTCACACTTAAGGAGAAAAATCAATGCGACAAAGCAGCCCAGGGAATGTCTGACACTAACAGTAATGCTGCTTAATTAAAGCCAAGATTCCAGCTCTCATTGCAACGAGGATTTGATTTTAATAGACGATGAAGAAATGGCCCGGCACATTGACGCAAGCACATTTGTAGCCAGTCTGGCCAAGGGAAAGAGAACACACACACACACACACACACACACACACACATAGACAAACACGGCAGGACATCAGCTCGGATAGAATCAGGGGGTTAAGGGGAAGTACACAGAAGCTTGCGCCTGTGTTAAACAGTCTGCTAAAGGGGGCAGGTACCAGCCCACCCAGCTAATCAGCAGAATGTGCTCCGATACAGGAGGAAAGGGATTTCTGAGCACATGCCTCTGTCACATACATCACTAATATAAAAACCTCTGTAGGCTAAAACGCTTGACCTCAATATGGAAATAAATTACTATGCAAACAAAAAGGAGAAAAAAAATAAGATTGTTAATGGATTGCATTTTGCTTTTCTCGGATCAAGCCTTCAATGCAGAAAGAAAGTTTTAAGTCAAATTAAGCCATGCTGATAGATTATAAAAAAGGATTGAAAGCATAAAGGGAAATCATAACAACGACAAAAAAAAAAGGTTTAATTTTTTGCTAAATGTTTTTTCTCCAATTTAAACCATGTTGAAAAAATAAAATTAAAAGTTTCCGGTTCAAACCATGTTTTTTTTTTATATTTTGAGGTGAATGGAAATTTATTTGCACTGCTGAGGATTGAAAGATTACACTAATGGCAATTTAATAGTGCTTAATGTACTGAGACAGTGGCTAAAGCCTCATCAAAAAAGGAAAACGCTATTTATCTACATTTGTGGACTTGTTAGTTCCTCTCCAAACCCATCTAGTGCATACACTACTCCAACCCAAAAGCTCTGTCATGATTTTGGCACTCCCCACCCCCACTTTCTAGTTCCCAGTGCCACCCTCCAAACCAGCTCATTGGGGTCCCCAATCTAATCCTGTTACCAGGAGGACTGGCAGTTTGAGGAGGCTCACAGATTAACACGGCAGACATTGTCGAATTTACAACCAGCCACGTGGACATCTGCCCTACTTTCTGCAATACACACAAAAAACAGAGAGAGAGACCTGGTTCAAAGAGCAAGGGGCCATTTCATGAAATCGGCAAGCCAGTCATTGTTAAAGCTGTCATTTCTCCTCTGGGGCCGGTGTGCTTTAACTGAACTGTCAGCCTTCTTCTTAATGCTTGTTAAGGGTAACAGGACAGTCTGCTGATAGCACTAATGAGGACCAGAAAAAAAGACAAGCATGTTTAAAGGATGCACACCAATTGTCATAACAAACACAATGGTGTCGCAATGGCTACAAAAATCAGCTACTTAAGGAAAATTATGAAGATGTGAAGATTTACAGCAGATGGCGAAAGACTCATACTTCTATAAATATGATAATGTTTTGTTACACGGTCAGCTCTCCGCTTCCATAAACAAGTGCTTTCCTCTGCTTTATTATTTGTGACGCTCTGATTTAATTCCAATTACACCATTAATTAGAAATCTTGTGCCCTCTGATCTAGGGTATGTTTCAACTTAATAACATTTGCCAGGTTTTATTTGTTCATGGAAACCGGCACTTGCATCTGTTCACAGAACAGAAAGTGTTTTTTTTTCCTAAAGTCCGAAAAAAATAGAAAAACCTGTATTTGTCACTCAACATCATGTGATAACACAATCAGAGAGAGAGAGAGAGATTAAATCATTAAATACTATTAAGCACTCTTATCTGCTGTCATTTTTCTTGAGATGCGAGTACACAATTTGTGTTCTTGTTTAATCAGCACATTGATTATATGAAATCTGCATATCAATGGGATTCATGACAAAAGGCAAGAAAATTTCGGCAAGAAATTAAGTCATTTCAATGCAACCGAAAACAATAGTGCCTTAAAGCTGAAGTGATTCATGTCAACACACAGCATCACTAACTGGAATTTCAGTAATAATTGTTAAATCAGATTAAGTAGATTCTCCTGCCTCAAACTAACACCACTGGTTGAGTCAATGTTGAGTGCAATCGCTGCAAAAATAACAAATACGAATCAGTATTTTCAGTATCTTAGTCTTATTATCCAGTAAAAACATTAAAAAATCCTCTAAAAATAAACTTTTTCTGAGATGTAAAATTTTCCCCTTCATTCTTGTCTCTTTTTTAAGCATAAACCTCGCTAAATGTTGTTCGATGTATGCTTAAAACACAAAAACAACCATTTGGAAATGGGGTTATAATTCAAGATATAATCTTTGAAAACATCTTGAAGAATATTTAGATATTAATAAAAAAAAAAAGAAAAAGCAAAAAAATAACAAAATGCTTTTTTTTTTGCAATGATATTTTGAAACCAAAGAGCAACAGTGTTTACGCATTTTAAGGAAATCAGTCTAGAAATGGCTTAGTCTCTAGAATAGGAGAAAGTATTGCAAAAAATCTCATAAAGGAGCTTGAAAGGCAACACATATTGCATATCTAAATGAGGTTGCTTCTACCAAGCGCCAAGCAAACCACATTTTCTGACGGTTGTTGCATCGCTGATTTGTTCAGCGCAGCTCAGTTCTGCTCATTAGGCAGTTGTCCCTCACTACAGCAGCCAGACCCACTTCATACTGGCCTTGCTAGTTCATTAGGACACTGTTCACTCTCTTGGCTCCCGGGGTAAAACACAAACAGTTCGCGGTCTGCCACTCTGCGCCCTAATCCAGTCATGAGACTGGGCTCTTAAACACTATTGCGGCTAAGCCTGGCCATGTGTGCCTCCGACCTGAGGGACCCGGCCCGCCAGCCTAGAGCCTCAATTTTCCCCCGCTCTCTCTCTCTCTCTTGTTCTCACTCTCTCCTTCGTCCTCAACCCCGTCGCTATTTCTCCATGCCAGCGTTGCCTCCCTCTCTTCCTCTCTCCTGCTTCTATAATGGCATTCTTCAAGAGTTGGCCCCGCCGTGCCGCCCGCTTGCAGTCTCTTAATTAAAATGCTCCCACCGCTCTGTTTATGTGACCGATGACTGTTAAATTAAGATGCTGTCACACTGGGCCGCAACAGTACATTTTTATTTATTTATTTTTGCCGGGGAAAGTTCCGCCACGAGCACCATGCCTCGGGACTGCGAGCTGACATGTTTTCTTTGTCTGAGGTCGGAATTTACACCATTTAAAAATACACTCCACCTCATTACAGCACTGCCCTAAGGAGGCAAGCAGTCGGCATGGGCTAATAAGGTACGTGTTATACAGAGAATGATTTTAATAGGGTTTAATGTATGCAGAGACAACGCTAAAGTGAAATTATACGTCTTGAACAATGCTTTCTGGGGGTGTGGGGGCTGCAATCTGAAAATCATGTCTGTATTACACATTGAGCTTGCCTTGGCTTCGAAACATCTGACAATATCGGCTCAGCCCGAGTAAGAGAGTGTGGGAGTTGAAACCAGTGACAAAATGAGGATTGATTTCCTCAAAAAATAACAAATCCCGCGGAACGACGTCTTGAAAATGAATATTGTAAAATCACCCTATCTATAATCACCATCAGTTATCATCATTACTCTCATACCACCCCCGAAGCCTCTAGTATGGAAACAAAAGCAATAAAAAAAAAATTGTCATAATTTACTCTCTCATGGCGTTGCAAATCAATATGACTCTTTCTTTTGAGAAACACAATTTTAAATTTAACTAAATGTTAAATCAATGAAGTACAAATCAACACTGTACGCTACCTGACTTTCATTGTTAGAAGACATTTGTTTAACTATCTTCTTAGTTCTTACTTATAAGTCATATAGGTTTGGAATAACATAACGACATGATGATAGAACTGTCAGTTTTGGGAGAACTACTATTTAATCTTAAAACAACCAAACAAATGCTTCAAATTCCCTATTTTGGAAGATAAGTTAAATCATAGTCTCCACGTAAACAGCATGGACATGCACAGTCTGTTTCCTTCAGGGCTAATTTTGTAGGATGATACACTTAACAGTTTAAAAGTTTGGGGTCAATATGTGTATTTTTTTAAGAAATTAATACTTCAACAAGGATGCAATTAATTGACCAATATGATAATGATAAAAAAATAAGATTTTATTTCAAATAAATACTGTTCTTTTAAACTTTCTATTAATCAAATAATCCTGGGGAAAAGAAATATAAATGACTGCTGAAAAATGTGTTTTGCTATCACTATTTTTGATCAAACAATTGCAGCCTTGGTGGAAGTAAGAGACTGCTTTCAAACACAGAAAAAAAAAAAATATTACCGTCCCCAAACGTTTGAATGGTAGAGTAAATGATGACAATATTGACATTTTTTAGTGAACAATCCTTTTAAGACCCACAGCAGCAGGAGAAACAAAAGCCTTTTCTATGGGTCCCATCTCGATTTTGCCTTTGTGTGGCAGCTCTCTAGGGTTAATGTATGTTAATGTATCATTTATAAAGGTGCTTATTAGTGTGTTTTGCAGACTGCTGCTTTGTAAAACAATACCGAGCCCTGCCGAGACTGTTAGTTAGAGGTGGGAGCGAGAAAGAGAGAGAAACACAGGGGCGGGCGGGCGAGCGGGCGGGCGTGCGTGCGTTCAAAAGAGCCCCCGCCAGTAATAGGCCAGCCCTTGACGCGCTGCCACCTTCTCTACCTGCTGTCCCCTGCCGCTCTTTCCGGAAACTTGACGGCAGATGTTGCAGCGCTAAGCTGGCTCTGAAGTGCCTCTCTGGCTCCCCGGTCTCCCTAACAACACAGTCAAACCACATTAGATCTCTTTATTTGTGCCCCAGGCAAGTTCGGCAGTGCAGCTGTGTCCACCCTCCGCTCTACCTTTGGTGTTGGAGCCCCTCAGGCGGTAAATGGGAGAGCAGAAAGTGTTCAGGCTGTCTTGAAAAAACTACATCTGCTGACAATCCAGCAGTCTGTCTGTGGGCGGAGTGGGGGGAGGGGCCGGGAGGGGTCTCCGAGCTGAACAGATGTCTGCGACAACCTGCTTCCTTACACCTGTATGAGTCCTCGTAACCCCATGGATCCAACGCTGAAAAATTCATGACCCCCGAGGGTTCCTGTCGGGCATCAAAGCCCCCCTCTCTCTAGCTGAGAGTACGCGGCCCACCTTGGCTCTGGCGAGGGACTCCTCGGGCTTTGATAGCTCATGCCTGCACCCAGTGCACTTGATCAAGGGCTTGAAAGTCTGCACGATCGAGCTGTGGCCTCACTGAAGTGTGCCAGGGTCCCGCTTGGAGGCTCCAGACCCTCATCTCAGATGTATTGAGAGTTACAAAGGTTTTAACAGTTCTTTTGAAGAAAGTAAAACCGAACAAGTGGCTCAAGCGTGACTGGGATATTTCAGCTAATGGGAGCACCAGCACCACGGATGCGGTGAGGGCTTTTTCAAGATGAAACAAACCCAAACAAATGTTTCAAACAGTGCACTACTTTGGATTTTTTTTTTTCAATTGTAGTACACACGTAGTCAGCACAGACTTGTGAAGCCTGTTTACTTCAGTGCTAATTTTGTCTCACTTCATATTCTATATACTCTACAGTTCAAAATATTACAGTCAATTCATACTATTATTCACCAAGGATGCATTAAATTGATTAAAAGTAACAGTAAAGACATTTATAATGTCACATAAGATTTCCATTTCCAATAAATTCTAGTCGTTTGAAAGTTGTATTTATTAAAATATCCTGAAAAATATTCCTAAAAAAAATATAAAACAGTACTTCTACTACTACATTAAAAACTCAGCTGAAAAAAATTTGAAAATTTATCTTTGCCATCAAAGAAATACTTTATAAATTATTAAAAAAAAAAGAGTTAAAAAGTTATTTGTAATTGTGATAAAACTTCACAATATTACTATTTTACTATTTTTTTGATCAAACAAATGCAGCCTTGGTAAGTATAAGAAACGTTTCTATGGTTGAGTAATCTATGCAACAATGAAAACAAAACAGCACATTCTGTTCTTAAATTGAATGCCTCTGAATGTTGTCTTTGCACATTCATAGGACTTTTTGTGGACATGTATTATTGCTCTACAAACGTTACAAAAGAGGAAGTATCTGCAGCACAAGTTCATGACAGTTACATCCTGTTGTGAGTCTTTGCAGCTGAGGTTTGTGAAACTTGCACGCATTTAATACACACAAACTCACACACTCATAAATATCCCATGAACGCTTACACCACACATTGACACCCCATGCTTTATGTACAACAATAGATTGGCTCAACTTTGGGAGTATACAAGAGTGATGAATCATGTTTGCATTTTGTATTGGGGTAAACCATCTGTGGCTTACCTTATCTGCGGTCGTTGGGCGCATGAGCGAAACTCGGTCATACTGCCGCCGCAGAAGAGCCCACAGTGCGTCAAGGCGGCCCTATGATAAAACAAGAAATATCAATATGTGGCCTTAGCTTGGCTCATTTTTCCACTCATCTCAAGCAAAGGCTTCAAAAATTATAGAGTGGAACTTTTAGATGTACTCAAAATAAGGAAAAAGAGGCGACAGAAAGATGATAATAGCCTCAATTGCAACAGGAAGTGACTCACCCTGATAGGAGTATACCACTTGGATTCAGGTTGATGGTATGTGGGTGGGGATGCAGTTGGCTTTTTGATCATGGGTTCTTCGGCCTCCTCTTGTATCGATATCACTGCATTCTTGGCTTTCTCTAGCCGTGCGCCCTCCTCTGTGGACCCTTTCTCTCCCCAACGGACCTACACAGATATTTGAAAAAGAAAATGTATCATATTAGATTATATTACATTACATTAAATAAATCAAAAGTATATATAAATATATATACATACAATAAAGTACTTTTTCTTAGTTCTCGGCCTGTCCCCCACTGAAAAGTGCTTAATTATAACTGCACTTCTCAAGCTATAAATTAAGTCACATCAATATAGAAAAGCTTTTCAATAGAATCCCTGGACAACAACTCTCAATTAATAAAACATTCTTTGCATCCCATATTTCCATCTTCACAGGTCAGCATGCGTTTTAAGTAAAGAGGAAGTAGGCATACTTAGGTAAACCTCCTCCACAGGTCCAGAGATAGCTTCAGAAATGGAGATAGGTTGTCTGGATGAATGAAAGCTTTCTAAACATTAAAGATAGTTGTAGCCCTGAGCCCATCTCATCCCTTGCACACTAATGGGAAAGGTTAGTAGAAACGATTTTCCAAAGCTTCCAGAAGAAAATTCAGAGATCTCTTCTTTACATGGGAGACTGGAGGAGGGGTGGCTGAGCATGAAACAAATATGAACAAAAGTTGAATGACAGAATGGAAGTCAGCAAGAGGAATTAATCTCGTCACAGCAGTTCTCAATCCTTTAGCGTCAACATGACTTAAGACAGCGGGACATCGTTGAGGCCTAACTGGCAGGGCCCTGTCACGTCAAAACCATCAGTCAGGGGCTGTGATACATTTAAAGAGAGATTTCTATCAGAACCTTTGAGGTGTGCTGAGCTTGACATCACAGACACAATGGCTTTCATACAGGAAAGAAGAACAAGTGCTCTTCTGTGGATCAAGAGAATAATAAGCTTTCTTAGTTAGTTCAATATTTGTTTCTACAACAATATATCCAAGTAATGCAAAGACTGGAACAGTGCAGGTGACTAGGGATGCACCGATATTTATATTCATGTTATATCCGATAACCCATGAATGGCTTATATTGAAATGACTGAAATCTCTAATGTCAGCCGATGACTGATATGGTGTCAATATTGTCCATGTGACCCCAATCAAAGCACTTTAAAATTACTCAGCTCAATGTCCACTCCAGATTTTCAATTCATTGCTCAACTCTCAGTACATGGTCACTGGTAAGAGAAAGCCAAAGAAAACAAAAATGGTCCAAGTTATCTAAAATCCACTTGCTCCAGTCTCCATGCAAAATTAACCCTCCCTACCCCCTACACCCAGAGAAAGAGAGAGAGAGACGTGGTGGTAGACTGGAAAATGCTTAAAGACAGCTGTGATGACATCGAAACATTTTCTGTCATCAGGGGGCTGCACATCATTATAGGTTCAAATGTAACGTTTACCTCCATGCGTTTGATTCCACCAGCTCCTCTTCCTCCATAGTAAGATGCATCCACAGTTGGCCACTTCTTCTTGGGTAGTGGGTCTGGCTCTGGTCTCTGCAAAAATATGGACAGAAGATAAATAAAATTGAGACTTAAAGCCACAAAGAAATATGTGCATTGCAAATACAAGAGCAATTGCGTAATTACAATCTTTATGTACACTTCCTTTCAAAAGTTTTGATTAAAAGAAGTCACTTTTGCTCACCAATAGTGTGGTGCAGGTATGACATCACTTTGTAGGCCAAAAAGTGGAAGCGAGTTATCATTTTAGCAATTCCAGTTCAATTGTCCCGGAGTCAATGGGTTTTTTGAATGGGGTTTTGGTTAAATGGCTGAAATAAGCTCTATGGTGAGCACAAGCTCAAGACACTTTGACGTTTTATTCTACAACATAATATTCATCAGTATTACCCCACTCGTGATTGTTTTTCAGCAAATTGCTAAATGGGACTACAAAGGCTGTCGAGGATATTAAACGTTATCATGCCGAACAGGTAAGATCACCCAGTCCGCTTTTACAGCCTTGTTATGTTTGTAATTGTGATCTTAAAAACTAAATCAAACGTTCTAGAAAAATGTTAAAAACTAAATCAAACGTTCTAGAAAAATGTTATTTGATATTTGATATTTGTTGGAAGGTTAGTGATGGTGACGTTGAATTCATGGTACTGTGGTGTAGTTCGTTTGTAGCCTAGCTTTAGCTTTTTACTTCACACGACTACATTTAGGCTTCAAAATTCATAAAAGTTATCTTGATGGACAAATCGCGCAAATATCATAAACTTTTGTTGATCAGAGAGATTGTTTTAAGCGATAATCCAAAAGCCTATGGGAAAAACCAGTGTGATTATAACTGCTGGTTGGCCTACTAAGTGACGTCACACCAGCACCACTCTATTGATAAAAAAAATACATTAAAAACAGTAATACTGTCAAATATTCATTCAAATTATTATATTTTAAAATGTAATTTTTTTCCAGTAATGGCAAAGCTGAATTTTCAGCATCATTACTCCAGTCTTCAGTGTCACACGATCTTCCAGAAATCATTCTATTATGCTGACTTTTTTCAGGATTCCTTGATGAATTAAAACAGTACTGACCCAAAACTTTTGAACTTTCATGTATATTTAAAATATTTTAAGAACAACACCTTCAAATTAACAGTAAATAAACATTGTATGTACTCTATAATATATATTTTTATATCAAATGTATATACATTCAAAAAAAATTTCATTATAAAATATTTATATTTTATTCAAAAAATAATCTTACAGGTGGAGGTGGAGGTCGAGGAGTTCTTTGAGGGGGTGGGTCTATAATAACCTGACAAGAGATAGGAAAAAATGCAAAGTTAATTAAGCAAAGTTAGTTATCGCTGTCTAAGGATGTGATTCACAATTGAACAACTGAAGCCTGAGACCACCACAATTGAGTAGAGGGTTTGCTTGTAAACGAACGCTGTAGGCCCCTTGTGCAAAATAAAGAACGCTCAAAAATCAACTTGTTGACAGGGGAGTCTTTGGGGTGAGCATGGTGGTCCGTTTATCTCTTAATTAATTGGATGAGGTTCAATCCCCATGCATTTCCCCAATCATAAAGTCCTGAGGAATTAATTAGCTGCAATGAAATGCAGAAGGGAAACTTGGGCTTCACTCCAGGTCAATCCCCAGTGCAAAGGAGAGGAGCGTTAACAGGATGAAATGTCTTCCTGTGGCACTTTTTGTGACGGCCTATCTGTCATGAGAAACACTATGCTGGATTCAGCAGGTGACTTCTCTCACAGAGAAGATGTCTTCATCACTGGGAATGTCTTTGGCATCCTCTGACTCTGTGGTTGTCAGACTCTGTTGTAGTGACTGCTCAGCAAACTGCTTATCAACTGACCTGACACATCTAACCACTCTTGGATGTGATGGGTAAATGTGTTAATAGACAAAAGGCGAAATACTGCAATGTAAAGGCTACATGTGTAATTTGAAAACTTGAGCCTGTGTAACAGAATAGACTCCAACAATGTAGATAAAACGCCTTGGATGTGACCAGGTTTCACCAGTCAACCATGTAACCCCTTTCATTGCAGATGCTTTCCAAAATGGAAGCAAGCCTTGTCTCATTAAACATGAAAGATTCATACAGTGCCATTGCAGGTTAAGCATTTACTAAATTAGTTTTCAGGAAAAAAATGCCTTTTAATCATCACATATCATGGGCAGAACAGCTGTTTCATTCGCATTAAAGTGCGATGATACCATTTTGCCATTTTTACCATTATAATGATGGAAAATGATCAATTAGAGTTAATTAATTGCTCTTTGACTCATAACTGACTGTTGGAAAATCCAGTCCTATTCGTCCATGGGGCCCCAGTGTGTTATAATTAACATAACTTTGGACAGAACCTTGTGGTAAAGGATTAGCTTTTTTTTTTTTTTACAGAGTAATTAAATAACAGATTTATATTTGCCAGCCATATTGTGGGATAAATAAGGCATTACACAAATGACATGCTGGGCTGTTAGGTTCTCAAACTACCTGACGGACAGATGTGAAGCTGGGACAACCCTTTAAATGTGTTTCAGGCGATGAAGAGCTGATAATTAAATCTAAAATGTCAGTATACTTAGCCATCTGACTCTCGCATGAGGGGCTAAGAACTAGTGGCACAGCTGTGGAATCAACCAATCACAGTCCAGCGGTGCAAAATCCCCATATGGCTTTTGGGATAATTGTCCAATTGGAGTTTATAATCTGTCCATTTCACCCCTCTGAACACACGGTTGTGTCAAGCTGTTTTCCAGGCTTAACATGATCATGGACAAGTAGCAGGTAGCATATTTGCAAATTAAAATGGTGCATTTCCATTAACATAAAATTAACCTGTTTGCAGTAAAACAACAAATGAATGACCTAAGAATGTATTATCAAAACATAATTAAACAGATGCCTTTATCCAACAGTAACGATATTTTTTTTCGATTATATATTATAAACTGTACATACTATATTGGCACTTAAATTATATATAAAATATAAATTAAAGTTTGGGTAAAAATAAGTGTTGTGTGATATACAGGTGCAAAAACACATTCTTTCATACTTGACCCTCCACTTTCTTATGACCAAAATGAATACCAAACGTCCACATTTAATTTGACTCATATTTGGTACATTTGCAGAGGACATGCTGGTGTGGCTGTGGATACTAATGAGTGTTGTGGAGGGGTGGGGGGTGAGGTGCTTCTGTATTTCTCTGATTGCTGAAAACTGGCAAGGCTGAGTTTAAATATTAACAAAGCACACATGGCCCTTCTCTTGTGCCGGGGTCCCTGATGGAGAGGAACAGCAGCTCCTCCACCAAGACAAACAGGGCCGAGTCCAGACATGCTGCGGGGGGTTTACATTTTAATGCCTTTGTTGGTTTTCCAAAATATGCTTCCATCTCATCCTGGAATGGCTCCCACCAGGTTCTCAAAGAGAGGTGGTGAATTTCATTTGGTTGTGCAGAGTGATGCTGACTGCCATAGTGATACATGCCAGCTTCACAAATTCTAGATCTTATCTCTAGAGCTTCTATATATACAAGTGTATTAGAGCCTGAGAAGTGTTGCTGCTTTTCCATTATTAGTATAGGAGAGCAAACTTTTCATTTTTAGTCTGCAGCCAAACTTGGGTAACAATTTTTTTGTTTGTTTTTGCACATTTAAAAAATAATATATGTATAGTCAGGATGTGGTATGGTCTATTTCTATGTACTGTGCTTCCTTAGAAGGCTGTCTTTGAAAAATGCTGCTTAGACAAGAATATTACAGCAATAGAGCTCCTACTACTGATTTCTTATTTTACTGTAGCTAGATTATGTAAACCAAAAGAGAATTTATAGTGAAAATGTTATATAGGAAATTATAAATATGGAAAATAAACATGTTAATCTCAATTCCAGAATCTACCCAATCAATCCAGATTATGTGTGAGAAAAGGGACAAAATCTTAAGATTTGCCACTGAGAGCTGGAAGATGTGACACTTACGACAGTGCAGCAGAGAGGCCAGAACCACCACATCAAAGCCAACGCCAACAGGAGAAAGAGCACCAAGAACACAATGGCCACCACTGTGCCGTCTGACTAATGAGAGAGGGAATATTTACAATTAGCCGAAAAATAGGATAATAGCAAAAATGTTATAAAAACAGAAAAAATGCATTTTTTAGCTCTAAATTATTTTATAGGATGAAGAGACATTTATGGATGTTTTCTTTCCGATCTCAAGTTTGACTTACACATAAGGAGGCCGTTATGGTGAAAGCACTGGTCAGGTACGATGTGCCATTGTTCAAACTGATCAGGACCTCCATTTGTCTATAGGAAGAGAACACAAACACAATGGGATGGTGTGTTTAAGGTCATATTGAGTCACACTGCCTTTAAATAAATGGTGAAAATAACAGTAAAAGTAACAGTAAATTCAGCTATGAAGAGATCTTTCCATGAATACGGTAGTGTGATGACAATTACAGCAGAAATGGGGAAGCTAAAATAAGGAAAAGTCTAGTTAGGGATTATTTGGAGTATGATTTCTGATAAAAACAAGAGTAAAAAGAGGCAGTGTTGGATCGGTTTTAAGCGAAAACGGGAAGAAAACTAAAATCTACACCGAAACGAAACAAAAATACTTATTTTCAAAAAACAGAAGTTAAATTATATTCATACACAATTAAAACTAACAGAAGCTAAAGTGAACTGAAAAAAAAAACATACTAGTGAAGCTCACTGGTGTCATTCCTACAGAATTTGTCGGAAATTCTCTTATTTACCGTGGAAGGAGTTGAAGGTGGCTCGCAATTAAAGCACTAATGATGAACGGCATTGTAATTTCCATATGTCTATTATGCAGGAGACAATTACCATGGGGCTAATGAGAATCCTCAAGCAGGAAATCGACTGACTGAACGCCTGAGATCCCTCCCAAAATGAGAGAATATGTAAAAAAGACAGGCTACTGTCTGCAGAGCCGATGAGAAAAGAAAGAGTTACCAACAGCAAACAACAAAATCCCACTAACGTTTGGGTCTAGCGCAAAGCATTCCCACCAATGAGACCAGCAACGTTCCTCCATAAACACCACCAACTGAAGCACTAACTTTCTAAAAGGTGTTTCCTATTACAGCGCAAACCACAATCTCTGACTGCACTGTAATGTTGCTTTGTGGATCTCTTGAGGACTTTTGGATTACATTAGCTTTAACTGTCATTACCTTTAGATATATCTAGTCTTGAGGCAGGAGGAAGCTCGTAAAAGGTTTTTTGCATGTTAACTAGGTCCGTGTGCTGAATGGATGAAAGGAGAGGCTAATTCAGCTGACATACTCAATACATGCAAATGGCAGGCAGGTTGTTAATCAAGCTGGATGTATGTATGTTTGGTGAAGGATGAAAAGTGATCTAAGACTAAATTATTTTATTTCCTTGCACTTGACTGGATAGTCTAAAATTCCTCAGATCGCTTTTGGACACTTTGTAGTGGACACAAAGCATTTCTGGAGGAATATTTATGTGAGACTTGACAACATTCAATCGGTAGGCTTGGACATTGCAATTGGCAACAAACGTTATAAACAATGAAGGCTGATTTATTTATCTTCAGAGGTACTCTGATACCACAATGTACATAACATCGCATATCAAAGGAGGAAACTTGGTGGTAAACTCTAAAAGTCTTTCCAAAAAGCCTCCAGATTACATTTATACTGTAAACAGGTTAATCCTGTGCTAAACATTCAAAGCTGTCTCCTGAAACTGATTGCCTCATTGAATGGTTTTCTTTTGTCTAGAAATGCAGAGAAGAAAATGTGACAGAAGTTCAGCAGAATAGCTAAAGCACATGGACACAAGTGCTCTTGCCATCACAGAAGGCCCCTTATGGCACCACAAGAGACTGCGAGTGGTGTGCGAGTTTGATTCCTTGTCACAAAACACATGCTGATGGAAAGTGAACGTGACGTAGCAAGCTGAATGGGATGACACGGGTGTCACTAAGAGCTTTCTAACTTCCCTTTCAAAATAAAAGTGAAAAACCTGCATTATTGAAGGCCTAACATATGCATCAGCACTGACTGACTTTACTTTCTGAAGTTAAATCTGTTAGATTCATATAGATTTCTTAATTAAATCCGTCTGTGTGCGATGTACTGTCCTACAATTTTGTACTAGTACTTTTCATTTAATTTTCTAATAGTTTTTGTGTCAGATTAAAACTGCTCTGATTAGAAAAATAAATTATATTAACTGATATTAGTTTCTGATATACAAATAATAAAAAACAACTTAAATAGCTTCAATTTGGTTAGCCATTTGTTAGTAGCTTGTAGCGTGCAATCAATAGTTTGGGGTCAGTAAGACTTTCTAAAATAAATTAATACTTTTATTTAGAAATAATGCATTAAATTGATCAAAAATGAGAGTAAAGACATTTATAATGTTTTATAATATTTTCCATTTCAAACTAAAGCTGCTCTTTTAAACTTTATATTCATCAAATAATACTAAAACAAAAGTATCACAGTTTCGACAAAAATATTAAGCAGCACAAATAGTTTGAACTTTTCTAATAGAAAGAAATGTTGCTTGAGCACTAAATTAGCATTTCTGAATTCCTGAAGGATCATTTGGCACTGAAGACTGGAGTAATGGCTGCTGAAAATTCAGCATATAATTTAACATTATATACAAATAGCACATTTTAAACAACAGTTTAGCATAAGAGACTTCTTTGAAAAAAATTACAAAATCTTACCGACCCCAAATTTTGAATGGCAGTAGATCTACTTTTCCAAAAGAATGGACTGAATCTAGATTAGCTAATTCGAATCATGATTGGTTTGTAGCTTGGCAAGTAGCTTCCAAGCACTAGTGAAAAATCCAATGTGACATATCCATATTTGAAAACATCACACTTTGATTCAAAAATAAATAAACCAATTCAGTACAACATTGCCTTTCATTTTGGACAGAGTAACCTTTTAATCATCGAGCAGAGTGAGAGTAGGTTCTCCTGTGGAGGCAGTGCTGCCATGTTAACTGGCTGCATCTCCACCCCCTACACAGATGGAACTAAAATGGCGGCCTGACAGATCAGATTGATTATTGATGAGGCACGTTCCACCGCTCGCGCTGCAGGCAGGTGTCAGGTCTGTCCCTCAGTTATTTTTCTCACTCCGCAGTTGTTGTGAAAACGCAGGTGAGGACATGCTGCTGCCAGACAAAAGTTCCTCACCCCCTCCAGCCAATGACTCGAAGGGACGGGGCCGGCCAGCGCTAATGGGCAGGCTGACAGATGCCCTAGATCCTGGTTTGACGAACCAACAGCTGTCGCTGCAGATGAGACCCTGATATCTGGCGCTACGTCACTGAACCACAAAGACCCTCTGAATCCCAAAATGCCTCAGAAAAGACACTATCTGATATTCCCTAGTGGTCTGTTCCTGGAAGGATTGTTCAGGACAACTCATATATAGTTTGTCTGCAAATATGACCAACTGGTTTTCTAGGTGGCATTCCTCGAAATGCTGAAAAATTGGCAGCAATGTAAACTTGACAGATAGATAGACAGGTAGAAAGAAATTTCTAGCGCTCAGACATGATGCAGGTGTTATGTGGTCGCCTATGCATCCTGAATTATTTAAATGGGAGCATGGTAAAGGGAATCAGTGCATCTGTCGCACATCCTTTTAAAGCCCTCCACCAGATGTGTTTACTAGCCGTTCATAGCAGCAAACTACTTAATGGGTCACAATTGCCAGCCAAGAGTTAATTAAGCAAGCCTTTTGAACGGCGACCACGTATAGGGGATCAAACGTCCCGGGTAAGTCGCACCATAATTTCACACAAGCTGCTCACTGTTAATCCCAGATCTACACAGGGTGCTGTGTCTCAGTCAATTCAATAACATAATGCTGTAACATGACATTTTAGGCTGGCATATCACATGATAATTTAATGGGTCATAATGTTTCAGTTCATAGTATGCACGATAGGCTGTAACAGTCTATTCATGTGGGGTTGAAATTATGCAAGAAACATTTAATTGAGTTCAATGCATGCTTTCTGTACATTTGGAGATCTTAATGACACTTGCAGCTTTATGAAACATAAATACTCACTGTCCCACTGAATACAGCACTGGAGCAGGACACAGGACATAGTTATCCTTCACCTTGCTTGGCTTTTCCTCTGCAAAATGAATAGAAAGTTGATTTTGTTATGATCCATTGCCAAACTAGGTTTTTCATCCCACTTGAAAATGATTCCTTTGCCGCATCACTGCTGAAGGCACCCAGAATTCAACGTTTATGTATTTCCTGTCTGGTTCCAATAGCAGTGAGCAAACATGTGGATCCCATATGAGGATCTGTCGTCAAATGGTTTTGCACTCATAAAGGAAACACTATTCCGTGTCTGATAGGGACAGCACTAAAGTGCAGAGTATAGTGACCCTATAGACCATTTCACAAGATGTAAACAACACTGGTCCAGAAGCACTTCCTGTTTCAGTTTGCAACTATTTTCTTTATTTCACATGTAAAGAAAACCTCTTAAAGATGTTTGTTTAACTTTTTGATTCAGTTTTAAATGTTCTGTTGGTTGTATTTCATCCCAGCTTTTTTGTAGTGTTAAAAAACTGAAACAGGAAGTGCTTCTGGACCAGTGTTGTTTACATCTTGTGAAATGGTCTATAGCATATGACTACTAATGAAAAAAACATTTATATGACTGTTATACACATTTAAAGGGACAGTTCAACTTCACACACACAAATTATGATAATTTTCTTACCCTAGTGTCGTTCCAAACCTGTAAGACTTTCTTTATTCTGTGAAACACAAATGAAGATGTATTGAAAAATGTCTTGATACAATGAAAGTCATTGGTGTCAAATAGTGTTGGACTCCCTTGGCTTTCACTGTATGGAAAATAAATAAAGCAGAGATTTTTTTTTCTTTTATCATCTTCATTTATGTTTTATAGAATAAAGAAAGTCATACAGGTTTGGAATGACATGAGGATGAGTAGGTGACAGAATTTTTCAATTTTGGGTTAAACTATCCCATTGAGAAAATTTTGCACGAAAATATTGTTGCTTTAGACGTTTTCAATGTTTTTGATATATAATATAAAATTATAATATTTGAACAGAAACTGGGGGTGTCAATAATTGTGTCTTTCCATCATAAATGGAGCATTTCAGTTGTTAGATTGCTATTATTAATACATTAAACCAATTTTATTAATAAGAATTTAAATAATATGAAGTCATCCTGGAGCTCTTTTGGAAGTTTGCTGAGGTCCCCAGTGGACCCCTGGTTAAGAACCACTGATTTAGATGTTTGCTGGTCTATTTGAGTATCTTTTACTGTCTTTAGTAACCTAAAGTGACAGTTAAGCCACAAAAAACGTCTTGCAACTTAGATGCATTGCATGCTAGGTGTGACCACCTTGTCAGTTCCTGTATGATACAACTGACTTTCACAGACACAACATCTCTCTTTTATCATTTGGCTTTATCTATGGAATATCATATCAAGCTTGAGGGTAAGACTGAGGGCAATATATGTGGTATTTTCATACTTACTGTAAGTAACTCCATCCACTATGAAACTGCAGACAACTCCTTCTTTCTGTCTCCCCAGTGTGAACCCGTTCCCTCTTAAAACAATGTCAAAGGACTCTGTGGTATGTAAACCAGATGAGGACATAATGAGAAGCACTCCTGGGCGTTCACCCAAATCAACGACCACGTACACACACACACAAAGGCAATTTCATCCACCCTGATAGCTGTAAAAGCCCTTGAAATGCTTACGGTTCACGCAGACGCTGGACGGCTCCACTGTTAGGATCTCTGTGCATGATTGCTTGAGGATCTGAACGATAAAAAAAAAAAAAAAGTATTAAAATCAGTACTTGTCACTGCTGAATCACTATATCAGCTATCACAGTGTCCGGGTCTTTAGCATTCACGCCGGAGATGTTTGCTATGCCAAATCAAGCTCAATGAGACGAGCATCCCATACAGTGCGGTGTCGGATAGACCCGTGTCAGCCGTTATGGGGAAATTATGCGGTGCCATTTTCCCTCTTCAGCTCTATTAGAGACCGCAGGCTGACATTATCATATAAACAGGCCTGTGAGAGGACACCATCGCCTCTCCCATCATCCACACAAATCAACAGAGGACAAAGTATGCAAATCTCTGTACACAATAGGCAAAAAGACAACATTAACAGAAAGATATGGTCCTCCAAATCACCTGCAGCGGAGATGAGGCTTCATACTGAAGTGGAGGACATGTATAAAACAGGCGGATTGAATATGACACTTGATAAACTCTGCTATCATTAAAGGGGAGAAGGAACACTGAATAAACGTCAGGGCTGAAAAATATTCAGGATGGTCTTTATGGGTCTTTAATGAGTTATGAGACGGCACGATACAAGGGATGTTCATTGCAAGACGTTTTCACCTTATTTTCTCTGACAGGTCTCTATACACAGGACTAGACTTAAAGCATATCAGAGCTTCCATCCATCCATCTGTGTCTCTCTGTCTGTCTATCTATCTATGATTATTAGACATCTCTTTAAAAAAACGTGATTGACCTTTTTCACTAGGTTTTTACCACCATCCTGCTGAAAATCTTCTTCTTTTTTCCAAGCTTCAGTATTCTCCAGTGTTTTGCTTTGACATTCTTCTCTAACGACTCCACAGCATGATACTGCCATGACTTCACCGTATGATGTATAGGAGCCGAGGTGTCAGTGGTGTGAGAATTAGCACTACAAATTTGGCTGAAAATGTTCTTGACCTCATCTGACAGCAACATCTTTCCCATTCATAATCACCATTGGGTCAACATTGTGTTTTACTCAGAAAAACATGCTTAGTTCTTTCTGTCTGTTAGAGCGATAGCAAATTTCTTAAATAAATGAATAAATAAATCTTACTAACCCCAAACGTTTGAACAGTAGTGTAGATATGCACCAGTCAACCATATACAGTATGATGATATGGCCACACAATATATATATATATAAAAAATAAACTGCCATCATTCAAACCATTCTTGGAATATTAAAATAGGCCTGAATAAATCTATTCTTTAGGCTTTTGCTTTTTGCAAAATCTCTGTTAAGTCTACTTTAGCCCCGGACTGCAAAGCTGCACAGATGATCTCAAATCCTGGAAATCTGAGCAGAGAGCAACATGAGGCCAACTAGCCCAGCCTCCAAGATTACTAATCACTAGAGAATGCCTATGTTTCGGTGGGCCTAAAACTACATTTGGCCAAACAAGCTAACTAAGAAACGAGATGATGGGTCTTTTTTTCATATCTTTTTTCTTAACAAAACAATAAATTACAAGGAGGTCCTGTCTTATGTATTGCATGACTAAATCTGAAAAAATATGCCAGAAACTGATTGCTGTGGTCACAAAACAACACACCCATGTTCAACAACACTGACCTCAGCTGTTGATGGTTTACTGATGGCAGATGATGTTCAGTCTTCGTACCATGTTTACAATGTTAAACCGCATCATTGGTAAATGCCAAGACAAGGAACATTTCAAAGCATCATGAAGCAAATGGAAAGTATCACAAATGAATTGTCAACAAACACATTGTTTCACAAAGTCATTTATAACTAACAATATACAACCAAGTGATGCTAGAGCCTTCAAAAGGTATATTTTATCAATTTGCTTTACAAAACAGCATTTTTTAAAAACTTTATTTTAGTCAAATAACAAATCTGGACTGCTTTAGCATCATGCATATGTCTGAAGCCAATTTTTAACTGAAAAAATATGTCTATTTCAAAAGAACACAAGATATAGATATAGAATGGCTTAAAGGATTAGTTAACTTTTGCTGATAATTTACTCACCCCCATGTCATCCAAGATGTCCATATCTTTCTTTCCTCAGTCGAAAAGAAATTAAGGTTTTTGATGAAAACATTCCAGGATTTTTCTCCATATAATGGACTTACATGGGAACCAGACGGTCCGAGGTCCAAACGACAGTTAATAACAGTTTCAGATGCAGCTTCAAATGTCTTTAAACGACACCAGACGATGAATAAGGGTCTTATCATGCGAAACGATCGGTTATTTCAAAGCTTATTCCAAAAATTTAACTTTTCTAAGGACAAATGCTAGCCTTGCTCCATTCTGTAAGGCGCGTTTGTAACGTCACGTAATACGTAATTACGTTCAAAAGGTCACGGGCGATGTAGCCAGAAGTAAAGAGTCAGAGTGTTTACAAGTTAAACGCATAGGTTGAACCAGCAAACTAACTCAAACGCCATTTACAAAAAAGGAATTAAAAGGTAAAACAACGATGTCGGACGATTTTGATTCTGTACTTCCGGCTACGTCGCCCATGACCTTTTGAACGTAATTACGTATTACGTGACGTTACAAACGCGCCTTACAGAATGGAGCAAGGCTAGCATTTGTCCTTAGAAAAGTTACATTTTTGGAAAAAGTTTTGAAATAACCGATCGTTTCGCATGATAAGACCCTTATTCATCGTCTGGTGTCGTTTAAAGACATTTGAAGCTGCATCTGAAACTGTTATTAACTGTCGTTTGGACCTTGGACCGTCTGGTTCCCATGTAAGTCCATTATATGGAGAAAAATCCTGGAATGTTTTCATCAAAAACTTTAATTTCTTTTCGACTGAGGAAAGAAAGACATGGACATCTTGGATGACATGGGGGTGAGTAAATTATCAGCAAAAGTTTTTTCAAAAGTGAACTAATCCTTTAAGGGTTAAAACATGGGCTTGTTGTAGTTTCTCTCAGCATTTTCCCTTGAGTAAGGCACTTTTTGCTCCAGGGGACTGTTAACATGATAAGTCTAGTGCTAAGCTCTATTCTGTGCGTGTTCGCCACTGCAACACCACCCTTCTAAAAGAGCAGCGAGACATTTTTTAAAGATGTCTCGCACTTCCTGTGGCTCGTGCAGAGCCCCGCTCAGCATCATGTGATCTGTGCTCTCTGCCTGGGCCCAGACCACGCAGCCCTCTCTCTTCATGTGGAGGCTGGGTCCACTGCAAAGAACTCCTGATGTCGAACCCTGCGGGCTCGACTCGAGGTGTTCAACGCCGAAGCTGTCACTCTGCCCTCTGCTGGACCGCAAGAAGAAGCGCCGTTCACAAAGACCGCCTGAGCCTGATGCAAGGCGGAAGAAGATGCAGAGGTGACACCTGCTCTATCCTGGCTTTTTATGTTGGAACTCCACACTGAGTGGAATGCACCATTCTCCGCGAGACAGCGGTAGCAATAAGGAAAAGGCGGTTGAGTCCCGCCACAGCCGGACCACCGTCGAAATATCTCGCTCTGTCAGTCCCCTTTGAAATAGGTGACTGCAGCGGTGTATTCGACAGCCAGCGAGCCGTTAATGCAACCCACTTGCCAGCACACAACAGAGAAATCTCAAGTGTATAACATACCCAAGAAGGACGGATCCCTCAGACCTACTTTAGATCTGAGACACTTGATGAGAAGACTATTCAAAATGCTTACGACCAGAAAACCTCTCGCGCAAATTCACCCGAGGGACTGGTTTATCTCTCTCGATATAAAAGATGCCTATTTTCAGATTCAGATAATATCCGTCACAGGCCATTCTTGAGATTTGCCTTCGACGGTCAGGTATATCAATACACCATCCTG
Source organism: Pimephales promelas (assembly GCF_016745375.1). The sequence continues at coordinate 3,686,727 of NW_024121577.1, read as the reverse complement.
CCATTTGGCCTGTCTTTAGCACCCCGTACATTAACGAAGTGCATGGCAAGGCTCACGCCCCATTAAGAAGTCAGGGCTTGGAAATTATGAACTATCTGGAAGATTGGCTGATTCTGGCACAGTCAGAGATAGAACTTTTAACTCTCAGAACAGTACTCCACAGTCATCTGGAAAGCCTGGGTCTCATGGTCAACTGGATCAAGAGCTCATTACTGCCCAGCCAGCCAGATTCTTTTCAAGGAATAGAACTGGACACTGTGGCTAGGATGCCTCATTTATCAACACAGTGAACACGCCGTATTCGACACCTGGCCGCGACTTTCCAGAAAGGCAGTATCTCTGAGTATCTCTATGCGTTGTGGAAAGAGATTTCCACATCGCATGCGCGAGAACTGAACTGAAGTAGTTGAAGGAGATCGCAATTCTCGCGCATGCGTCGTGGAAATCTCTTGAAGTCTCGTTTCAGGCGAACAAGGAAGAAAAGGAATAGTCGAATAAAGTCGTTATTTTTGTTTGTTTTTTCCGCACAAAAAGTATTCTCGTCACTTGATAAACTTATAGTTGAGCCACTGTAGTCACATGGAATATTTAAACATTTTCTTCATTGACTTTCTGGGCCGTCAAGTGTCATTCCCTTAGGAGCCTATGTGGTAGTGATACAGCTCTCAAATTTAATCAAAAATATCTTCATTTGTGTTCCGAAGACGAACGAAGGTCTTACAGGGTTGGTACAGCATGGGGGTGAGTAATTAATGACTTAATTTTCATTTTTGGGTGAACTAACCCTTTACCTCAAAATGTGCCAAATTATGTGACATTGCACATTATACATTTCTGGATTGTGGAAATCATAGGGACCTACATTTTTTAGCCCACTTTGCAGGCTGAACTCCTTGACTTAAACCACAGAGGTATGTATGACACCTTTTGGGATGGGTGCCCCTTTGCATGCAGAACTTACCGAATTAACGATGCCTTTGAGAGCTTGAAAGCCTCCTTTGACTGGGAACACTTGCTCCCTATTATCAGCCACATCGGCGAGCTGTTGGGAGACAAATAGAAATATAATAATAACAGGGCTGATAGACAAGCAAGAAAAATAAATTGCTGACATTTCCTCTCCTTTAACTCAGTTATTGTCATTGCTAGAGAAACAGGAAAAGAGCAGCAGTCCTGCAATAACAGGCAACTCTGCAAAAACCCTGCTCTGGGTGGAGCCTTAGAGAGCATTTGAAGTGTTATTTGCAAATAGATTCTGTGCATGAATGTAGTATGGACATTATTTTAAAATCTGCTGGAATGCCACCATCACCTGTTCTTCATCAAAGTCCTTTACGCCAACACAGTATACACGAGCTCCATAACGCCTTGCTATATCAGCCTATAAACACAGCATAAGTCATAACAATGTAATTATTTGCTGCCATAAAAGTATAAATTATGTAAAGTGTTAGACAACAGCTCACCTCATCCTTAGTGAGTTGATGGATATATGGTTCAAGCTTTCCATCAGTTAAGGCCACAATGATACTAGAGGACTTTTTTTGTTGTTCTTTCATTTGTTCAGATGCCTGGAAAGAAGGAGGGGTTATTAAGTTGTATCAGTAGAAACCTAATTTTCTCAAAAATGGCAGGAATAAAAATGCACAGTAATTTATATAAATATACTGTATAAAATATATATAATGTATCTATTATTGTAAAGACATGATCCAAGATTCAGGGCATTGAATGTGGTGTGTTTATTTAGATAGATGTAATTATGCCTCATCATAGTCACGAGGGGAACCAATCAGTTTACAGTATTATTTTGTTTATTCTAGTAAAAGACTAAAGTACAGGAAATACATTCAGTCAAGCTGACTTGAGTGTCCTCAAAACATGAAAAAAAGCCTATTTGTTTGATAAATTAATTGTAAAAATTTCATTCCACTGTTCATATATTTGAGTCTGTTCATATATTTACCAATTTCATTCCTTCATGCATATAGGTTTCTCCTGCTGGTTTGACCTCATTTAAAATCCTCAGGCCATCATGAATTTTTCCCCTGATAATGAAAAGCAAGAAATATTCTGATGACTGAATGTGAGAAAAATATTCTACTAAATGTTATGCATGCAATATGATGACATGGTCATTTTAAAGAGTCATTGAACCACATCTACATAAAGGAAACCTTTACACTATAAATATTTACTCGTCTTTAATGTACAATACAACACAAACACATGGCGTGTTACTAGCTTTCTTACACTAGGGACTGCAAATACTTCATGCAAGCCTGATTCCATACCTGTCTCCAGTGAGCAGTAACACAGTCTCTGCTCTTGATGAAAACACTATGAAGGACACTCGCATATTTGGACTGGAATGAAAAGATACGAGAAAAATGGAAAAACGCTGCAGATGAGTGACAAATGGAAAATCAAATACAACCACAAATTCTATCTCTATACACATCTCTTTTTTGTACCACAGTAAGAAAAAAAAGCTCTTGAGAAGTGACTTATATATTTATACTTGAATAATAAAGCTAAATACAAGCATTGGTGCTAATGATGCTATCAGAGAAATCCTGTGATGTTGACAGTCTTGCTGTCCTCATGTTCCTTTTGCAATCATCAGGGTTTATGAGTAAGATAGCCAATGTGACTAGCTAATAAAAGCTTGTGACTGGGAAAAAAAACCCTTCTGCTTAGACCAAGGAAGTGAATAATTGATATACCGACAGGAAACAGGTCGTCATGTGTGATTCATGCATACATCCTGTTGGTGATTATATTTATACCTGTCACTTCCTATATTTATTCCTCCTACCTTTCGCAATATGAATATTGCGAAAGGTGGGAATATTGTGAAAGGTGTCTGCATGTTTGCGAATATCGCAAACATGCAGCCACACGATTTTTCTGGAAAACAGTGATGTGCATTTCTAGGTCTAAGTAAATTTTAAAAAAATACAACAAATGACTTTTAACTATGGTGTGTTGCTTTGTTCATGCTGTCCAAAAAAAAATCATTTTTTGAAATTGCTTTTATTTTTTAATTTTTGTATGTGTTTGTTTTTCTATTTATCTTTATTTTTATTTCAGTTTTAGCTTAAGTCGTTTTAACACATGAAATTAAACATTTCATTTCAGTTAGTTGACAAAGTAAATAAACAAAACAAAACAAAAAAATTATTTTAGTTTTTGATATAATAATATTATTTCAGTTTTATTTCAATAGTTTTAGTTAACAATAACACCACTGCTTTTTTACAAAAAAACAGGGATTTTGTGTCAATGATATTGGAATAAAAATGTGTTTTTTTTCCTCAAAGGGAACGGATACATAATCTGAAAACAAATTTATAGCTGATTATAACAAGTATATTTCAATGAAGCAGTTGGTCTTTTTCACAACCTTCTGTCTCGACGCCGATACAGCATAGGAACATGTTGCGTTCCTCTACACATTTGAAGTCAGGTCTCAGGACTAAGCATAAGGAGATGTGCTGCTTTTTCTCACTCAGAATGACATCCAATCTACAACCATCCCCCACATGAGATACTCAGGGAGAACATCCAAATGTGCTCAAGCAGCCAAATTTTAGTAACAAAAATCAAATGAAGAACAGGCAGGAGGACTGAACATTTTGACAGACTGATTGAGGGATAAATATAACAATGAATCGCCAAATGGTATTACGATGCCCTGCGTAAATTTCCCAGACAGGGAACTTATCTTGAATGTTACTGAAGATATAAAGACATGTTGTAAAGTACTTGTGTCATCACTCGGGTTGGTCGCTTATTACACCATAAAACAACACGGGAACCCTTCGCACAGCTTTGAGATAATTCTTATACTAGATCCTTAAGATACTTAATATACACCAGGTCCCTTCAACTCTTAACAAGACACCACATGGCATGGCACAACAGAAGACCATCAAAATCTATGGCAGACTGCACTGGTCTTCCTGCACTCATGACTTAAAGTACATTGGCTGCGTCTTCTCCTTTCATGTGTGAGGGATAAGTGTGCTGTTGGATGGTTGCAGTGCAAATGGCCATTCTCACAGCCCAGAAGACTGAGCCTCCTTGCCACCCACTCCCACCTGCTCCCTTTGCTATTTTCTCAAGCAGACTGCTTTCTTCTGGCTAGGTCGCTACCGTCTGTACTGGCACATACATTGAGTCAACGTTACATAAGTTCATCACATTCATCTGTGATTTTTTTTTATATCCCCACCCCCACCCAAGGGCCATCTCATAACCAGATGTGTAGCTACTGAGTAGCCAAGTTAGCAATTAGCTTTGATTCAAGTTGTTATGGCTAACTTCATTTGATGAGGTGGATTGGGAGTTACATTCAAAATTTGACGTAGAACAATAAACAGAAATAACGCAAGAATATTTACCTCACAAATCTCTCTGTAAGATTTTTGACAAAGCCATAGATCTGACTCCAGTCGTCCCCCACGCTTCCAGATCTGTAACGAAGCATTAAAAACAATGTCAGCACAAAAAAAGGAAAAAAGCAAAGCAAAGAAACAGCTTAAGGCAATTATACTTAAATCTTTACGTCAAATCTCTTCATGTGGTTATTGTAAATTTAAATTATGTGCTGTTGATTACACTGTGGCAAAGAGGCTGAGTCAGCAACACTTCAGAATTAGTTCTTGTATCTCAGAGAAAAGAGGAAGTCTGTCATCCAACACAATACAAATTGAGTCAAGGCACTTTATTACTGGCCACTTCAGTTCCCAGCAGCACTCAGTCTTAAACACATCATTCCAACACCAAACATCAAGCTACCAGTCAGAGGCCGATGTCCATGCTAATGTATTTTTTTGCTATTATATGTCTACTATGCTCACCAAAGCTAAATTTATTTGATGAAAAAAAACAGTAATATTGTGAAATAATATTGCCATTTAAAACAACCTTTTTCAATATTTTGTAAAAATATATTTTTTTTTAAATGTGCATAACAAAAAACAACTTTTGCCAAGCTAGAACTCAAAAGCCAGAGCAAATACAGTGAACACCACACAAATCAACATAAAATCAAGCAGAGCTATCAATGAACATATCAGTGTTACTGTAGATACAGAGATGCATTCATAATAATTTCTCAATATATGAGAAATCTACATTTCACAACATAAAATCCATGGAAGTGGACTTTTGTGAGATTAACCTCAATGCAATGCAGTGTCTTTAATGAAAAAAGGTGTGTAAAATGTGCCCTTGATGTAATAGCTACAGGGTAATGAACTAATAATTATAGTCCACTGCATGTGCTGAGAACATAAAACACAAGCGATAGGTAATTAGAAAATAATTTTTTATGCATCGTCTTCCTTGTATCAAGCCAAGGTCAGAGAATCTAGATAAGCTTTAGTGGGACCACCAAAGAACATCAAACCACATTTATTATAAGGAATGATCTGGAGGTGTGAAGGCAAGTTTCATTCCGGGGCCGGGAACAGAGTCAGACACTCAAGGCCGGATCAGTCTTTGACTGGTCATTATGCCTAGCTAGTTCTGTGCTGCCCTCAGCATATCAGTGCCATCATCCTGTGGACTGCACTGAGGCCAACAACTATTCTCAAATGGGTGTAATTTAATAAGAAACAATGCAGATAGATAGAGATGACAGGCAGATAGCCAGTTAGTCTTTTTGAACTTGTGTCCATCTATTAAACAGATAGATAGATAGATAGATAGATAGATAGATAGATAGATAGATAGATAGATAGATAGATAGATAGATAGATAGATAGATAGATAGATAGATAGATAGATAGATAGATAGATAGGTCACAATCAAGACTTCAGAAACAGAAGATGACAACGTTTCTCCATAGCTTTTACAATCATCAATTCCCCAGCTGGATCAATCAAAACTGTAAGACTCAAAAAGAGTTGTTGTTTTTTTCAGCCTAGTGTCGTGTGGCCCCTGGGTAGTGCTGGTCGCCAGTAGTAACTGGCACATGTAAAATCAGGTCAAACTGACACGGGCAGTAATTCTTGGACCTTATTCACAACTTAACAAAAACGAGTAGCCTATTGTATTATTGTGTAAATATGCAACCATAAAAAGTAACTATGCGCCATAAGTAGACTGGATATATATTTTTCCGATTACTTACCGGTCTAAAACAAAGTAAAGGTCGTAGGCGCCGTGGCAAGAAGGGATCTCTGCTTTAAAAGATGAAAAACATAAACAGATGAAAAGCGTCGTGGTTGCCACGGTCCTGAGAGTTTCCTTTGTCATGATGAGTTAAGCATACGCGGGATAAAAATCATAAGAAACCGACTTGAATGACGTTTTCTTATAAAAAATGACATAAAACCAATGTCAGGTTCAAAACAAAAGCGATGTGTCCGCCGGTCTGGAGTAACATAGCCTAACTGCACTCCACTTTAGAGCCTCGCATTGCAGAAAAGTTCAACTTCTTCCTGTGAAATGGCATTTGCAACATCACTACATCTGATTTCTTCACATATCCGTTTTACGCCACCCCAAAACAAACTGGCGGTCACCTTTTTAACAGGAAAAAGGCAGAGTAACGTAATCGTTTAAAAAGTTGCTTGCGAGTTGTTCACCTAATTGTTGATGCGCATGCGCGTCCGCCCAGATGTTCAACAGGGTTTTGAGTTCAAAATGACACACACACACACACACACACAGCAGCTGTGATCCTCAAACAGGATGTGTATTTGAATGGGGATATAAAAGACACATTGCTTTCTTTTCTGTGGGATACTGATTGTATTAAGTAGGGATAGCTACTATTTAACAGTGATTGCATTTTGATTGCAGACAGTAAACAGATAAGCCCTGTGTTAACTTGTATGTGGCAAGAAGATATGGCCTTGAGTCATGTTTTGTGTGATCTGCATGGGGAAATTTTTATGTGAGTAAAATGAGCCCTGATGATAATGTAGGCAAATTTGGTAAATTATCAAAAGAGGTTGTACTTGAAGAAGCCAAGCAGATGAGCAAATAGATTTGCTACGAAATAGAAAACCACTTCAATAAAACACTTCCTGTTTGTAACCAGTTCTATTGCTTCACAACATGATCTGTTGCTTTGCTTAAAATGATCCTTGTATTAAGAAAAAAAGAAATGTATTCATAAATTAAGTTAACTAAATTAACTCTATTATTAACATAGCTTTGCTAAGAAAAGCTTTGCTTTTTTCCCTTATTATTATTATAATAATAATAAAGGTGGTAGCACAGGCAAGTGACTGCCTGCTGAGCCTTTCTGCTTGACGCACCTCCGACGATGTCGTTGCATGTAGCTGCAGGGTCATCAGCTGGGAGCCACCCTTCATTCATGTTTCATTCCATTAATCCCGGAACATTTCACAGTGGTGGGATGTTCACCCGCTGCAGCTGACCCTATGACCCTTGCTTTCCCCACGCCTGTTAGGTACTTCCTTCTTAACCAAAGCCAAAAGCTCCCCTGCTCAGTCTTTCAGAGCCTTTCTGAGTTTGGGGCCGGTGACTCCCATGCTCCTTCAGGAAGTGAAATGCTCCTACGAACCCCCAACAGCCGACTTTAACCAGCTGACCATCCAGCATCTCTGCATTCAGCTGTGAGGTCGAGGTACCTATCTTTTTTCCTCTTAAAGGCTGCCTCCATTCCTCCCTTCCATGTGACAGTAAGCTCTACCAAAACTACTGCCCTGGCTGTTGCAGACCAGAGAATGATGTCCTGTCAAAGGTTGGTTGTGGTGATCTCTGTTGGAAACCTAAGCAGACTTGCCGTCGTAGAGCACTCTCCAACCTTGGTTGGGGGAGTCTGTGAAAATTACTTTCCTCCTATAGGCCACACACATAACGCCCAACTGGTATCAGTTCTGGGCTTTCCAGGCTTTTCAGCTCTCACACAGTGCTGGTTCACCATAATGTGCAGGCAGCCTAACCTCCTCACATAGGCTGGCACACAGCACTTCAGCCAGTGCTAAAGGGGGCGCATATGCAATAATCCTAGCTGGAGTACTGAAGATGCAGTGACTATGAGATCGAGAAGCCTCTGAAACTTCCCGAAGAGCACCCGTGGACCTACCCAGAAGGAGGCTACCAGCTGTTGGATAGAGAGAGTGGGCTATGGTGTGAGCCGCACTCTCATCGTTGTAGAGTCGATAACTGTACCCAGAAAATTTACGTTTTGACTGGGTAACAGTTTGCTCTTGGAAAAACTGATCCTGAGACATAGGCATTCCTTGGGGAATAGTATCATGGATCTGTGTGTCAATAATTTAGTCCTCAACTGAGACATAAAGAGCCAATCATCGAGATGCACAGCAGCATTCAGCATGCGCACTCCCTGTTGCCTCAGGGGAGAAAGTGCTGCATCCATGCACTTCGTAAAAGTACGAGGTGCTAGGGACAGATCAAACGGTATGACCGTGCATTGATGTGCCTTCCCTTCAAAGGCGAATCTCAAGAATGGCCTGTGATTGGGCGTTATCTCAATGTGTAAGTATGCATCTTTGAGATCCAAAAAAAATCTCTCGGGCAAACTTGCGCAAGGATTTATTTGGTAGTTATTCTGAACGGCCATCTCATGAGGGCTTTGTTCAGATGTCTCAGATTTAAAATGGGGAGGGTACCACCATCATTTTGTGGTACGAGGAAGTAGCGGCTGTAAAACCCTGACCGGCTCTGCGCGGGGGGTGGGGGACTGGTTCTATCGCTCCTTTTGCTAGCAGATTTTGCACTTTGATGCGAAGCACGTCAGCCACGTTGCTTCTCACTGAGATCTCGACAACCGCCTGAAACCACAGGGGCCTGCGAGCAAATTGGAGCAAGTAATGTTCACAACTGTACGGAATCTCTAATTTGCTCAGATAGAGTGAATATAATTTTAATAAATAATCATGAAACATGATCGGGAATCACCTACAAATGATAAAACTACCTGTAAGGGAATAAGTTTCCAATGTTCTGTATGAACGATTGAATTTAACAAACGATTGGGGCTGGGCTGCCTAGCAAAGAGGGACCTAATACCCTTGGGTTGTGTTTTGTGCACATTCTCTTTTGGGCTGTTTTGACGGTTCGACAGAGAGATAGAGTGACAACTGGGGGAGGGTCGACTACTGAAGGGGGACCGGTTACCCAGGTGTTGTGTGTTTGAAACACACTCTTTTTATGCTTTATTTGGGTTGATGTAAAAACAGTACTTCTTCGTAGGGGCGCATGCAGCACAACAGGCCCATTGACGCCAGTATTAAAATCTCCAGCTGACTGAGCTGAAGAGGGAGCTGTGAGATTTAAGTGAGCTCTTTTCGAGGGCGGTCCGGCTAGCACAAAACACAGACCCTCTCTCCTTCCTCCTGCAGCTGGGAGGGCTTCAGCGGCTCAGGGTCCAACTCAATGCTGGGTCGGGGCCCTGGCACCAGGTTGCGCTTAACTGACCTTGAGTGATTTCGGGTATCAGACACATGAAGGGGCTGGGAGACCGTATTTCTTGGCCTTCCTCTTTTCCTTTTGCCTTGGGAATTCCAGGTGAGCACTTACCTGGTGATGTTGGAAGCTTGCTTGTGGAGTGTGTGGCCAATCCATCTCCAGCGTCGTTTCAGGATCTCATCTTCTGCAGGAAGCTGATTGGTTCTCTGCCAAAGGTCCTGGATGATGATGGTGTTTGCCCAGCGGATCTGGAGGATTCTTCGCAGACAGGAGTTGATCTTCATTGATCTTCATCAAGGTCTGTGCTTTCTTCATTGTTGCCACTGTTGTCCTTTATGTCTGCACCATAGAGAAGGACTGCCTTGGCATTGGTGTTGAACAGCTTGACCTTTGTCCTTAGGCCCAGTTTCTTCGAGCTCCAGATGTTCCTCAGCTGTAGGAAAGCTGCTCTTGCTTTACATATTCGTGCCTTGACGTCAGCGTCTATTACACCCTGCTTGTCGATGACACCGCCCAGGTAGGTGAAGGCCTTCACTTCTAACGCCCAACTAACAGTCCAACTGGACTGGGTTGTTGTAGGTGTTATTTACCTTGAGGATCTCTGTCTTCTGCTTGTTGATATTCAGACCTTCTTGAGTGGAGGTGGCAGCTGTGCCTTCTGTCTACTCTTGCATCTGCTGTCGAGTGTGGGATAGCAAGGCCAAATCATCCGCAAAGTCCAGGTCGTCAAGTTATGTGAAGGGTGTCCACTGGATTCCTGTTCTTGTACATACCGTTGTGATCTTCATTATCCAATCGATGGCTAGCAAGAGAAAGGGGGAGAGCAGGTATCCATCCCTCCATGGACCACTCTGCTGGTCATACCATCATACGAGTTTCGGATTATGTTAACAATCTTGGCTGGCACACCATAATGCCGGAGAAGGTTCCAAAAGGCACTCCTATCCAGGCTGTCAAAAGCCTTCTCATAGTCTATGAAGATGAGGTAGAGGGAAGAGTTCCACTCCAGCGAATGCTCAATAATGATACGCAGGGTGGCAATCTGATCCATACAGGATCTGTCTGCTGATCACGGAGTTGGGTGTCCACTTGGTCCTTCATTCTATTCAGGATGATCTTGTTGAACACTTTCCCTGGAATGGACAGTAGTGTAATCCCTCGGTAGTTGTAACACTTGCTAAGGGTCGCCTTTCTTAGGTAGCTTTATATTGTATCCCTTCTTCCACTCCGTGGGCACCTGTTCCTCCATCCAGATTTTCTTGAACAACGGGAACAGTATCTCTACCGTTGTTTCCAGGTCCGCCTTCAATGCTTCTGCTGGTATGCTGTCTGGACCTGCTGCCTTGTCGTTACTCTGCTGGCCTACTGCCTTGCGGATCTCTTCTCTGGTGGGCGCAGTACAGTCTTTTGGTAGATCCTCTGCTGCTGGATTGATGGTTGGTGGGTTTGCTGGCATTTGTCGTCCATCTGTCCATTTGTTGTTCCTCTCCCTAAAATATCTCTCCCTCCTTGTCTTTCACCGGCCTACCTGGCTTGCAGAACTTCCCTGACAGCATCTTTGTGATGGAGTGCAGATCTTTCATGTTGCCATTTCTTGCTGCTTTTTCTGCTTTGGCTGCCAGACTATCAACATAGTTCTGCTTGTCGGTTCTAATAAGCTTCTTCACCTCTTTGTTGGCAGCTGTGAAATCTTCTTGTGCATTGGCCTTCTCTGCTCTTGCTCTGCTGTTGCTGAGGGATGCTTTCTTCTTTTTCCTTTCGTGAATCTTCCTCAATGTTTCTGTCGACAACCACTTCTTATGTTATGGTTTCTTTCACTCTCTTCCATCTGCCATCCACTGTATCCTCCTCTTCTAGTTCTTGCAGCATTTGGAACCTGTTGCTCAAAGCCACTCTAAATTCCTCCAGCTTGTGTCCGTCCCTCAGAAAGAAGCTGTTGTACTTGTGCCTCTGTGTTGTAGTTCCCATCCACCCCTTCTTCAACTGCAGTGTTGAAAAATTTTCTTCTAAAGTGTAGGAACTCAGAAGCGAAGACCAGGAGACTCAGTTGTATCTTTTTAAGCAGGATTCTTTGTTGCATCAATGTAGTCTGCTTCTTTCAAAAATCATGGCCAAGTCAAACTAAAGCAGTATACATTGTGTTTTATGCACATTTCAAGGGGCTGGGATACCATAGAGGTGGAGACCCTCTGAAACAAAGCAAATGTACATGCATGAGACCTGAGAACAGGACGGTGCAGGACTTCTCGCACTGAGACAAGAACTCCAAGACAAACGGTCTCAGTAATTACTTCACTCGGTAAGACACAGGCATGTCAGGAATATCCCGCAGGGAACCCCTACCGTTTTCAGAGATTTCCTGGTCTCGACACTGCCGTCGATCATCAGGTTTTTAAGAGTGCACAGGTCTGCAAACCTCTCACCATTGATCCTTGGGCAGTGGGTTTCCCATCCAGTGAGTGCTCGTAGTGCTGTTCTTGACAACATCAGCACTACTCCTTGTGTGTGGGTGGCGTCATCCTCCTCATGTCCCAAATACAGCAGCATCTTGCCAGTAATCAGGCTCTTCTGACCTGAATTTCGCTGATTCCAAAGAGGGTAAGGTTGTAGCTCTGCATCTTTACTGCCACTTGCGCGGTTGTAATAAAGTTCAGTTAGGGGTGAAGAAGGAGACAGGATCGGCGAATAGAGGAGCTTGTGTGTTTTTATTTTTTTTGATATCTCTTCCCACGGCGCCTCAGCGCTCTTCACAACCACAACTCAGAAATAAAACAAACAGCAAATCATAAAACTCTTTCCCGCTGTATACAGCTTTTTCAAGTCTCTCGGACACAGTCTCTTCCCGCTGCTCAGACTGCCACACAAGCTCCCAGGTCTCTCTCCCCCTCCTCTCTCCCAGTCTGCGGCCTTTACGGTCTCCCCGCTCCAATCACCGCAAATAGACACAGCTGTTCATCATTTGCACTTGACCGACTTACTCTCCGCGCAGCTCATTGACTCGTCTCTCACTACAGACGCCGCGAAAACCACGCCCCCCTACCACAGCGGTCTTCCCTGCTTTGTACATGGTCCTCACGTTCCACGTACCAATGTTGGTTGCCCTGGCTTAGAAATGGGAAATCGGCCCTGCAGCTTCCAATTTAAGCTTTCAGCTTCAAATTTTGCACAGGTCAAGGAATGCCTCAGGGTTCAGCCCAGACTCGTCCAGCACTTGTTCAGGCTGATGGTGAGGAATTACAGTTGCAACATCTCATAATGTACCTCAAACTAAGTAGCACATCACTGAGAAATGTCCTGCTCGAGTTGTCCTTGTGATGGAGGATCAGGTTGAACGACTAATTCTTCCAATGTTTCATCATCACGCTCACTGCAATGGGTGTTTTTGTTTTCGACGCGCTCGCTGTACAACAGACTGAGCTGTCTGTCCAATCAGAGCAGAGTAGCTCGCAAAAAGAAGGGATTTAGAGAGATTGATTCATCTGATGAGTTGTTTGAGAATCATTGAAAATTTGGTGGAAATGAAACCGTTTCTTAACATTTGATGCATGTTAACCTCTTGTGGGAGACTCCAAAACAACATTAGGAAACTTTAAAATAGCATAATAGAGGCACTTTAAGTTTCATTCACTTTTTTAATTGCCATAATTACCAGCGTCGATGGATTCTTTATTTTAGTTACTTTGTCTTCAAGATTACAACTAATACAATTTAATGATGGAGTTATGAAAAGTGCATATCATACATATCATATCATGCTTTGAGTTCCAGAAACCATCATAAACCACGCATTTTTAACAAGGCCATGAATCAAACACGGTCAAATCTTCATAATTAATTTGGATTATATTGATAATTGTAATTTATCCAGATGATGGATCTGAAGTGGTATGGTAGTGTAAACACTGTTTGTGTTTTACATGCTTGATTATGGTGATGTACAGAACATTTCATAAAAGTTCTATTCCGTTGGTTTGTCATGGACATTTTAGTGGTAAGAATAATTGGAAATGACAGGGAAAACAATTCAACTAATTGTGAAATGCACTGAGGTGTTGAAACTCATTATCACAGGAGTCCATAACACACACACACAAAAAAAACAGTATCCAAAATTTCAGGCAATTTTCTTCTCTCCTGAAAAAGTAAACAACAGCCAAAAACGATAGGTAAATATGCACACACACACAAAAGAAACATCTTTTTGGTATGAACCCCTGTTTCTTTGCTATGAGCATGATGGATATGTATTTATTAATATTAATATTTAGTCATTTAAATGTAATTTAACAATTTTAAACAGTTGTGCAAGAGTTGTGCAATGTATAGTGCAATATGATCATATACGTTTAAATAATTCATAATTAGGATTTTCAATAAATAGGTATTGAGAGTACATTTTAATTATTCACTTTGACCCGTACAGTATGGGACTGCACTGATGAGATCTTTATCTTCCCTTAAAATCTTTAAAATCTATCATTTGTACTTTGTATATAATTTGTTTTGGCAACACCTAAGTTGAACGGACCACCAGGAAGTCCCAGTGCACCCCATGGGCAGTTCATCCCAGAAACGGGATATCCTGTTGGATATGCTCCAGACAGACCTCCATTGTCATTCATACCGTCAGTACCTCTCAGATAATCTTTCCCAGAGTGAGTCTAACACTCAGCCAAGTCTGGCCTGCATGTCTCCTCTCATCTCTTCTCTGCACCCTGAAAAGAGGGATGAATTGTGGCTGAATGGAGTTAATTGTTACCATGGTTGGGCCTGTCATCTTAATGAGAGGATTCTGCAGAGTGCCTGCTTGTCCTTCCTCTTCTACGTGGAGCAGGCGTCCGTGAACGTGCCCAAGTAGGACTGAACAGGGGAAAATCAAAGCAGACAGGGCTGGGTTCATGAGGATTGACCTGTAAAAAAGACTCAATCAGAGCAGGTAAAAGATGTCGGAAGAGGAGAACGCTCGGACGTGAATGACAAGAGTGAGATACCACAACACATTCTGATCTGGCTATAGCATTTTATTGATTTTCTCTGTTAAAATGCTGGATAAATTGCAGTGTAAACAAATTATTTACATGATGTAGGTAGAGGGTGTTGTTTACAATGTCCTGTAGTAATGGGAGAGGGTAGCAAATGATGTTCTGTGCTGTGTCTAAGACTCTCTGTGTTTTTGTCATTGCCTGAGCAGCCCCCATACCACACTGTGAGGCAGTATATTAAGACACTCTCTATGGAAGAGCATTAGAAGGCCACCAGTAGCTTTGAACACAGGAGGTTTTTCTTTAGGACTTGCAGGAAGTGTCCGCTGCTATGCCTTTTTAACAGCAGCTGTTGTGTTTGTGGACCAGGAGAGACTAGATAAATGGATTTTCATGAATTTAAAACTGTAAACTCTTTCCACAGTCTCCATTTACACAGATGGAAAGGTGTGTGGGGGGGGCTGTTCACTTCCTGAAGTCCAAGATGAGTTCAGAGCACCACAACATCAGCTTTCTGACCACGTCATGATAGCCAGTCTCATCGCCTCCAGAAATGAGTCCAATCACTTTTCTACTCATTTTATAATGTGATTGGAGGAGTGTGTGGGGATACACTCATATGAATAGAGGCAGTAGAGTAGTGGATTTTGCACACATCCAGGTGGAGAAACCGGTGCTGAGAGTGAGGGTGAATGAGAGTTGGAGATTGAGCCTGACAAACTGAGGGCGGTTAGTGAGAAAATCCATAATCCAGGTGCATAGGTGAGAGGAGAAACCCAGGTGGAGGAGTTTGCTGATGACTATGTCCAGTATGATGGTATTGAATGCAGAACTATAAACAATGAAGAGTATCCGGACATATGTCCCAATGTGTTCAAGGTGATCCAGAGCCTTGTGGACGGCAGTGGCAATTGCATCCTCTGTAGACCCGTTGGCCCAGTAAGTGGTGGGGGTCAAAAGTGGGAGGAAGGCTTTAATGTGCCTCAATACTAGTCTATTTAGACACTTTGAGACAACGTGAGGGAAGTTGGTCTGTAGTCATTTAAACCATCTACAAAAGGCTTCTTTGGGACGGGGATGATAACTACACATTCTCATAGGGCGTCATATAGGTGACGCTTTTTTTTTGACATTGCGTCTAAATCCGACGCACATGGCACCCTTTAGCATCAATATAACACACTTCGGTTATTTATATTTACATTTATTCATTTAGCTGACGCTTTTATCCAAAGCGACTTACAATAGCTAAATATGTCAGAGGTTGCACGCCTCTGGAGCAACTAGAGGTTAAGTGTCTTGCTCAGGGACACATTGGTGTCTCACAGCGGATTCGAACCCGGGTCTCTCACACCCAAGGCATGTGTCTTATCCACTGCGCCATTACCACCTCTTGTGGTTATGGGTAGGTTTAGGTCTGGGATAGTGTTAGGGTTAGACCACTAGGAGGCGCCTTCTGGCCCATATATATATATGCATCTCATATTGACGCTAAAGGGTGCCATGTGCGTCGGATGTAGACGCAATGTCAAAAGCGTCACCTATATGAGGCCATGGGGATGAGACCGGGATGATGATAATGGCTAATTTAAGGCATGGGTGGAATAATTGCTTGTGACAGGGACAGATTAAAAATGTTTGTAAAGACAGCAGTAAGTTCATAGGCACAAGCCCTGAGTACCTTTCCACACACTCCATCAGGGTCTGCACAGTCTTCCTCGGACTCACTGACATGAACACCCATCTCACATCGTGCATGTTCCTGTACAGTCGGTGTCTTGGTGCCTGCATCAGGAGGAGATGTATGTTTGAGTGGAGACTTTCAAAACGAGCAAAGAAACAGTTTAGCTCTTCTGCCAGTGGTGGCGCTGCCCTTGAAGTTTGTAATATGCTGAACTCCATGCCACATCCACCTTGTGTTGTTGCCAGTAAAGAGTTCCTCTATCTTCCTCTTGTAGACCAGTTTATCTTTGATGGTTCTTTTTAGGATTGCTCTCGTGGTACTTTAAAGAGCCCTGCCACCTGATTTGAAGGCCATTTCACGAGCTTCAAGGAGAGTATTTCGACGTCATCCAGGGTTTCTGGTTTGGAAAGACCCAGAGAGAAAGCCTTAATGAAAACCTAGTCTGGAGCTTTCAGAACTTCAGACAGGGCAGAAGGTTCAAAGTGGCTTATGACCAACTCTTTTGAATGTCCTTGAGTGGCCCAGCCAGAACTCAAACCCAATCAAACATCTAAGAAGCAAAGCTGGTTGCATCATAAAATACTTTGCATGCAAAGGTGCTTCAATTAAGTAGTTATGTGTACAAATACTTATGTAGTACTGAAATGTACTTATGAAATAATTTGGTGAACCATACCAACACCAGATTTGTCACCTCTCTCCACACCAACACAAGATTTGTCACCAGGAGTCAGGAACAAGCGAATTAAAATCTGTCTCTCAGCACAATTTGAATATGTCATCTCTTCTTTCTCTGTCTCTCTCTTTGTTTACTCTCTTGACATGCAGCCTGTGCTGACAGCTTTGTCCATCAAATGACACCTGCTACTCTCAATATTAGTGAGGATACATCAATAAAGATAGAGAGAATTCAGTAATTTCCTGATGCACAAAGATGTGTATTATACAAACACCCAGAATAAATATACATCTTTCTTCACATGAACAAAGTCCATCTTATCATAACTTAAGAGTTCCTATAGTCTTTGCACAAACAGATGAACCACATATCTCTTACCGCTCATTTAGTTAGTCCCAGCCCCCAATGTACCCCAATACTTCATCATTACATCAAAAAGTCCAATCAGTCATGAAACACTCCAAAAAGACACAAGTAAATCATGACAGTGAGGCATTTGCTGCAACAAGGATATCCACCTGGTAACTAAGAGAGCCGTTAATTGGAAATGTTCCCGGGAAACAACTACCACAACACATTGGTTCCTACCGCTTATACATCTGAAATCGTCATTCCTGAAAAAAAAGAAAGAAAAAGAAAACAGGACATAATACAATAGTCCAGCACAGCATTATCAAAAGAACTTCATAGTATTAGAAATCAAGATATACCACTTGACAACCTTAATACAATTTCCACTCTTATACAAACTGACATAAATTAAGCATATACATATGTAGAAGTGCTACAAGCTCATACAGTAGATAAAAGTCAGTGTTTTACTCCAGCTATATCTTTACTTTTTCGGTAACACTTTACAATAAGGTTAATTTGTTAACATTAGTTGGTTACCTTAGTTAACATAACTAAGAATGAACAATTCTTCTACAGCATTTATTAATCTTAGTTGATATTAATTTCAACATTTACTAATAACGTTGATTCACGGTGTTCCGGGCGGCTGAAAATTTCTACTCACTTTGTTTCAGACAGGTACAAAAGGAGTCATTTCTAATATATAACGCATACATTGTAACAACTATAAACTGGGTTGGTCGGAAGTGAAAGAGGATGAGGCAAAGATGACACGGATATATATAGATGCAATGACCGTGAAGTGTTTATTTATAGAATTTGCAGGAAATGGTCTATTGTCCAGAATACCGTAATGTCCGGAATACTGTGAGTCTACGTTACATTATTAAAATCAAAGGTTGTGTTAGTTAATATATATAACTATATATATATATATATATATATATATATATATATATATATATATATATATATATATATATACTATATATATATTATAATAATTAAGGAACCTTATTGTAAATTGTCACCACTTTTTCCATCTCCATCACAACAGGCACTAGTGGATAAACAACAGCAATGAAAACAATTTCTTTTTACTTCCTTTCCTTCACAAGGCACTTGAATATAAATCTGTTCTTGCAAAAAATATAGCCTGCATGATTAAATATGTAACACTATATCCTTTGGATGGCCAATCAATAAACAATAAATAAAATCCAATTAATAATTCAGCTTCAGTCACACCAATAAGTCATTTGAAGGGGGTTAAAAAGGGTGAAAAAGAGAATTCTCTGTCATATGTAAATGGCAATATATTGATATGTCCCTTTAGGGAAATACACTTGCAAAGAAATAAGTTTGTGACAGACTTCCTGACG
Organism: Pimephales promelas; assembly: GCF_016745375.1. Next base: position 3,668,228 of record NW_024121577.1, on the reverse strand, counting down.
TAATACAAAAACAAACTGCCATTTAATTGTATTCTTACAGTACATGTTCCAGTTACATTTGCCCTGGGCACTTTTCCACATTCTGAAATGTATAGTGCTGTCAGGTCTTTGCAATCAGTTGTGTTAAATGGTATAGTATTAAAGCCTCGTTTGAGTGCATAAATAGCAATGTACTGTTCGTTGCTATCAGTTTTCAACTGATTAAGCAATCAAGCATTTTTGGTACACTGCGAGACACTTTTGTCCCTAATTCAACTCCATTCATATGTAAGTTCTACAGGGCATCTGAACTTCTATGTAATACACATACACGAATATACTGTATATAATATGTATAACAGTATATAAATGCAATTTTAAAAACACTGCAAAACAATGCAAACAAAGATTCCCTTAACAATAGCACAAACAAGAAAAGAAATTCCTCCTTTAAATGCAATTACTTAGGTGGTCACACATGAGTTCACATGTTGGAGAAATATCTCCATAATAAATATGACAAGCTTGCCACCTCACATCTCCTCTAAACTCTTTGAGGTTTCTACTGCAATGTGACAAAGTCTTCAGACAGCAAGGGCCTGCGCTAGTTCCTCTCCCTGTCAGCTTGCCTTGACAGCTGCCATTTTCAGTGGCCCAGCTTTGCTCCCACCGCCTGCACAATCACACGTGGCGTTTGTTATTTTTTTCCCACCTCATCCTTCTCAGGAGTGCAGAACAGAGATTACAACAGCCAGAAAAACAGCAGCGTCACTTTCGATTAGTGGAAAGTTGAAAGAGAGTTTCTGAAAGCCGCATCTAACTTTATGACATGCTTGAGATGGTACATTTTCTGTTGTGCATGTTGGGACCTCCCAGTCGGATCACAGGGAAGGCCTTCTTTATCTTCCTTTAAGCTCATCTCTCAGATGATTTGTGGATGGAAAAAGGCAAGCTTTTTTTAGCTTTGAACTTGTGGATATTAGGAAATAAAAACAGGCAAACAAAATGTTCCGCTTTCATTTAGCACACCTAGACAACCTGAGTGATTCTGAACCAGCATGAGCAACTCATCACCTGCCATTATGGCTCGACGCGAGGCTCTCTCATTCTCTCATTCATTGGAGAGAGCTGTCTGCCATGTCAGTGCACATCGCAGATGATTATATCAGTCATTTCAGCCAAGCAGAACACAAATGGCCAAAACAAGTGAGAGGCAGTCGCAGCTGCAATGGTCACTGTTCTAGCACATCCTTCTATGTGGAGTCTGGACTGACACCCAGTGCAGCACATTTTCAGACAGATGGATATGCACACCTTTTTGTTTTCCCTTTTTTGAAATGCCAATGAGATACTGGATATATTTGTATGCACACGCAACCTCTTGTGTTCCATCAATACACAAGAAAGGCATCAAACACAAACAATTGTTGCCTTGCCAGATGTGCATGTAAACATGAGGCTGGTGTTTTTTAAGCAACAAACTATGTTAGCAATGTACAATGCTTTAATTTTAAACATGTCAACATAAATATTTCTATAAATATTATAGAAGTAACTTCTATTTTAGGGATGCACCTATATTGAAATTCTGGCTGAAAATTAATAAGATTCTCACCAATGCTGCATTTAATAGATTTTTTTAAACATGAGTGAGTATATATATATATATATATATATATACTGTATATACACACTCACCTAAAGGATTATTAGGAACACCATACTAATACTACTGTGTTTGACCCCCTTTCGCCTTCAGAACTGCCTTAATTCTATCTGGCATTGATTCAACAAGGGGCTAAAAGCATTCTTTAGAAATGTTGGCCCATATAGATAGGACAGCATCTTGCAGTTGATGGAGATTTGTGGGATGTACATCCAGGGCACCAAGCTCCTGTTCCACCACATCCCAGATACTCTATTGGGTAGAGATCTGGTGACTGTGGGGGCCACTTTAGTACAGTGAACTTATTGTCATGTTCAAGCTTTGTGATATGGTGTATTATCCTGCCATAAAGCCATGAAGGGATGGACATGGTCAGAAACAATGCTCAGGTAGCCCGTGGCATTTAAACGAGGCCCAATTGGCACTAAGAGCCCTAAAGTGTGTCCCTTAAACATCCCCCACACCATTAAACCACCACCACCACCAGCCAGCACAGTGGTAATAAGGCATGATGAATCCATGTTCTCAATCTATTTACGCCAAATTCTGACTCTACCATCTGAATGTCTCAACAGAAATCGAGACACATCAGACCAGATAAAACATTTTTCGATTATTAACTGTCCAATTTCGGTGAGCTCTTGCAAATTGTTGTCTCTTTCTCCTATACCACACCCCTAAATGCATTGAAGCAACTGTCATGTGACTGGTTGATTAGATAATTGCATTAATGAGAAATTGTGTTCCTAATATATATATATATATATATATATATATACACACACACACACACACACACACACACACACACACACACACACACACACACACACACACACACACACACACACACACACACACACACACACATACATACACACAATTTCTGTGATGCAAACAAAGCTGAATTTTCAGCAGCCATATTCTTCAGTCTTCAGTCTCACATCATTTAGAGATCATTATAGTATGCTAATTTGATGGTCAAGAAACAATTATTATCAGAAATGGTTGTGGAATGGTGATACATAGTTTTTGTGGTAACTGTGATGCATGTTTTCAGGGAAAAAAAAGAAAACATGACTAAATTGCATGACATCCTACAATTATCAAATTCTGGATTATTATTTGTCTTTAAGTCATAAGTATAATGACTTAAGTATATTAAGTATAATGTCAGTCATCCTGTTTCTATATATGGCAGAACACCAAAAAGAGAGGTTGTAATTGCTTCAAAATTATTTCACAAAGAGCCAAAAAACAAAGCATCGAACATCTAAATTCCAAAGCAAGCAGAGATGGACTACATACTGTAGATATTGTCTATCTAAAGGTCTAATTTTAAACCAGCTTTTTAGAACACGTGTCTCCCCTCTATGAGGTCACTTATCATTCATTAAACGACTGACTAATAGACACCACAGATGTGTGTTCCAGAGTACCTAAACAAGATATGAACACTTATGATACCAGTATAAGCTCAGGCCAATCTCTGCAATATTTAGCAGGACATTGAGCTACACAGCCTCAACCCAAATTAACCTAATATAAAGCGCCACACTCTCTTCCTCCCTCTCATAGATGGATGTCATGCTTCAGTTGAACTTTTATAAGGCTCAAGACCAATCATTGACAAACACTGCAGTCGGTTACAGCTCAAGGAGTCTGGCAAGACCGTGCCCCATAATTGTTAAATCAAGCTTCTTCTCTCAGGCTAAATTCATAGGAATAATTATTAGAGGTTGAGAGTTGGATCTGCAAAAGATTCTACATGTTCTGGCCCTTAAACCTAAAAATTGGGAGGGTTTTTTATAATGTGTATATATATATATATATATATATATATATATATATATATAACCCCCCTTGCATGTCCTCTGCTCTTTCATATTTCGCCAGTTTTATTAACTTTTTTAATAAAACTGGAAATACATAAATACAGAACACTGCCTCAGTGCTGTAAAACTCCCTCATAAACAATGGTGATCTGGGGGCCAGCCCATAGAGACCCACCATTCTGTGGGTTTGCTGATGGTCTTTGATTCACTCTGCCACGGTTGGCTCAGGCCACCAGGGTTTCAGAGGTAACCGGCTGTGCTGACAGCTTCTCCTCAAGGCATTTGCCATCAACTTACCATCTCACCCCTCTTCTGCAACATCAAACACACCTTCCTAAAATACACACACACACACACACACACACACACACACACACACACACACACACACACACACACACAACAACATCAAATGTCAATGCTCATGAGTGCGCTGCTGTTATCATGGCAGAGTTTAATTTATGGAGAACAACAGCTGCATTCTAGCCTTTAGGAAAATAGAAAAACAGTCCAAAATCACACAGCAATTAAGTAATATCACATGAGCTAGAGTACTATTGTTTTAAATACACCTCCCTGAAAATGTCTGCGATATAGGAACATGCTATACATGATAGTATATAGGCCCATATGTGTGAGTGTATATTTATGTGTGGATGAATGGATGTCTCACACACACCATTAAAGGAACCATGTAAGAAATGTATTTCAGTTAATCATAAAAAGGCCCTGATATGTCACTTGATATTAAAGCTACACTGTGTAACTCTTTTAGTTTATTCTTAGCTAAAAACACATAGTTCTTTCAAAAATTTGTGTGCTCATTAATGTATATTTACTTTGTTCAAGTAATAAAGTATTCTCGTGAGTGTATAATATGCCATTGAACATACATACGGGTAAGGGTTTCTAATGTCGGTCGCCATGTTGCCCCTCCATCTTAAAAGTGCATTAGCCAAAGAGGAACATACCCGTTAATTCAAGCTTCGCCTTTCGTGTTTATGTTTGAGTTAACACTCATGGACAAGGTCGAACTGGAAGCCATGTTAATCTTGGACTACATTGGCCACCATAGGAGTTAAAACGAAATCGGAATTGAGAGAAACAGAAACTAATATTCACTGGATGGTCATATACCTTTTCATCGCTAGATGGGGATAAAAATCACACAGTGTAGCTTTAAGAAATCATGTTAATTTCAAATACTTATTAACAACAGTAGTCCGGCCAGGATATTGTCATTTAAAAAGTGAAGTTGCAGCCCTGCTGTGTTTGTGTTTTGGTCTGATGCGCCACCCTCCAACTATCTACCAATCACAAAGTCAGTAGTGTTGTAGCATCCGGGTTGCCAGCTACAGCTACAAACGTGTAGGCTAAAAACTAAATGTGCATAGTTTATTCTTTTGATATTTCATTAAATAACCTTTCATTGAAGTAAAAGAATTGAAAGTTTTACATTGATTTTTTTTTTTTTAGGAGAAGGCCAAATTCCCTTATTCATCCATCTCAATGAATATAGAATAAGAATATAGTTCTGATGTGCAGCAAAAGATGGTTGAACTCAAAATACAAAGTGACTGTAGGAGTTGAAAATCCTAATTTGAACCATCAGGGCAATAATTAAGAAGGTCCAATCAACTAAAGATGAATCTGCCTGGAGGAGGACAGGAGGAATACACGGTGAGGAGAACAGTGAAACAGAGAACAGTTTGGCCAAAGACTCTCCAAAGATCACAGATGGAGAATTGCAGAGATTAGTTGAGTCTTGAAAAAAAAAGAAAGAAAAAAGAACCCCTACATCACCACATGTTTGGCAGGGTTTCAAGAAAAATCCTCCTCGCTTGTCCAAACCCAAGCATATTCAGTTGTCAGACACGACTGGATCTTCAAAAGGAACCTGGTTCTATGGTGAAACTTTAAAGTCGGCGTGAAATGGAAGTTGAGATTGTCATTGTTTTCCTTGTCGTGACGTATATGCGAGGGAAACGGCTTCTGAAATTAGGAAAAATTTAGATTTTTGATTTCATTCTTCGGGAATTGATTGGATCGTTGGAGGTTGGGCGTTGCAAACAAAATGGAGGCAGATTTGAATACGATTCTCTGAGAGGCGGTGCACCGATAGCAGCACCCTTTCGCCATTCCACGTGACCGAAATATAAGAGAGGTCGTTTTGATGGGGGAGGGAAGGGTAATATATTTGATTAAAGATTATAAGGGTACATGATTTTTTTTTTAAATAATGAAGTGCACAGATAAATCGTTTATATTAAACACTACAATATTACATATAAAAAGAAAATTTGTCAAATTTGATTTCATGCCAACTTTAAAAAAAAGAGCTTTTTGGCAGCAAACCCACCAGGTGGGTTTGGAGTGAGCAGGGATAAAAAGTACCCCATACCAATGGTTAAATATGCCGTTGGATTTCGTTGCTGGAGGTCCTGGATTTTCTTGTCCAGATACATGGTATCATGGATTCTATCAAATACCAACAGATAAAAAAACATCAAAACCTGACTGCCTGTGCTGGAAATCTTATAATGGGTTGTGGTTGGATCTTCCATCTGGACCCTGATCCAAAAACAAACATCAGAATCAACACAAACATGTGTCACTGAGCACAAAATGAAGCTTCTGCCATGGCTGTCCCAGTCCCTGACCTGATGAGCTGAGTTGAGTGAACTTAACTGAAAAAGCGCCAACATGGAGCTGTGAATCTGAAGGATCTGGAGAGATTCTGTATGGAAGAATGGTCTCTGATCTCTTGTCAGGTGTTCTCCAAACTCATCAGGCATTATAGGAGAAAGCTCAGAGCTGTAATCTTGGCAAAAGGTTTTTAATAAAAGGGTGCCTGCCAATAATTATAGCCAGCGTGTTTTGGAGAAAACATTTATTTCATGATGTAATTCCCCACAAAGCCACAACTGTGTTCCTGAATTAATTAGTGTATTTGAATGAATCGTGTGACTGAATGATTCAATAGCTAACTCAAGAAGGCACTTTCCTACTATACTAACCTGCAGAAAGAAAGAGTCTTTAAAAAGTCTGTACTGCTGACAATGAAAAAACATTGAAAAGTTCTAGCGCTGTTGGAGAACTCTTGGAACACAATATGCTAGTACATTTTAGAGGAATATATATGCTGATCACTCTGTTATCCTGTCCCATGATGGAGTGGCATGTGAAAGGCCTGAGTAAAAGAGAATCTGAAGGAGTGCTGGGGCCAGGCCCAGTCCTTCGTTGCCAGACGTGAGCTTTCCTCTTAGCGAAGGAAGGGTGAGCATATGCCCTGGGGCCGTCCAAAACCTGGAACATTAAAACTTGCCATGGTGGCTCAGCTCAGCCGTGAACCCTGAGCTAGTCTGGCAGCTTGGCTGCAAGGAAGGATCTGAGGACGACTGGGCCTGCAGTCAGAGCCAGGGCTGGACTCACTGTCTTCTTGCACTATGAGCAGGTATCATGGATTACAAAAAGAATGTCCAAATCTCTATGAATTCTGAAGTGGCTATAGACAAAGGTTTTTAACAGGGGCCACGGTGCAGATAATTTCAGCATGCGAACACACACATTAGAGGGACATAGTAAACTAATTTCTTTTTTTTTTTTTAATTGAGAAAATAGAAAAAAAATTTAAAATAGAAAGAATATTTTAAGAATATTAAAAATATGGATATAAAAAAAAAAAAAATTATTGATGTCAAAATTTCATGTTCAATTGTGCATGTTCATTTTCATTATTTTTCTGTATCAGCATCATCAACAGTAACTCAGCAAGATACATTTTAAAAACACTAATTTTAATAACAGTTAAATGTAATCTTTAGCAGATCTTAAAAAAAAGTATTTTTCAAACTTTTTCAAAATTGTGATGCATAAATGCACTTGTAGCATTTCAAACAATCGATTTCAGTCGTTTGTCATTGTCAATTTATGTTGACAAAAAAACAACAACAACAAAAATTACTGTCTGCGTGCCATTTATCAGTTATGGACATAAAAAAAATATTGGTTTATCAATTTCTGAAAGTATTTAATTGTCAATAAATCTTTATTTTTAATTGAAATAATTCCAACTTTCTGTACATGGAAAAGCTCAACATCATAATTTATATGCACATTTCTCCTTTGATTATCAGAGCAAAACAGTCTAAAGTCATAAAAAAAAGTAATTTGTTCAAGCCATATGATTTTGCCATCTCATACAAATTATTACAAGTAGTAACAAGAGTGTTGGACTACATACTATAACAAATGTCATGCTCTGAATGCCAAAGCAATGTTTTCCCCTCAATTTCTCCTCCACTTCACAGCGAAGTTGAATGAACAAACAGCCAGAGCGGTCTAAACATTGAAAGGGAGGGTGAGTAAAAATATGATTCCCCACTAGTTTCTCCTCTTGCCCAAATCTTCTCTCCTCTAACACTTGCTAACTCACTCTTGATTGTGCTGTTGGAGATGCAGGAGGACATCAGTGCACTTGTCTGAGGAAATGAAGCCCCCCCTCCCCTCCCCTCCCCTCCCCCTCTTCATCTCGCTCTCTCTGCACAGCCCTCGCTGTGTTTTTGGCAGTCACAACTGACCATCATGAGCTGTGGTGCCAATTTCAGTGAAAACTGGCACATATGGCAGCTGAAGTGCCATATGCCATAACAGAATATTTTTGGCGGTTTCCTCCATTTGTACAATCACTGGATCCGATATAAAAGTGGCTCATTATTAATTATTCCTTTTACCATTTTGTACCCCTTTAAAAGAACCATTTTATGCAAGTGCAGCTCTGAGAGGTCATATAAATTGGAGTATTTGGTCATTTACAAAGAGATTAAAGAAGATGGATTTGGGATTGTACATGTGAGTCTTCTGTAAGCCCTGGAAAAGCACCTGTGTGAGCATGATAATGAGAAAGTGCTCAGATCTTTTTTCTCCACTGCTCTAAACACTCAGAGTACCAAGACCACTGTTTTGACTTCCTCTTTGCAGGGTTTAGACTCCTTCCTTTTCCTCTTCTGCCCTCCATTGGAAATACCATGTTAAGTCTTCAGCTCTGTGCACTGGCCCAATAAACTTTCTTTATCTTTACTTACCTACCCATCTATGTTTTGATCTTTCTATGTTTCCATCCATCTATGTATGTCTATGTATGTATGTATGTATCTATCTATGTATGTATGTGTCTATGTATCTATCTATCTATCTATCTATCTATCTATCTATCTATCTATCTATCTGTAAGTAACAACCTAATTTTTGCATTCATTTTTGATTATACCTGCATTAAACATACTTTCACTGCTGCAGAAATGAACAGTCGGGAGCTTTGTGTTGTAAAATATTATGTAATATAGTTTAAATCCATGTCCTCTTGCCAATATGACAGTGTCACTAGATAAATATGAGTATTGTCCTTCAATCAGCTGATTGTTACCATGATGCATACAGTATATGTTGTCATCCTTAATCTTCTGCAAGAAAGGCAGCACAGCAGTTGAATTGTTAAATAAAAAACAGACCCCTGTACATTTTAATTATGCTCTGACTTACATCTGTTTGTATGTTAATATTTCTCCTTCTAATAAAATCATATCGTTCTAGGTTAGCGTACGGCTTGCCTGAATGTCCAGAATAGAGTTTTTCTTTATCCCTCAGGAGCTTATAGTTCAAGACCACAATCTTTCCTTTCTCCTTCTTAAACACTGGATTATTTTCTTATAATCAGATTGACTGTTAATACAAAAGAATATCTGAAACTCTTTCAAGTCCCTGTTAATATTTAATATAAAGTCTTTGTGACAAAAACCTTTTTTTAACATCAGGGTCATGTTGTGCTGACAAATGGCATCAAAGTGCTACAATGAGCCTCCGTACGAGCACACCACAGAGAAATCTGCGGCACGTTGTACTTATGTTGAGACGGTAAAGCAACTAAAGCAATGCTATTAACAAGGGCTATATGTTTTAGGACAATAAAGGATGAGAAGGGGAGATTAATTTTGTCCACCAAACAGCCCCAGCCAGCCTCCATGAACCTGCAGTTCATGAACTAAGCAGATGGCTACTGATTGTGCAAGCTTTCAGAACAATCTATGGGAAAAAAAAGTCCTTATCATGCTTGGCTGGACAAGTGTTTGGGGCAAGAACAGATTTAAGGTTAATACTGTGTAAATCTCTATATGTCAAAGGCCTCCGCATAAAATACAATTTGCACAGGGAAGGGTGGGACAAAGTCCCATCATTTGAAATGTATAATGTAAATTGCTCTAAATATCTAATCTGTGGTAGAGCCGGGAAAAGAATCATATATGTGGAAGAAATACAAAGTAATTATTATGGGGGAAAAAACATTTACAAGAATAACTGCTTTGTGCAATGCAAAACAATTTACCATATCAATCTGAATTGGATACACTTGATGCACTGTTGATATTTGAGTTATTCTTTTGTAATTTACCATGAAGATCTCTAAATTGGGAGAGAATGGTGTTACAATAACATTTTATTTCAGTTTAGTCCTCTCTTTATCAGTGAAAAGGACAAAATATGTTAAAAAGAATAATAACAATAATAATAATAATTCACGCAGTTGTACATTACATATGAGATTTATTTGAAATAACTTACTTGTTCTTTCAAGTAAACAAAACAATATTTGTTGATGGGCCAAAAACAGATAGACATCTTCAGTTAAAGATGTTAAATGCTAATGCATTGAGATTATTTAAAGCTCCAGCCTTCTGGACCCAAAACAAGCTGAAGAATCAGTTAAATCAGTTACACTTTCTTGATTCTGTCATGCACTTCAGCAGCCCACAACTGAAAGATTGTATGTTAATTATTAGTAATTGCACTTTAGTGGTTATTTGCCATTGTATTTCACAAAGACCTCCAAAAGGGTCTTCCATGTGGCAGCAACACATGCATTTATCTTCTGATACAGAGATTTAGAGGTACAAACCACAAGAATGATGAATAAGTCAGCAGGAAGTAGTTCAAATCTGTTTTACGTGACAATTTATTAATTCTCTCAATCAATGTTTTAAGCTGGACGCCATCCAATGTCAAAAATAAGACAAATCTATTGATTCGTTGAGCTTTTTAAATCTTCAGACTGATTCATGTTATATCGCCATATCGGTTAAAAACATCGTGTCTGTACAGCATACCGACTCAATGTGTTGACAGAAACTCTAGTGTGTGCACTTGGCTGGCTGAAATACTCACTGCTGTCTCCCACAGATGTTAATACAGACATCAGAATCCAGTCGTGCTGGGGTCAGGTTGAGCACGCGGAGCTCTCGCGCTGCTCGCCTTCAGATGGAGCGCCACAGCAGGTGTGCACGCGACAAGCCTCCGCGCTCATGAGCCGTATCTATCTCGGGTTGCAGCCGCAAAGCGTGAGCACCACAGATGCCGTTGAGCATCATCACTGAGAAGCATCACTGAGAAAAGTAATAGTCGTTAGCCTAAAACAACGACATAATTTAGAGCTGGATCACGTTGCAAGTGGTGACATGTTGCATGGCTGTCCCAGCATATTAAGGAAGCTATGTGACAAAATAGGCTACTCAATAAACATCAACAGCAACGCAGAGTTACACGGAGAAACTTTTTCTTGGCCATTTTGATATTGGCATGTTCATGAAATCAGTAAAGCAGAGCAAACGAATTTAGGCTAATTCTAACCTTCTTTAAAAAGTATTTTAACAGAAAAAAAAATGCAACATAAAGTGTTAATAGGATAAGTTAAGATATAATGTTTTCCAAGAAATACACTTTTTGACAATATAAAAGACAAAGGCTACATTTACAATGACATTTGGGGCTAATGTTACTAAAATACAATTGTATTTTGCTTAGGAGACAAATTATATTTATTAAAGCAATGCATATATTTTTAAAGTAAAATTTGGTTTAAACTGTATCTTATAATTTATGGAAAGTTCTCGAACCATAACATTTGTTTTGGATTTTATTTTAAAACTTACTGGAGTTGAAGCGTTTTATCTGTTGTTTAGTTAATCTGCTTTATTTTACCCTGGTGGTGTTTGTGTGGGTATAGTCCAATTGGGCTCTGTCTTTGTTATTAGTGGCTAGAGTAGCCTAGAAGTCATCATGTGACCTTCCTTAACAGTAAGAGAAAGATAGCCCACATAGGTTGGTATATCATTTAATTTAACGACTTATAGCTACTGTTGACTCTAGGCTCAATTACAATCATCGAAATGCCATCAGCGTACTGCACTAGCCTACTGTACTTTTACAGGAAAGGTCTGAAACAACAACTTCCATTTTTTACCATAAATTAGGCTAAGCAACATTTTACAATGTATGCCTACATGTAAAAACAGCATAATAAACATTATCTATTGAATATTAAAATTCTTACATTAAAATTCATTTTAAATATGTGAGTGTTCTTTGCTTGAAAATCTAACAGAATTATGAAGAATTCGGCAAATTTGCATCTGACAGTAGTGCACTTGACAACGTTAAAGCGTTTAAGCTCTCTGCATCTACTAACTGTCGGCGACCGAAGAGTTAAAGGGAGGAGACGAAGCGTGTCACGCCTCATTGGGCAGATTATGTGCAGCAAACAAAAAGTGTGTATGTGGGTGCCACTCAGTCAGTCTATCGGCCCCATCTGCACGCCTCTCTGCGCTCGCGAATCATAAGACGGTCGGCAACACTGTCACTTTCACCCGACGGGGAAATGTACTGACTGCACGGACTTCACTGGACACGCCGAATAGCTGATTTGAAGATATATTGACGGCAATTTCAAAACCTTGTGGATTATTTTACCCTAGAACCATGGTGAGTAATGACAGTTTTACAATAAAAACAACCGGAGGCTAGCAGCCTAATACATGGGGGCTATGCAGAGCCCAGACAGCATCCTCGCAACCGAAAGCTCGCAGATGGTAGACGGAAAGTCATTGAATCGGGGAAACTGGTTACACATCATAAAGTCGTAAAGTTGGAATAACAACAAGACCGTAGATAAAAAGCGCAATAAATTTCAGCCTGAAACATGAGGTCAATGGGTTCCGTCTCCTCTATTTTAGAAATGCGCATATATTCGTGGGTCTATTATAGCTAGTATTTAGTTGAAATGCATATTCAGTGGATCCTTTGTGTGATTCTCAGGAGTGAGAGTGGGACCTCACAGCTACAAAAGGAGAGAATCGTGAAAGGAAGGGCAAAATTCACACTAAGGCTTTTTATGGATGAAGGGAACTTTTAGCAATTGTGTCCTGATAATACAATCAAGAGCTGGACGTGACCGTTTTAAAAAAGCCTAGCATCTTCATAATAAATAAAAAAGGGTAATTTAAACGTTTTACAGAAATATAGCGTATAGGCTACACATTTCATATTGGCTAACGTTTTTATACTATTTTTGTATTACGCGCGCCATGATCGGCTTATTTGCGCTATAGACTCAAATGTAGCCTATATGTAAAATAAAAGAAAAAGAAACCCGGCACCCTGTACCTCTCAGCTGAAAATCTGTATACGAATTTGTAAATTGTGAATTATAAAGATGTTTTGTTTTTTTTAATAAACGTGTCTGGAATAGTTTACATAATATTTGACACATTTCGTGCTCACAGTAGTTATTTTACCTTCAGCTTTACCGCAGCAACAACATTTTCCTTCACATGTCGTTATAAATAATTTTTTATTGTATTTTAAAATATATATTTTTAATGAATCATTGAAAATCACAGAAATATGCCGCAATGTTAAAATTATAATAAACGATTCAAAAAGACACGAACAATATAGAAATGGAATATAGACTACAATATTTACAAACTTAAAAAAATACTCCCTAAAAACAATTCACGAGTAAAATACTGTATGATTTACCTCATTTGTAAATGTGCATTAAGGGTTTGGAGAAGAAAAATAATTAATTCCGCGTGCTGCCTTAATTAAAGCCTCAGAAGGAAAGTGGTGGATTATGGTAATAAGGAGACATACGTTCCTTCTTGTAAAAAGGAGCTAAAGGTTAGCTGACATGAAAACGGTGATTTTGAAAGTGCTACTGAATCCATTCGATATGGTCCCCGATTGTTCATTGACCAACCGGTCTCATAAGGCCAGATTTTCCTTGTCAAGGCAATGCAAAATATTTTCGAATACGCATTGAGAGTTATTAATGTAGGCTAATACGGTCACATGCGTTTGAATCGAATTAATGCATTTTAAAAAATATACACATCCTCTCCATTTTCTTGGATTAGCTATTTTCTGTCTTCAGAATTAATTAAAACTCCTTTAATTTTACATACTTAAATTTTATAAAATAGATTAGGCTAAATAACACAATGTATCATATCAACAAAATATAGGCCTATACTTTTTTATATTTTTTTACAGACACACAGGTCCATATCAGACACATTTATACTTATTTCAATCGAATAGAATTGTTTGCTTTTTTTTTTTTTTTTAAAGAAAGTAAAAAGACACTGGCCTAAATGTAAAGTAAAGCCTACTGCGTGTTGAAAGGTTTTGTTATTCACTTTCTGTTTGGATTCACTTGGGACTCCAAATCAGAAATGGAAAATAAAATAGGCCTATTTAAAACATTTCACGTAACTTATATAATACAATTATTATATCTGTTGTATTTATTCCCATTTAATTCACTGACATTGTGTCTTACAGCAAATGATGGAGGAATCCAGTTCGCACAGACTGGCCTGGGATGGAGACGCGAAAGCGATGCAGCAGTGTTTAACGGATATATTTACCAGCGTCTACACAACCTGTGACATTCCGGAAAATGCCATTTTTGGCCCATGTGTTCTGAGTCACACTTCACTGTATGACAGCATCGCCTTTATCGCTCTGAAGTCCACAGACAAACGAACGGCGCCTTACATCTTCAGGGTATAGTCACTGTTTATATCAATTCTAACAAGTCAAGTGTTTGAAATCACAATTTATTGAAGCCATATAGTAGGTTTAATAGTTTGCTAACTTTCGCTATATTACTACTACAAAATTTCTTTTGACTTTACAAAATTGGGAAAGAAGAATTCTATTCTTTGTAATGAATTACTCATTGGCTATATTTGAACGATTGGTCCGATGTTCTAAGCGTTTTACTCGTACCGGACACAGGTTGACACGTCAGCTGCCAACAGCTCCTCAGAAGGCCTGATGTGGCTGAGGCTGGTCCAGTCGGCGAGAGACAGAGATGAACAAAACCTAGAGGCCTATGTGAAGAACGGCCAACTATTCTACAGGTCACTGAGGAGAATAGAGAAAGATGAAGAGCTGCTGGTGTGGTATGGCAAGGATCTCATTGAGCTGCTCCTCCTGAGCTCAGGCAGAAATCAAGTGAAAAATAAAGGTACACTTTGAAGATCAATATGTGCTATATTTTGGTCAAAAGTTGGTTGTGTTTAGTAAATTAATATAGTTTGCTGTGTTCGGATAATTAATATAGAGTTATGAAAGGTTTTTTAAAAATGTATAAATTCCAATCATTTATAAATAAATAAAAAACACAATAAAATATGAGATTTTTTTTTCTAAATTATGTCTTAATAAAATGATGCATTACAAAATTCCTATAATCATTATGTACCTTTTTCTAAAGATGTCTCTTTTCTCTTTTTCTCTTCTCCTCCCACCAATTATGTGTGTTTCAGGAACGTCACCCTTTTTGTGCCCAGACTGTAGCCAGCGTTTCCAGTTCGAATTTCCCTTTTTGGCTCATCTGAGATTCCGCTGCACTAAGAGACTACAAGGCACGGCCAGCCCAGAAGAGGAGGCCAAGGATGCCAGTGACCAGGCTAGTCTACCCCCTGCCAGGTCCAGTCCCAAACTGGGCCGATCTGAGGGCTTCTCAAATCCACAGGACGGAAAGCCATCCACAGACTTCCATAATCTGGCCCGGGACATGGAGAAAAACAGAACCAGTCCGCCGAGTGACAAAGAGGCCGAGATCCTGAGTGAGAACTCTGGAAAGCGCAAGTTCTCTGACATGGAGGACAGCAGGAAAAGTGGATTATCTCAGCCTCTCAAATCCAAAGAGGAGTTGGCCAACTCGGCTCAGCAGTACCGTGGAGCGTACGGTCTAGACGAGAGCAGACGGGCTTTTTCTCCCTCGGTTTCAGAGTCAACGGAAACCAAGAGGAGCGCCTTTACAGAGGTCAAGAAGTCACCTCAGGGCTTGAAGCACAACGGCAAAAACTCCAGCTCCAACTCCGAGAACAAGGAGGCTGGAAGGCCCAGCAGCAACCCGGCTGAAAAGCACCTGAACATCAGACAGGTTCTCAGTGAGACTCAGCCCCCACAGTCCCGATTGGAGACCACGTCAATTGGCAGTGCTTTCACTTCGGTGCCCCAGCAGGGTGGTGGAGGCGCGGAGAGAAAGAGTGCCTTTAGCCAGCCGTCTCGCACCTTCTCGCAGATATCACCTCTTGTCATGGCACCCAAGCTTCTGCCGGCAGTGGACTGCCATCCTGTAGTGGGCGACACCGTCTCCTCCAGTAGACTCTACCAGGCGGACCACCTTGCCGCGAAGCTCCATGGCTCAGAACTAGGCAGCAACTGCCCCGTGCCGGGTGGCATTGCAAAACAGAACCCTTTCCTGTACACCACGGCTTTCTGGCCCAAGACCTCAGGCCCCATCCAGCTGCAAATGCCCTCTGCTCTCACACTCCTGCCCCCTTCATTCACTTCCCTTTGTCTGCCTGCCCAGAACTGGTGTGCCAAATGCAATGCCTCCTTCCGCATGACCTCTGACCTGGTCTACCACATGCGCTCGCACCACAAAAAGGAGTTTGCCATGGAACCTCTTATTAAAAGAAGGAGAGAAGAAAAGTTAAAGTGCCCAATCTGTAATGAGTCTTTCAGGGAGCGGCACCACCTTTCCCGGCACATGACCTCTCACAACTGAATTTGAGGATTTATTATTTTCTTTCTTTCTTTCCTCTATTTATTTTTTCCTTGCAACTTTGAAATCAAAATGGGAATATGGTTAATCTGGAGGAATAATGCCAACACGTTTGCTCTCATTTTAAAAAAAGACAGTACTGTTTTGATTTCTCCAAATGTCATGTTTTTTGTGTATGACGATGCATTTTCACTTAAAAACCTAAAATCTATTTATTATATGAAGCACTTATTTGAAAAAAGGGACCGTAATAATGTAAGTGTACTTTGAATTTTGTATATATTTAATGTATAATGTATATAAATTAATTAAGATGCAGATCATTTCATTGAGATTTATTCAATGACATGTTATGTCTATATGCATAAGGATATTGAACATTGGGAACATGATGTTGAAGTATTTAAGAGTGCATGTAAATTATAGTTATTGGTTTAAGATGCAGTCTATTCGAAACTATGTAAATACTTGTTTTGTTTGAATACAAAGTGTAATATTTTGTGTCTGTGAGGAATAGATTCAGTGTTTCTTCCTTTTGCTGAAATTTACTATTTGATAGTTTATCTAATCATGTTGAATGCTTTGACAATAAAATAGCTTTATTTTCACCTGACTATGTGATCAATTCTGCCTGTCTGTAAAATAACAAAAAAAAAAAAAAAAAAAAAAAACATATGTTAAACATTGCAAATACATAAAAGAATAGGCTGACCGTGTAAAAAAAGAGTGCAAAGGGATGCTGTTTACATTTGTGGGTTTCCTTTCAAACCAGCCATAATTCACACAGACACACACGCACACAATCCAATAATATCGCGTATATATATATATATATATATATATATATATATGTCATAGGCTTCTACTGTTTCGACACTCATCCTAGAGAGTTGGGATAACTTTGTAGAATAGGCGGAATTATAATGTTTAAATCGTGGGCCTATCACCTGTAATACGTGCTAAAGGAATTAGTGTAGGCCGCCTATTTGATTCGACACTCAAAATATTTGTGAGGAAATCTCCCCATAATATATTAGCCCATGTTGTATAAAACATAAAATAGGCCTACATTAAAAAAAAAAAAAACACTGCGAGTAGCCTATAAGGTAGGCTAAACCAAACTTTGATAGTTTATTAAAATAATACCACAACAGTGATGATGATATTGCTGAAATAATAATAATTATTATTAGGCATGTTGTTGTTATTATAATTTAAAACAAGTAATATAACACATTGAATTAAAATCTAAAATAGTGACACCTCCGAGAAACTCGATCTTCGTGTTATTATAATTCTTATACAATAGGCTACATAGCAAACTAAATAAATAAACAAACAAACAAATAAACGAAAACCGGCGCGCTCTTTGTTTTCAAACGACTTGCGGTTTGTGACCGCGACAATAGCAGAAATATGTTAATTGTTTCGCAATTCATCAAGTGCGCGCTTCGGGAAATTACAGTAAGATAGGCTAAACAGTACTTGATTACATTAGCTCATATTTCAAGGAAGAACTAGTCTTAAGAAACTACAGAAATACACTCAGCTCAACAAATAGCAATTAAACAATAGCCTTGAATGCAATTTTACATAGGCCTAATGTATAAAATAAAAAAATACAAACGCCCTCTAATGAAAACATAATCTCGATTTAGAAATGTATAAGGCCATCTATCAAATGGGCCATTAGTATGACAATTTAAAACATAAGAATTACAAAGCAATGGCAATTTATAGTCTACCTGTTACAATCAACTTGATTTGCAATTATTGTTTTCCTTAATAGACAACAAAAACACCATGTGATTGATTCTTAGCCTTATAAGTAGGCTATATATGTCTTTGTCAAATATATATTAATATCAGAACTTGTGTTGTGGGGCTTAAAACCAAGGAGCTAAGAGGGAAATACAAGCTGTTAAAATAGCTCAACAGTGACACCAAGCTCTTATAATGAAAAATTCAACCAAATCAGGATTTTTTACAAATGAATTGTGCATTGCAGAGTCTTAGTCTGCCACCTAATGGTCGACATAGTTCAATCATGTCCAAATCAAACTTATTTTAAAATAGCGAATTATATAATATGACATAAACTTTATGTAAATAAAGAGAGACCTTCAGATTAAACAAAGAAACACACACAAATAAATAAACTATTAGCAGGCTCTGAACTTTGATTCAGTGTGATTGCAATTTAATAGGTGGACCTAAAAAAAACAACCTTACCCAATCATAAAACATAATCAAATAATAAAGTCCAGGAGATGAGGTAATGGCCTGGGAGATGATGATAGTCACTTATATTTGGTGAAGATATTTATTGCCTGACCCATGTTTTGTGACTGGAGTCATCCGTACCATCATAATCTCCAGTTACATTTGTCACGGTGTCACTCAGCACCTCTCGGTCAGGCTCAGTTTATACCCCTCTCACATGTGGCCAATGTGGTCACCCTTGGCTAACCTAGCTGGCCCGCTTCTCATACTTGACGTGTGATTGTGTCCTATGCTGAACTGCTCTTTTCTGCATCTGTCTCTTCCCTTCATCTTCCTGTTGTTCTGTAACATCTTGGCAAAGGGGCCCTTGCATCAAAATAGATCTGTGTGAAACACCAATCTCAAACAGTATGTACGAGTGATGTATTTATAGATTATTCACACTAACGATGCAGTGATATCTGAGATCATGACGAGAAAACAAAATGCATGCTTTGGAACTGTTGATTTACTGTTTGCATTCCTCTAAAGAATAACCGATAAGCCACCCTGTGTAATTTTGCTAATCTTACCAAATAAATATCTTTTTATATAAAATTATCTTACCGCAAAAAAGATTAGTCTACAAAATAATCAGCCTAACAACAAGAACACTGCAACAATATTAAAGTCACTATGAAATAAAAACAATACAAACAATTGCTAGTAAATTTCACAAATAATTAGAAAGAAAGAAAAAGAAATAGCAAGTATCTAATTAAATTAACCTTGAAAAGTAGAAAGACTTAAACAGTATGTTTGTTTAATTTACATATAGCTAGTTTACTCGGATGTATAGGCCAAAATAGCGAAGCAAGGTTGATTGCATCATCTGTTTCATGCAGACTTTTAATACTTTCATAAATAAGTCAGTGGTTTGACACGAGAAGTATGAAAGTTCACGAGTGATCTGATACTGAATGTTGCCATAGAAGACTGAATATTAGGAAATATTAAACTGTAGAATGTCACGATAAATGCAAGAGTAAAATATTACTTATACATATATTTGTTTGTTTGAACATCTAATTTGTCTTTAACAGTTTATTCTATTTTATAAAATAGTCCATGGATTAGCTATTGTGTCATAGGGCTACACCGTTGTTGGTTGAATCTATCTATATGAACAAGCACAGCAAAACAACCTGCTTAAGTTATTTTGAAGCAGCACACATTCAATCTTCCTCCGCGTCGACATGGACAAATTTACACTTAGCGTTCACTTCAAAGATGAACAGATTCATTTTATAGACATGCTTTTGCACTTAGCATGATCTCTGTCCTCCTCAACTGTTTGTACCTGTCTTCTGTGTGTCTGCCTTACAAATTCTATGCATTGCTGAGAATATTAGACAGATCTGAGAGCTGGCGAGTATTTAAACTACACCTGTCTCTCCTTTTCAAATTTCTGTCCTTCATGGGTCATAATAAATCTACAAGTAAAGAGAAACAGATTATCAATTGATTTAAGGCATCTCGAGATTTTCTGCTGATTCTTTTTTCTCGCTTATATAGCTTAAATATTTTGTTTTAAGGTATTTTAACCAACAATCGTACAATATCAAACACAGGTTTTGGTATTTATGGATGATTCACTCACAAATATAATTCATGAAAAAATCATTGTAATACTTTTCAATAAAGTTAAATGGGATTAGTGCATGCATTAACTAGGGTTAGGATTAGGACAAATTCATTTCATTTGTCACACTTTAGATTCAGATTCTCACTATTAACTATGACTTTTTCCTCAATAAACCCCTAATTACTGCTGGTTAATAGTTAGTAAGGTAGTTGTTAAGTTTAGGTAATGGGTAAGATTAAGGGATAACATGGTCATTCAGATAAAGGCATTATTATGCGTTTTATAAGTACTAATAAACAGCCAATATCCTAGTAATATAATATGCATGTTAATAAGCAACTTTATTAGCGAAAATTGGACTCTAATATAAAGTGTCACCCATTTTTGCCTTGCTCAGAAAAAGAAAGTCATACAAGTGGTAGTTTACATGTCTTGTAAAATAGTGATTGTAATGTGCTGAAAAATTCCGCGAATGCATTGCTTATGTCATGGGCCATAAACTTTTTTTTTAGAAGTAGATTTTGCATGCATATGAAATCAAAGCAAACCGCTCTTGTTCACATTCCATACACAGGTGTCAGTAGCCCAGTCGCTAACAATGTCAGACACAGCTGTTGTTCACTTTGCTAAGGCTTCGGGGTGAACCGCAATTGAACATAAATTATGCAACCGGACAAAAGATGTACCAGTCATTCATGCACTGTTAATACAGACACCAGGACCATCACGTTGTCATTGTTGGGTCATGCCAGGTCATTAACTGGAACAGGCTGTATGCTTTACTAAAGCAGTGTACAGGTCACACATTTTATCTTGACTACCACCAGGTTTGTTGTTGTTTCTTGCTCTGGACCATTCGTCACAATGAGTGCACATGGACGCTGTTCTCAGAGAGGTAAAACATACGCCTTCAGAAAGCCACTGTAAAACTATACGGAACTAATCTTTCAACGCTGTGCAGACATTTTGAGTGTCCAGCTCTGATTACTGTGCCTTGAGCCCGAGCAGTCAGGTAGGCCTGAAGGTGGATTGATGCCACGGGAAGTGCACAGGAAACTCCCTGTTGATTGGTGAGAGAGAGAAAATGGTTACTGTTTGTTGGTTTTACTAGATAGGAATAAGAACGACAGAGAGAAAAGAAGGGGGGAGTATGGGAAGACTTCAAAAGATGCATTTCTCTAGTCCACAAGAGGGATATGAAGCTACATCAGAGAGTCCAGCAATTTCCGTAGCCCCAACTATGACCTGTGGAATGGAGGCAGGAGAAAAAGCCTGGCACTCAAAGGTAGACGCAGAGTCCAAAGAGAAGCAAATTGTATTAGTAAGTGTAATATACATATATATATATATATATATATATATATATATATATATATATATATATACATACAGTCTGATACTGCATCAACAAAAGACACTTAAATCTCTAAGAGAAAGCTATAATTCAGTTCTATGCAGAGATGCTGCCAAGTTCTCTGTGCCCAAGCTCATCTCAGATGGTCTAAAAGACAGTGTAAATGTGTAATGTGGCCTAGTCACAATGGCCATGTTTCAGTTTTTTTGGGGGAAAAACAGACATCGAGGTCTAGGTCCCAAAGACTAAAGGGACCATGCAGAATTTTATCTGCAACAGGTGCAAAAGCAAACATCTGCCCTGGTATTGCAGTGCATCAGTGCCAACGGCATGGGTGACTTGCATATGTGTAAAGGTGCCATCGATGTGGAGGCATATATTGGGATTCTACTGAGAGAGCAGACTGATCTTATGAAATTGTGTATGTATGACATGCCAATTCATATTTCCATTTTTGCCGTGCGATCAACACGCATAATCACTTTTCAGCGTGTTTATGAACGCCGTTGACTTGAACGTTACATTACATATATAAATATAGGACCTACCCCAACCCCATCCCTAAACCTACCCGTCACTGGGGTTAATAACATTTATGAGTCTTCCCTATACCATCTTAGAAAAAAAATTATCGCTCCCCAGATGTAGATCTACTTTTTGCTTTGTTTTACTCTGACATTTAATGTTGTACATTCACTCGGACATCACTCAGACATGTAACGGCGTAGACATACATAGCTCAAAATGCGTATAGATAGCACGCCACTTGACTTGAAAGTGGCGTGTATGTTTACGCAAAAGTCATGATGTCATGTTGGAGAGAGACATATACTGACATCAAAATGATCTTTTCTGAAAAGCAAGACAATGCCAGGCTTCATTCTGCACATGCTACAAGGTTTCTCTACACCAGAGTGGATGTCCTTGACTGCCGGCCTGTAGTCCAGATCTGTCTCTTATTGAAAATGTGGCCCATCAGGAAAAAGGAGAATCAGAAAACTACAACTACAGACTGTTGAGATGTTGTCTTATATCAGGTGAGATTGGGTAAAAAAATTCCACTTGCAAAACTGCAAAAATTAGCATCCTCAATTCCCAAATGATTAAAAAAGTGTAATTAAAAGGAAAGGTGATGTGCACAGTGGTACACATGCCTCTGTCCTAACTTTTTTGGAGTGTGTTACATTTGTCAGATAAATAAAGGTTCAAGAGAATTAACATATAGGGGGGATTACCCTGCTAGCTTTTATCTTGCCAAATCTGTCAGTAGTCACTGATCGCTCTCCACTGACACGTCAGCGATTTCAGTGCACTGACAAGCAGCTCTGTCTGTAACAAGTGAACAGGTGCTTCTTTGTTCCACACCAAATGCCCTCGGACAGTTTGCAAAAACACAGCGCTGGCTTTCTCATAAATGAAGGAGGACCTACTTTGTCCAAAGCAAATGTTTAGATCTATTACAGATTAAATGATTGGCTGATCTGTGTATGTTTTGAAAGGATGTGTTTGAAATGTGTGGCCATTTTCACGTCACCTCATGCTCCAAGTCTCAGGAATGGGAGTAGGGGAAAGGGTGAAAATCTTTGACCCTTAGTGTGCAGCTTAAAAATATGTCTTTGGTTTGAGGAAACCTCAAGACGGAGAGTAAAAACCTTCTCTCCTGTTCTGCCTTGCTGAGGTGGAATGTTTCAGCAGACTGTGGGGATGTTTACAAAGGACTAAGGTTGAGAAAGTGGTTCTGAGGTCACAACACATACTCAACTTGATTGTTATTTCAATAGAAATCTCCATAAATCATCAGAGAAACAACCTCAAGCAAATGGAAATTCCCTTGTCACATCGTGACTTAAAAATAATAGTGATTCCCAAATCAGCGGGCAGTAAAAGAGCTTGTAAAACACAAATCACACGTAGCAGGAAATTAGGAAACAACTTTCTCTTTTAGGAAGTTTTCATCTCTAAATGTTAATACTGTTAATGCATTATAAAAAAGCTGTTCCCTTTCAGTCGAGAACGTCAGATGTAGAGGGCATCGACTAAATGGGATCATGCAGGAAGCCAAACATCTGAGTACCATTGAACGAGCCAATGGAATTGCCGTGCGTGGCTCGAATCACACACTCCGCCCCTGCGGCACATTATCGCTCAACGCCTACTATTTTCAAGATGCCATTCCACCCGTGCGTTTCTGTATGCAGTTGTTCCCTGTTCCTCTCTGACTATCACAATTGTTGCATCACATGTTAGGACACAGCTTTTGTAGACGGTTTATGTTCCCATTGCGGGAATATGACTGTTGCGGTGTTGAGATCGAGACTCGCCTTTGTCTGCTAAGCGCAAGTAACCATTACCATGCCCCGCCTTCAGGGTGCCGCATGGGGTAGGAGATAGGAGGCGTTGGATGTCTCGTCCGGTAACCATTCCCTGTGGGCTCCTCACTCCTCCCTTCCACCATAGGGGGATCCTTGTGGGGGAGCCTTGTCTCTCCTCGCAGGCCTGTGAGATCGCATCAGGTTTGACGGTCAGAGCTTACGGGCAAGCTGCCGCCTCTTTGCATGCCATGGTTGCAGGTCTATTAGGCCAAGACACTCATGGACATGCATGAGGGTAGTCTAGACCTAAGTGAGCTCTGCACTGCTGCTGACCTCACCCTCACGGGCATGAGCATCGCAGCATGCGCGGTCGGTCTAGCGATGTCCATCCTAGTGGTCCAGGAGCGCCCTTGTTGGCTCAGCCTGGTCGAGATGGCGGATGCGGACAAGGTTCGGTTCCCGGTCTCCCCAATTTCCCTGGTTGGATTGTTCGGCGATGTTGGGTGCAGCTCTCCACTGCCCAGGAGCAGCAGCAGCATGCAGGCCGCCCGGTCTGTCTCAGGCACTGCCAAGACAGGGGGCAAGTGTCAGATGCAGTGTCCCTGAGACAGGACACCCAGGGATGGGGGGACGAGCTCTTCAGATGGTTACTGTTGCGCCACTGGCTCCCCAAAGTTTAGTGGTACCTCAATTGTCAAGAGAACAAATTCCATACGTAATACATGCCTGCGCACATATATTCAAACGCGCATACCTATAGAATGTATGTTTATACCTATAAACTCTTAATGCGCATGTGACCCGGTCATCCGCCTTCACACACATCTCCTGTTGCCCCGTGGAGACAGGTAAGTGTTGCACTTCACACTCAGGCCACCCCCGGGCCTTCCGAGCCGGGTCCATGTCCTCCACTTCTCTGCCCTCCCTCGGATATGTCTGTGGTCTTCTGGACCTGGGCCTGATTCGTAGAAGCAGACAGAGCTTTCCAACCGGTCCGTACCAGACTGTGACCAACAGACCATCATCGGCTGTGTGATTCGTTATCGCTCAACGTCTACTCAAGTTCAGTGATATTCATCCCACCTAGTGTTGAGCAGTGCTCCTGTCTTGTGCGCATGTCGCTGTCTTATTGACAAAGGACGCGATATAGATGCCTTTCAGGCGATTTGAAGGTTAGCTTTTATAAACTCGTTCTTTGTGTACCTAGTATGTGGTGGGTCCTGACCATCTTGGCCCTGTGTCACTTGAAACGGGGCCTTTCTTGAAAGCCTCTGTCCAAGCTGCTACACAGACATATCAGTTGGCATATCAGTCAAGTTTAAATAAGAGATTCAGTGGGGCTCTATATAACCCTAGAGACCCCACTGAATCTCTTATTTTCTAGTGTACAACCAACACTGAAACATGTGACCTAACCACCATCAGCCAACATACAAAATCATTGAGTATCAATCTTTAAATGGGTCAGACAGTCTTAATATTGTCCAGATGCTGTCATTTGTGGCAGTACCTGAAAACGAATGTCCTCCCCTGTTACTCAAAAGCTTAATTCACAGATAATGATCGCTTGTGTCAAAACAATAACAAATGACAGGACAAAAAACCTGCATGATACTACAAAGTTTTTAAAAGCCAGGATCATTGATGAATCAATCAGGATCATTGGTGTTTATACTCATCTGGGGTAATTCCTCATTCCAGTTACTGGAGGGTCCAACACAAACAAATGGCCTTTACAATTTGGGAGGTAAACAGTTCTGCGCTGTTTACATTAAAGTGATCAATCCATGTTGTGCAGCAAGTGAAACAAAGAGGAGACTACATTACAGACCTCCATGTCTCAGTCATTTATCTAGTGATTAAGTTTGTAATGTTTTCAGAACACATTCCTTTCAAATTACTGAAGACTGCCATCACATATTAAAGGTAACTTAAGATTCTGTGAGCAAAATCTACAAATGCTCTAGGCCTAGGGAATTTATAAGAGAACAAGATCATATATCATGCATATTTATATGAGCCTTGCTGTCTATATGCAACAAATTGCTCGACTAGTTCAGAACAAACTGCAAGTATAATATCTCAATAGCTTCAATTGCCATGATATTAATAAAAAATGCAACATTTTACCATATAACAGTATTTGAGTGAGTAATTCTATAACTTAATAAAGGGGCCACATTTTGAATTGTGCTATTTATAGTGCTTCATTAAAGGTGCAAACATTTTGTTTGTTTGTTTTTTTAGGTTGGAATGTGAATCTTGGAATTATACTAATGCCTACCAGCAGAAATGAAGAATCATGAAAACCAAATGTTTTTGGTTACTGATAAAACTGCAAAAATGAACTTTCCAGGTTTTGAACAGGCATGTCTGTTGAAATTAAGCTCATATTTAACTATCTAACACAGTATTGTATATAGATGATTAAAATGCATTTTTTCAGACATGAACAATAAAATTCCCACTGTGTGGTACTTTAAACAGAAAATGTCTGCTGCTTTTCTCTCAGCAGGTATAGCAGTATTAAAACAACTGGCCTCGACATCACTATTGTTTAATTATTAGAGGGCCAATGAAAAGAAACTGAGAGGCTTTCAAAGGCTCCAATGAATTTGTAACATACTGTTAATTTAAATAATACATTTTGATTAATTCTGAGTTGTCATTAACATGTGCTACATGAAATTAATCCATGTAACAGCTTGGCATTGTGCCAATTAGCAAAGAGCACAAACATACAGAGATTCTGAAAAATCTATTTCTATATCTATATGAATTTTAAGAGATGCTGACAATTTTACCTGCCATTCATTTTTAAAATATCAAGATTTTCACTTTGAAAACGAATTGCCCAAGTTTACGATGACAGGCCTGAGGTCCTCTCTACATATTTCACCTGCACTTACTAGGCTACAGCATGAATTTCATAGTTTTATATTTTAAGTTTTGTTGCTTGCTTGTCTTAGTAAGAATCAGTGCTCAGAATTTCCAAATTATAATAATAATAATAATGTGTGTGACATGTCTGTGTGACAGACACGTTCACGTGGCTTGTGTGCAAAATTACGGAGCTGTAAACATTCTGGATAGACAGCTTCGACAATTGCTTCTCATCCAGTAATAAATGATTTGCTTGTACACCCAAATAGATGTTCCCTTGTTCTTAAAATGCAGGAGTAGGCTGCATATATATACATATACATATATACATATATATATATGAAGAGTTCAGATGCAAAAGCCTCTTCTCATTTGAAATTTTCTTCTTTAATGATGATTTTTATCAAAGTTATATATTTAAGTTCAGTAATTTCACTTAAATAACAATTAATAGGTAATCATCATTGCCATTTAAGTGAAATCACTGAACTTAAATATACAAGCTTAATAAAAATGATCATTCTAGAAGAAAATTTCAAATGGCACTTCATATATATATATATATATATATATATATATATATATATATATATATATATATATATGTGTGTGAGGTTAAATGAAGAAACCTTGTAAAAAAAATGAAAAAAACAAAAACTATTTGTATATATAAATTCTTACCTTGAAAAAAATATGTGAAAAAGCTTGCTTGAAAAGTTATATAGTACACTCATGTGTATATAGTGTGGTTGGCTAATTTTTACTTCATGGTTACACCACTTGACATTAAATACATTTATGTGGAGCTACTGATATAAACTATATTTCAAAATCATAAATGATTACAAAACACGAACACACATTTCTCAAAACTTGTCAAGTATTTTAAACAAGATTTCTAACAGATGTAGCCTATATTTTTTATCATCGCGAATAAATTTCATTTTCATTGAAACACTAATTAAAGTATAGTATGTATGTTAATATCCTGTTCTTGGTCACAGACGCGCTATTGAATCTACATCTCCAACAAACAATGTAAAGATTTCAGGGCGGTTTGAATGTTTCGTCCGATATAAATTGAGGATGAGAGAGAGCGTCCCGCACATCTCAGGCACGCATCAAGCAGTGAGATCATTTGTGATATAAATATCTCTTTGCCAGCAGATCTGCTCCAGCTCCTGCAGCCGAGGGTAATGCCCACCAGTGAAACAGCGAGTTACCTCAGAGCGCAGGAACAACAGCAAAATGCTGGAAGTGGCCTAGCACTCGCACAGACAGCTCTCTGGAAAGAATGAACGTTCCTCTCCTGCTTTTACTCCTCTTTCAGTTGCCTCGCTCTGCAGTGCTGAAGGGATCTGAACGCGCGTATTTGGAGAACCAACTTGTCGAGGAAGGGCGCGTATCAGGGCGCAGGACTGGCAGACTGTACTGTAGAGTTGGAATAGGTTTCCACCTTCAGATTCACCTCGACGGAAGAGTCAACGGGAGTCACGAGCCTAATCCGTTAAGTATGTTTTCATTTACCATATCTTTACAGACTTATAAACGTTATTTGGTTATATATGGAGAGCAAAGTTCAAATTAGTGGCTGATTTATTTAATTCAGATATAAATAAACTTACCAATATTCAATGCTAATGACAAAACACTGATGCATTATTACAATGACCCAATGTAATTATAGGCTTGCAATGTTTTTGCATACAGCCAGAATCACAGCAGGTTATTTTGATGAGCTGTTCAAAAATACTTTTTAGGCACATCAGGACACAAGTACAGTAACTGTTATTGCAGATTGATCTGGCTGAATGGATGATACACTCTAGTGCTTCCTCTTTGGAGTATCTTGTTTTGGAGCGGCTTGTTTATTTACAGGTATGGGGAACAGGTGCAGTGGCTGAGATCAGAATGCTAGTGAGTTGAAAGCTGGAGTGAGTGGCATCATTAACATGCCATGCACTAGATTTCTGTTAATGGTTGAATACCTTGGTGCACATGCCATAGTATGGTCTATTTAGAGGGTCTACTGTAAAACAGATAATGAAAATTAGATTAAAGCAAAATTGTTATAAAGTTTGGCGGTGGGTGTTAAGCCCATATGGCAGACAGAATATTATGAAAGCAAACATCATTGACCTGAAACATCTCTCTGAATCTATCAATCTAGTTTCCAATAGGGACTGGAAGTCACATCTTTTGGGTGCTTGTCAGTGTGTTTTACAGTGTTGTGTTTTTTCTATTCTTTACTTACTCTATAAAGACGCAATATCCTTTCAAAATAAAACGTATAAATCGTAATTGAATTAAAATGGAACTGACTTGAGATGAATAATGACACTATAATGTTGCTAACAGTTGCTTTAAAGCCGAATTTGTAGTTTGCATGATTGATTCTGTTACTTTCCTGTTTATTATTGTGAAGCATTAGTGAAGAATTTCCATTGTATAAAGGGCTACATGAGTAAATGTGACTTGACCTCACACAGTCAGTGTTTGGAATTAAATGCATTTACTAACTGATGTGACTCAATTTGTTACATCCAGCAGCAGACAGGAGTGTATAGAATAATGTCTGTGTATGAACCCTAAATCCTCTTCTTTAACCTGTGATAGCCTTGAATGATGACATAATACAGTATAAACATTTCATATTGTCTTTAAGATTTTAGCAATTTTCTTGCTTTTGTCTTTCCAGATATACAGCTAAAACCTGTAGTTAATTATTTTCTTTCTTCTCTGCTCAAAAATGTATCAAGACTTAACTTTGCAATTTTTTATTGCATGAGAGAGGTTGATAGACCTAACGTAGTGATGACAGCAAATAATAACAGTGCTCGCCTTATGCCATTCAATGACACAACAACCTGCACATATCACATCAACTCATGACACTTGAGAATTGGTTATGACACTTGATAATTGAAGGGAGGCAGTTTGGTTATAACGCGTTTGTCACTCTTTCATAATTATAAACTGTGTATGAACGGAGCATGTATTCTGCTGCTGTGTGAACATAGCTATTGTTTGACCTTTGACTTTTAGGACATAAAGGTCATCAGTCATTACTGCAATCAATGTGTTTTTCTCAATTTGTATAGGTGTGCTGGAGCTTTTTGCCGTGTCTCAAGGGGTTATAGGGATCCGAGGGGTTTCCAGCAACCGATTTCTAGCCATGAACAAGAGGGGGAGGCTTCATGCAACTGTGAGTCTTATCCAACACTATATTAACACAATATAAACTCCTACATCCCTACAAATAAATAAAGTGGATGTAAACCAACCCAAATGGGCTGAACAAACTCCCCATACACGCTTTTGAGGGAAATCTCGGCTTACTGTGATGTTTGTGAGCCTCTGCAAATTCTGTCTGCAAAGACTTGCAGCACAAAGCAGTGGATAGAGACACTGCAGTTTCAGAGCAATCTGGATTTGCAGGGGTCTGGGCTGTCTGATAGAAGGCAGAGCTTATTAGCATGTGTTAATGGGAAGAGCAGATTAAAACAAGTCTGGGGTAGTTGATAATCTTGTAAGAAAGAGGAAGGGAATCAATATGTGCATAAACAAAGTTGGGACAAAGTAAGGACACTTTGTATGCACACAGCAAGAATAGGGATTTACGCAGACAATATGAAATAATCTATATTCCTTTTTAGCTTTAAAACTCTTACATAAGAGGAACTGCCTTTTTGTCTTGAATTTCAGAGAGAGAAAAAAATATTCATTCTGAAAAAATATCATTATGTAGCTTTCACCTTCACATGTTGTATATATATTTTATTAGCAGTAATACTTGGTCAGTTGGTAAGAAAGTATCTGTCACAACTACACAAAATTATACATATATCCCACGCTGCCATTCAAAACCTTGCGCTCTTGTTTCATCAAAACTACAGTTAAACAGTAATATCAGTGACGCCATACCTGCCTGCGTTGATATATTATATGCATTATTAGACATCTGTTTGGATAAATTTATAGACAGAAAACTGCTGTAATGATTGTTATTTAGCTCAAAACTGTTAGTCTTATTGTTCGAATCACTTGTTTTCGATTTTTTTTTATTCTTTGAGGAACCGAAAGTTTAAAAGAATAGTATTTATTAGAAATAGATTTTTTTTGTAACATTATAAATGTCTTTACTGTCAAAAAAAATAATTGAATGAAATATTTTTTTTTGTAATAAGAAGTTATTTTTTTTATCTGTATTTATGTGTACCATTTCACTGTAAAAAAATATTGATGGTTTAACTTAAAAAAGTAAGTAACCTGGTTGCCTTAAAATTTTAAGTTCATTGAACTGGAAAGAGTGAGTTAATACAATGAAGGAGAATCATTTAATCATCAGAAACTCAAAATTATATGTTATCTGAACTAAATAAATTATTTAAGTTGATTTGACAAAAGAAAAAATGTTGTGATTACTACACTGTGAAAAAATATTGTTGGTTTAACTTAAAAAAGTAAGTAACCTGGGTTGCCTTAAAATTTTAAGCTGAAAAAGTGAGTTAATACAATGAAGGAGATTCATTTAATCATCAGAAACTCAAAATAATAAGTTATCTCAACTAAATAAATTATTATAAAGTTGATTTGACAAAAGAAAATATGTTGTGATAACAAATCTTGAAAATATTTTTTTACAGTGTACTTTAAATAAATGTTTTACAATTTTAAGAAAAATCTCGTAAGGGATGGATAATAAAGTAGTCTTATAAATCTGAGGATTAGCCTCCAAACTGCTGCAGACATCATCTGTAATTAAAGCAGCTGCAGCGGCTCCGTCAGACTTGAATTGGGTTTCATTTCCTCAGACCAGCTACAGTTGCACAGGCTTATTTAATAGCTGTCAGCTTGGGTTTTAAACCCCAAGCACTTCACTCCGTAGACAAGTCGGAATAACCACAGGAGTATCAAATGACTTAGCGTCTGATTTTTGTTGCACTGTCCGTCATATTTAATATTTAGATGTTTTCATAGTGGCAATTTATTGCTGTGATAATGGCAAGGAAGACAGATGTCCATTATGCCGTGTGACCTACCCAGCAAGCCATTACTAACATAATCTTTGCAAAGCTTAAGAGGTCACTGCATTCATTGAGAAAACAAGATGGAAACGGAGATGCATTCCATGAAAATCAATTGGTTTAGAATGAGAGGCGTGTCTCAAATTTGATTTTGCTCACATGATCTAAAGGGAAAAAAAACTGTTGTCTGTGTCTACAACAGTATAACACTGCCGTATGGGAAATCTTGAGAGAGGATTTTTTCTGGATAATATTCGGAAAGAAAGCTGTCAGAAAACAGGCACAGCTCAAGCAGCTATAAAGTTCATGACTTGACAATAAAATGTTTTCTACTCGCAGACACCGAACAACAGACATATGGGATGTCTTCTATCTCCTGAAACATAGATTGAAAATAACCCCCTTGTACACCCACCCCCCCAAAACAAAAAATGTCATAAAAGGATGTGTCCTCAACAGCTGGGTGCTGTTTAAAAGGAAGACCATAAGCCACTTCCAGAAGACAAAAACCATGTACCCTAATCAAACAAACATTCAAATGTTTTGGGGGCAAATGACCTCATTTAGGGGAGAGAGCCCCTGTGAAGCTATGGTGGGTCAAGTTATGACTGGCATGTTTAGAAAATATTGTAATGGCACCATTTTCTGCTTTGCTGCACTCTTCAGCAAACCAGAACAGTTTTATTATTTCAGAGTTTGGGAATTATGCAAGACCTCTTACTTTGGACTGACCCTCATTAAAGTCATGATATAGTTTCCCACCACATTTATTTTTAGAGAGTGAGGCCACAATTCTTAATATTGGTGGTTGTGTACAGTTGTTGGGATAAGCTGCTGTTTACAAAATACTTAATGAGCATATTGCAGGTAAAAAAAGGACGATTTAAAATGTTTTAACAAGGGCACTAATTTAGTAGATAAAGTGATAGTTATTTGGACTGCTCGTAAAAACGACTTTTTTTTTCGACGTCGCGTCATTTTACGTCACGTCAGGGAGCCTCATGCTTGGGCCAGTGCAGAGGAGGCTGGTATTCAGTGAGAGTGGTCGTCAGTCAGTGTGTTTTCGATAGGTTTTGTATTTTAATTTAACGCCATGGTAAACGTCATGGTATTATTGTGTTTGTGGAGGTTGCAAAAACTCCACCCTGTCAGGACATCGAGTCCACAGGTTTCTATAACAAGAAAAGGAACAGCACTATCTACCTTTCTTATAGATGTTTGTGCAGGTGCAAGAGACGGGATTTCTCTTCCGCATCGGCTTCGAGAAACGCAGTCGTATGTAGCGTTCACTTCAAATCGAAGGATTATCATCCCGCCGATATGATGGAGTTCAACATGGGATGCCGAAGCAAGAATATTGATTGTCTTATACTATACCAATGGCATCAAATAGTGTGATATACAGTAGGTAGTCATGCCCTATATAGAGGCAACTTGTAATTGAAAAACAAAATTGGTTGTTTAAATATTCAAATCTTTTAATTTTGTGTTTATGTTATAACCCATGTGAAAAATATGTATTAAAAATGTATCTGAGTATGTTTTAGTACAATAGAAATATACTCAAGTATAGTTTTTACAGATTTCATAGTTTAAATCTACCCTAAACATACTAATGTTTGCTGGCCTGATATACAATGTTAATAATCTGTACAATATTGTGAGCACAGTGTGCAAACGTGTATCTATAAGCACGTCTCTCACCAAAAGACACCTGTCCTGTCTGCTCTCCCGCCCTTTACGTCACGCCCATTTTCAGATGCAGAAGTAAAATTCTCACAAAAACGGCTCCAGAAGCTTCTGTAGCTTATTTATAAGTATATTTTAAAGAACATCTAGTTCCTACATTATTTTTCTATACATTGACTTGTTGGGTCCTCGAACCTGCAATATGCCCTTTAAAGGGTTAGTTCAACCAAAAATGACAATTATGTCATCAACGAATCACCCTCATGTCGTCCCAAGCCCACAAGACCTCCGTTCATCTTTGGAACACAGTTTAAGACATTTTAGATTTAGTCCGAGAGCTTTCTGTCCCTCCACTGAAAATGTACAGTATGTACGGTATACTGTCCTTGACCAGAAATAAAAACATCAAAGTAATCCATGTGTATTTGCCTGAAAGAAGAATGTCATAGGCTACACCTAGGATGACTTCATGGTGAGTAAATCATGGGCTAATTTTCATTCTTGGGTGAACTATCCCTTTCAGAAATGCTTTCAATGATTGCTATTTTATGATGATTATTTTTTGGATGCATGAAGTCATGCAGTTTCCCTTCTTTAAAGAGGTGTCCTAGCAGAATAACTAATGGTGTCATCCATCACAATAACTACAAATATATATGATCAACAAACACTGATAACGAGAAAGTGACCAAATTCTGTCTTGATTTTGAACAATATTTCTAACAATATGCTTAAATTTCCTTTTGTGAAATGTTGTTCTTGAAACATGTTTGTGTCAATAAAGACCATTTGATTTAATGTAATTCAAACACATTCACACAATTTTATGTAAGGCTTAGAGTATGTGTCCTAATACTTTTCGGCACACACAAGTATAGGTATTCAGTGTGACAGACCAGAAGAAAGTCATGTCCGAGTCAAGTTCATGTCCTTATGGTGTCAGACTCAAATTAGCTGGGTATCAGATATACCTACAGAGAAGTCTAAAGTCACATTCGACAAAGAGCCTTCAGCTTGAAGGAACAATTAGAAAAAAAAGACAAAAAAATAAAAATAAATTCACACAGACCAAATTAGTGATGCACGATATATCGGCCACCATATCGGTATTGGCCGATATTTGTTCATTTTTATGTTATCGTTATCGGCCCGATAATGAAATTTGGTTTGATTTGATTGATTTGATTTAATATAGTAAAGCTGATACATAATGAATTATTTCCTTCAACACTTGACACTTGAGACACTTAAGATGCGCACTGTTCAACAGAATTGATCTTAATTGCTTGAAATATGATCGGAATCAAAAAGGAAAATATAGTTTCCTATAAAGCGCAAGTGCAAAATGTCCTATCATATCGGCTTCGTGAAATTATAATGAGAACATTATAATTAATAAAATTAATAAAAATGATTAAAAAAAATTGGATTTAGATTTAACGGCCGATATATCGGTTATTGGCTTTCAAATATAAAGAATTATCGGTTATCGGTATCGGCCAAAATATTCATATCGGTGCATCCCTAGACCAAATGCTTCATGTCTGTGCTCTATGCTTGTGCTTCATGCCTGCTATCAGTGTAGATTTGGTCAAATTCCTGTGATTAAACATCTGACCAAAGCTCAGATAGTTCAAAAACATTTACAGATCTAATGGATGTCTGGTCATGTCAGGCCATGGCTGCATTTCTGAAACCTCTATGCAAATTTGCACAGTATACATTTAGATTGCCTATGAAAAAGCATGTGTTCTGCTTTCCTCTGCCTTGGAAGGATAAAGTTATTTCATAGCCTAATGAGTTTTCAGCCCACACAAACAAAGCTCTGCTTCTGTCAGTCACTACAGTCTTTGATTGGAAAGTTGGTTTTGATGACTTTGAGCTGGGAGATAAAAGCAAGACTTGCAATTATTGTGTAACCCCCTCATTGCTTCTTTCTGGGGCTCAGTGTCTAATCTGCTTGGTGCTTTTTATTAGCTCTCTTTATGAGGGGCTAACTCAATCAGGCCACAACATTTTCTCTCTCCAGCAGCTGCAAATGTGGCATCCTACAAAGTGTGTGCTCAATAATTACTTATTGTGTGCCCAAAGTGTTAAAGCTGTATGTATTGGTGTGTCTATTGCTGTGGTAAAATTGAAGCATGAGTATAAGTAAGCTGATCAGTCTGCTCATAAGTGTATACCGGGATCCCCTTTGCTGAATCTGTTAAATATGTGTCATAATATAGTACTGCCTTGAAGAAGCTAAAATATTTGAGATATTAACATATATTCAACAAGACAATGCATGAATGTGGCTGTTGTCATGTCACCACAAACATCAATGACTGTTTGTTGCCTGTTGTAATAGCTGCGCGTTAGTCTCTGATCCTGTAATTTCTTTGATTTCCCAGCATTCTCTGCACACATGTGTTTTTTTTTCCCCCACAATATCTACAGTACTGTAAATGATGTTGACATATAGCTTGCACTCAGGACAATAGGGAGACTCATACACAAATACATAAGTCATTAATGCTCAGAGAGGATATATTCAGTAATTAAATACATTTCTTAGAATAATGTAGTAAATTATTATATCAAATATTTTTGTGGGATATTTGACAGAAAGAAAAAACCTCTTGTGCAGCTTCTTCAGCACAGTAATAAAATGTATACGATCTTATTTTTAAAATTATTTGATTATTTGTTGATACCCCTTCTATATCTCTATCCTTGCAATACAGAAAAACAAAGTACAGAAATATTAAATATTAGAATATGCATTCATTTTTTCCTCGTTTCTCAGAACTTATGATGACAGTCGAAATGGAGAAGAACTATGCTTGGTACACTGAACATGTCCTCTGGTGTTTTGTTGTATCTACTATAATACAAACTGCTAGTCTGAATTAAGAAGAGAGATTATTTCCTTGGTGAATTATGCAATCATACTTGATTTTATTTTAACTGTTTGCACACACTCAAAAATATACTGGAAAAGAATATACAGAAAAAGGGTAGTAAAGGCAGTAAAATTGGAAAAGTTATCTAATTTGAAAGTAAGATCTACACGTATTAGAGGAAACTTTACACTAAATAAACACCATTGCAGCTGGGCTCCAGCTGAAGTACAAACAAAGATCATCAGAGGGATCTAGTATCACTCACTGTCCATGTGAAATGCCAAGATTCAAGATAAATTCACATAGCCATTAACATGCACAGGCGTATCAGTATCAGTCCGAACAACTTGTTGATTTTCTATCTTTGTATCACCCTCCTCCCCTTCCCTCTTCCTGTCCTTTTCCCCAGGAGAGCTTTACAGATGACTGTAAGTTCAGGGAGCGGTTTCAGGAGAACAGCTACAACACATACGCCTCAGTGATGCACAGGAACCATCGCACTGGCAGAGAGTGGTTTGTGGCACTTAATAAGAGAGGGAAAGCAAAAATGGGGTCCAGTCCGAGAGTGAAGTCACAACACGTGTCTACACATTTTCTGCCGAGGATGAACCTACATGAAAAGACTGAACAAGGATTCTCAATAACAGACAAAGAGCAGGAAAAACCACCACCTCCACTTCCATCAAAGCCCTCTATACCAAAAGTGGCAGTCAACACTGGAAAGAAGAATCGACCAATAGTCAAGTACTGGCCGAAGTTTCGATTCGGATAGACCAGTACCGTCTTAAATCTGGACTAATCTTGCAAAAAAGAAAAGCTGGGAAAAAGCTGATTTGCTGAAATAAGTTTTCTCTTTGAGTTTGACAAGCATTCCAGTCATCATGTACATCACATGGGCTGAATGAGCCAATCACTAGACATTTTCAGGACGTCTGAAGTCTGGTGTGGATTTCATAAATATATTTGTACTAAAATTGCTTCTCAAAAGGATTTGCATAGTAATCCTCAGTGGTTTTACAAAATAGCTACATTTTCTATATTATACCTCACAGTATTTATACAACATATTTATGTGTCTATGTACAAGCTTTTTTTGCACAAACAGTTAACCAGCTCCTAAGATTATAATGTTTGTGATGGTAATTTGCAAATTATATTTTCTAAAAAGGTGAACAACAATACGCAAAAGAATGAATATTTTGAATGCTTCTGGATTTAGTTTTGTACATCCACATTTCTATACTTTGAACAACTAGATGTCTGTCCATCAAAACTCTAAGTCTAACTGGTGACTGTCATGGAAATTATATCCTTTAATGACCAGTGCATTCCACAGAAGAGCCATGTCTCACAAGGATAAACATATCTTGAGACTATTCTGTGTTTTATGAGCTCTGCTCATAGGTGTATCAAATGGCAGACAGTCGTGGTATGACCCTGTACAAAATATCCCTATAACTGTCAAGCAGGACACACTGAAATGGTGTGAAACTCATCTTTGGTGTTTACATGTGACAGCAACCATTATTAATGAATTTCTACAAACATTTCACAATAATTCATTTCTAATAAACATTTCACCATAGTGTCATTAAAAAACACCCTGTTTACAATTCTCACATTTATTCTGATCCATTGTTTTTCACTTTTTTTTTTTTTTTACTTTTTATGTGGAATGGGGAATTTATTTGGAAATTACAAAATAATAGAAATCCTAAAGAACATTCTGTGTACTTTAATAACAACAATCGTTATTGCACACTTTGTTATTTCTGCATTAGATGCTCCTGTGGCCAAAACCCATATTGCATACAGCATGCAAGGTGGTGGTAGTCTGAAGACTTACCCGTTACAATTGACATAACAGCTGTCTTGTGCCATTATCCGGTTGGGCTGACCGAGGGGAAAGCCAGGGTTTGGTGGAGGTCAGACATTCCACTGGAAAATGGTTTACAACAGTGTCTCATTAAATAGGTTGAAATACAGGGGTCAAGACATCAAGGAATCCACATCAAATGGTGTCTGCTATGAAGGATAAATGCCAAGACTATGAACATTGTCTGGGGATAGCCTATAAATCTTTGCCATTCAAATTCCTTAAGACAATGATGGCAAAATGCACATAACATTTCAACCACTGAGAATGGTTTGATAAAAGTTTAATGAGCTCTTCTGCCATATTCATATTGCCAAGTTCATAAACATATTGGTATTTTTTCAACATATTAATTACATCTTATACAACCTTTCAAATAAATGTATTTATTGGATCATTAGACATACAGTATGAGTTTAAAAAAGCAGAAGATTTAAGCTC
Source organism: Pimephales promelas (assembly GCF_016745375.1). Next base: position 3,629,518 of record NW_024121577.1, on the reverse strand, counting down.
TTCCCTAGAAAAAAAGATAACAGATTACGTAAATTAACTCTTAAAAAATGAATAATTTATGTTTGCTGTTAATAATGAATCAGTCACTCACCGTCTCTATACATAACAATGACTAGATAAATTTGCATGAAAAATCTGAATGATTTCATATCTGAGCGAGCATCTTTTAGAGTAACAAAGTGGTGCGGTTTCTCTAAATAATAACAATTATAATAATATGCAAACTATATATATGATATAAATTAGATTATGTTTAGCTTAGAAGCTAAGCAACTAACAGTTGCTTACAACTAGAAGAAATTATTACGTTATACCTACTTAGGCCTATTTAAATAATTGTAATATAGATCAGTGTATGGCATAGATACATCAGCTGATACAACAAGGAAGTAATATAAACATGCATTCACCAACCTCTTAGAATGCTTTCACATAAATAATTTGAATACAGCAGTTTGCATAGTCTACTAATAAACCTCTCTGCTACTCTCATCCTAGCAGGATTTAGTAGTTTGTTATTGTTTTGTGCAGCTCTGAGAAATAGCAAAAGTAGACTAACTTAAACAAACTTACACTGATGATAAGCTTGAAATCGTTTAGTGATTGTTTGATTGGGCGGAGCTTGCGAATTTTCATTGGTTCATGATTGGTTTAACGTTACTACCGGAAAACACCATAACATCTACGTTATCCCAGTAGGACCAAAAGCTCTAACAGTTGCCATGGGGATATTTCAAGTTAAACAACATGGAGGACGACATCGGCGCCTTTGCTGGTGAAACCGTAGAGAAGTTTCGCACCTACGAGGACTTCTTAGATTCTCAGATAAAACCTTTGGATCTATTTTACCTTCAGGTGACGTATTCAAATTCACGCTGTTCGGAACTGTTACCAGGGCGCAAATCAGGTGGTTGATCGAAATACAACTGACGTTAATCATTTTTAATGTACCATATGAGCCGTGATGTTGTGAAACTCACAAACACTGTGTGATCGGAAGCATCTAGAAAACAATTGCCTTTTGTTCAACTTGTAATTCACCTTTTAATGAGTCCATAATAGTCTGAAAGCGTATCCCAGTTACTTCTCAGTATAGCCTGTGAAATTTTAGCAGTTTAACGATAGATGGCGACATGGTATTTCTGCATCATCATGCCTTGTGTTTTTGTGCAATGGACAATCGTCTTTCCAAATTTAATTAACTGTATGGTCTTCAAAAATAATATTGCACTTGATAATTATTGTTGTTGTAATTTAAGTCTGATTTAAAGAGCTCCTCGATATTTAAGTAACGTTATGCACTGTGGGCTAAACACAATGTGGCACTTCAAAACACAGTTTTACATGGTTGATTAGATCAAAGATGAAATGTGATATTTTATAATTGATCACTTTGGGTTGTTACTTTCATTTAAATTTATTGCTTTTTTTAGCCAAATCAAGGAATGTAGAGATAATTTTACACTATTTGGCTTACAGAACATTACATGTGAAATAATGTTAACAATTAAGACAGCTTAACGTTAATTGTTTTTAATTAATATTTGGCTCTTAAAATGGGCCTCTCCATTTAACTATTTTTAGAACTTTGGATATAATTAAACAACAACAAAAATGGATTTGGTATTAAGACTGTATTTATTAAATTAGTGTTATTTAGAGTGAGGTAAAGTAACTGACTACTACACATTTTACACTTACTCTAAGCTTACAGAAAACGACTTTTGACCCCACATGGACTGAAGTTAACATTTTTCCATCTGATTTACTTGATTTAAAGTGCTTGTTAGGTGATGTTTATAAATAATTCACACTTAAGAACTGTGGGAATTGTCAGTAACAGTCTATAAATGCAAATGTGTGATTTTCTTAGCGATAATTTTATTTGTATTTGGGTCAGTGACGTGCCGCACTGATTTGCACTTCCAGGAGCAATACATATTATATAATAATATAAAATAGGTTTAAAATTATATACATGTTTTAATCTCACATCATCTGTCCTCCTCACTGTTCTTAATTGTGTGAAATTTCAAAAATAGGTAATTTTTAGACTATTAATGTGGTCAAATGTCATACGGACAAACGGAATTCACTTAAAGTTATTTAAGACAATTGTATTTAAAATTATAAAAAATGTTTAAAAATGATACAATTTTTCATTTGGCATATTTTTTCAAGTCTTAAGATAAGCATATTAAAGTATCAGTAAGATAGTCCTTTCAGAAATGTCATTTGTATCTAAAACAAATTGTTCCGCAAAAACACATTTTCCCTATGTCATACGGTAAAACAAAGTTTAGAAGCCATTTTGGAACTGGATATTAATGACTTAAGTCATGTGAAATATGATGACATTACTCAGAGGACCCCTGAAGACCAGCCAAGTTGAAGGCAAGTTTAAGATTTTGCTCCTACATTTGGGGTAATTTCACCTTTTCCAAGTGAGTTACATGTGTCACAGATTTGGGTGTCATATGGTCAAACGTCAAAAAAGGGTTTAAAACATTTAAAATTTGAAAAAATATTTATTTACAGGTGAAATATAAAGTTTAAAAGTCAAGGTAAAGGGTAAAGATGGAAGGAGGTGGCCAAGCAACTGCCTGTTATAAATGACACAGCACAAAATTGTCATAAGGGCAAACAAAAAATGTCATACAGACAAACGGTTTTACCGTATGACATGTTGTTATACCATATGACACAGAGCATTTAACTGTTATTTCTTAATAGTTATAGAACATATATAGTTTGTATGACTACTATGAATTAATATTAACATATATAATATATTTCTGCCTATTTTAAGCATTTTTTCACATTATTACAGATGCCTCTTTCTAGTAAGGAGAGGGGTGCACATTTCTGTGCAAAGCTAAGGGCAGATCCTGCAGCTAGAGAGGAGAACCTAGCCAAGAGGAGGGAAAGGGTATATGATGTGAGAGTATATGATGCCAGTAATGTTAGGATGTGCCAGTTTAGTCAGTATAGGCAGTATCTTATCTATAGGCCTGAGTTGAAGTCAGCATCACAATGTTTCTGGAAAGTGGCTTTATATACAGTGGGGCCAAAAAGTATTTAGTCAGCCACTGATTGTGCAAGTTCTCCAACTTAGAATGTTGAGAGAGGTCTGTAATTTTCATCATAGGAACACTTCAAATATGAGAGACAAAATAAACACTGTAAACACCAGCTACAGTGTGTGCAAACCTGGTGAAGACTTACAGGAAACGTTTGACCTCTGTCATTGCCAACAAAGGTTATGTTACAAAGTATTGAGTTGAACTTTTGTTATTGACCAAATACTTATTTTCCACCATAATTTACAAATAAATTCTTTAAAAATCCTAATGTGATTTCCTGGATTTTTTTTTCTCATTTTGTCTCTCATATTTGAAGTGTACCTATGATGAAAATAACAGACCTCTCTCATTATTCTAAGTTGGAGAACTTGCACAATCAGTGGCTTACTAAATACTTTTTGGCCCCACTGTAGATATGTTATTCACGTGTGTGTGTGTGTGTGTGTGTGTGTGTGTGTGTGTATCTCACTGTTGTAAATCTAACTGATATTGTCATGTTTTACATATAGCACGTCCCATGTGTTCCTTGTACTGAAAGAGAGTTGAGTTGACTAAAAGAAATGTTCATGTGTTGGGAAATATATTCTACTGTTAAAAAAAGGTTCACTTGAGATGCCTGTTTCTTTGAAATCATTTTGAATTGGCCTACATCAATTTATTACATTAAAAATGCAATGAAACATTGAAATTGTACTATGTCATACGGTAAAACAAAATATGTCATATGGTAAAACATTGAATTTTAAAAGAAATAAAAATAGATACTTTGTTTGTTTACAAGGTTCATGAAAATAATGGAGGAGAGCTAGTATGATATACACATATATATAACTTCAAGGCATTTTTGACTAATTTCTTGCAAAAAAATAGAACAAATGTCCATAGATGACATGCTGTGGTTGTAAAAAACAAAATATCTAGTATTTGTGGTGTAGGTGGTTATATTTTGCAACTTGTTATATAATACTTACAGATCAACTATTACATTCATGGTTGTTTTTAACTGTGTCATGAATATTAAATTTAATTTATTCCTAAAAATCACTTCGTTTTACCGTATGACATTTTCAAGGACTGTATACAAAGAAACACATTAAAATGTCATATATTGTTATTTTTTATAAAGGGCACTAATAAAAACAAAAAATATACACATAGATGTACACAAAAAATGCTATATTTACTTTGTCCTTTAATTTTTATTTTTTTACCGTTTTGAAATTCTAAAACGTCACTGACCCATTTATTATTATTATTAGAATGAGGACTCTAGGGATAGCCTAAGTTATAATCAGAAAAATAATGGCTTGGTTTCACAGACAGGTCTTAGATTAAGACAGGATTGGGCCTTTGTTCAATTTGTCCATTTAAGTAGCCTTCGTAAACTTTTTTTTTTTTAGAAAAAAAATTATCTGCATCTTCTGCAACAAAACAATGACACTGACATATTTTAAGTTATGTCACTACAGCTTCAACATGTATTTTAGTCTAGGACTAGGCTTAAGCCTTGTCTGTGAAACTGGGGGATTATGGATTTGTTTCATATGTGTGTAAGCAAAAGGGTTGCAGCAATAATCACCAACTAATCACCAACAAAAACTCAACTAATATATATATATATATATATATATATATATATATATATATATATATCACTTTTGAAATCCTCTGCTCTCACCCTCCTAATCTACTCCTCCCAATCTCCTTCATGAGAAATGGAAACAAACCAAATTTCGCTGAGATTGGACTACATTTAGGGTGTGCTCAAAGAAATTGAAATTCCGTCTTAATGTTGCATAGAGAAACAGTTATATTAACAGAATCTTCCCGAAGAACCCTTTATATCCTGTAATGGTTCTTCCTGTTAATAGTTTAGGGTTCTTTATTCCCGCCTTTATGTCTTTCAAATCTGTAACTGACAAAGCCACCTCATACTGATTTTCTTGATTTATACAAATGAAGAGTTCAGATGCAAAAGCCTCTAAGTGCCATTTGAAATTTTCTTCTAGAATGATCATTTTTATCAAGCTTGTATATTTAAATTCAGTAATTTCACTTAAATGACTTCATAGGTAATCTTCATCCCCATTTAAGTAAAAGTAATTAACTAAAATATACAAGCTTGATAAAAATGATCATTCTAGAAAAACATTTCAAATGGCACTTAGAGGCTTTTGCATCTGAACTCTTCAAATACACTGTCAACATACTCTCAACAGGTTAATTATTTCTTTCTTAAAATGTCTATAAATTATAACTTTGAAAATTGTAACTGGTTTCCGACCAATCATGCCTCTTTCTCTTTTTAGTTTAACAGAACATGCAATTATTTAGCAGCTCCGCCTCCTTTCATCTCATATTCATCTTCTCCACTCACTGTCATTTTTTTGCTACATTGCCATATAAACAAAAAATAAAAGTACCTATTTGACACCTCTTGCTGTGTTTTGTTTGTTTGTTCATGTAAAACCCAAATAGAGGCAATAAGATACATGACAGTCAGATAAAGAGTGAATTAAAAAAAGACTTAAAAACAATATTAATTAAAAATATATAATATTAATTATATAAATATGCTAATATTAATGAAACTAAATTATTATTTAAAAGGTACGAAAGCTTTACCTTGGGGTCTGGATCACTTTCCTGGAGGGTTATTTATGTTTATAACACCATTAAGGCCCTTTAACGCTTTAAAAGCATGTTCTTTTTACTATAGTAATTTATTGTAATTTCACACAATTACTGTTATTTTATTTTTTATTAAATAAATGCAAAGTAAACCTCAAACTTTTAAATGAAAATGTATAAAATGTCTGTTTTTGCTCCTCTATAGGATCAGGAACGGGCCCGCCAGCTGGTGGAGCTAGGCCTCAAGGGTAGCAATTTGACAAGGGAGGAATTTGAGACAAGGAAAGCAGCTGCCGAGGCCTCCAGGCTTGCTTCAGGGAGCCAACAGAAGTAAGGTTTTTTGTGTAGTGACCATGAAAAGGGGACAAATTTCACACCAGTATGTGACCTTGATGAAAATATATTTTCCAGTGAATGTATTGGGTTTCATTCATAAAACACAAGCAGAATGAATTTCTGCGTAAATCATTCGTTAAACCATTCTGACGTAAATTGTCACATTCAATTTAATGTTGCCTTTTTACGTACGAATGGCTTTACGAACGATTCATTCTGCTCAAGTTTTATGAATGAGGCCCATTGACTTTGGAGAATGAATGAATTAATGACGCACATTCATTGTAAATATCAAAGACATCAAATGACAGAAAGATGGTAACAAATAATCTTGGATTATAGGATCTAAAAGTCCAAGGACACAACAGCCTCCTTTTAGAGCAATTTTGGCTAAAAGCACTATGGACTGACGTCGAATGCTCTTTATAGATACACCTGACGGCTCATGTGTTTCTTAAATGCAGATCTTTCACCCCTTCACTGTAAGAGAGTCAAAAGTTGTGTGTTTATGTATGTTTGTGGGAGTTTTTGGGATGCTGTAAACTCAGACTCTGACTTGGACAAGGATTGCATAGTTGGTGTGGTGGTGAGGCTTGAGGAAACATTTTTGGAGAACTATATTTGTGTTTTCTCTGGCTGCTTGTGGCAGACGTGTCTTTGTGGCATTCAATGCTCGTCAAAATGCTTAGAAATTCTGCGTCTCAGTTTAAGTAAAATAATATGTCAAAAGAAAGAAATGACTATTTCAGATGAAATTGCAGTCGAATAAGAAAATATTTGATACAGACTTTTGTAATGTAATTTTGCAATGTCGGAGGCTATTGTGTTTACGCGAAGCCAATGAACTTTCTCGGCAAGAAGCTCGTATAACCATGTGAATGTCTGGACTAACAGGCCTCAAAGATTTAAAAGATTAATTGACTCTTAACGTAACATAACCGCAATACTAAATACATGAAAACAGTCAAATAGTGTATAAGTGTCATTGCTCTTGTGCAGTTAACTGTTAGCCTGGTAATACCAGACTCCGCTACTTCACTTTGCTTCGTAGACAGGAGCGAAATGAAATTAGCGGAAGTAGGAAGTCTGACGTAGTCAGGCTAGTTAACTGTAGCTCTTGGTTAACAAGTTGATGATAGTAAAGACTAAAGAGTAATGTTAATGTGGTCGACATTAAGATTTTTTCACTGCCTATGTCCTCCACACGAGGGCCCCATCACTTCATTTCCTTGTTAAGTTTCCATGTTAAGCTTACCACAGCTATGCCTATCAAGTCCAGTTCTCTTAGGTTTAGTTGTATACTGCAAAGTTACTTTACTTGAATTCTGAATAGTCTCCTATGGTTAGAATAGATGTTGTATTAGTGACTAGGATCACAATGCACGTGACCTATAACTCTGATTGGCAAGATTCTCTTCCACTGTGTTGTTGTTAGTGTACAGAAAATAGTCTTTTAAGGAAATAATTTAACACATGACCCTGGATAGTAGTTAGCTATTACGCCATGATCAGGTGTTTTGCCTCTAGGTTTTGCGTCATGAAAAGGTACATGACTATATTATTAACATTTACCCTAGTTGTCGTTGCATTTCGTATTTGGTACATACATTTTTACATTAAATGTGAAAAAAAAAATTCCAGTCAAAAGTTTGGGGATAATCTTGTACTCAAGAACAATTGTATACATTTTTGCTGGTTAATGCTTGGGTATAAAAAATAGGATTCTCTAATGAATAGAGAGTGCAAAAGAAAAACATTTATTTGAAATGGGATTTTTTTGTAACATGCACCTTTGATCAATGTGATTCATCCTAGCTAAATAAAACAATCAATTTATTTTTAATGGTAATGTAACATACATAAGTAAATGATAAGTGTTTATTATTATTATTATTATTAAAAATGTATTGTGGGTCTGTAACTCTTTAATTCTCTTTAGTCTAAAAACTCTTTAGTCTAAAAAACTTGATTCTTTTGTGACTCCTTCTCAATTGCAACCTTCCAGCGTGTTTTTTCTCTCTCTCTCTCTTCCTTCCACTCTTTCTAACTGCCTTTTCAGGCCTCTTTTTGCTCTTGGAGACCTTTAGTGCCTGCAGGTGTATAAATAGAGATGTTTTCAATTAAGACGTGCTTTTTGCCTGTAGCGTGCATCTGATCAATGAATGCCCCTGCACCTGTGGTAATAAAATACCAACGGACGAGGGAGACTGTGCTATGAATGCTAATCAGATGTTGCCCTTTTGTTGCCCTCTTATAGGCTAGTACATAACATGCTTCATTTGACAGATAGGCATTGTGGTGTCCTGCCAACAAATCACAATTGAACAAACGAAGGGATTTCGCCCTCAGAAACTCAATACTTGACGCAATGAGAAAAGCTTGAATGGTTGACTGAAAGATGGCTATTGTGGTGAAAAGGTTCCACAATAGCTTATGACTGCATTGAAATAATGGACAACAGTGAACGCAAGTCTCTTTATGTGATTAAAAGTAGACAAGGGGTTGACTGAGTGCTTGACTCCTCACCTGCTCTTTCTTTCTCTCTGCATCTGTGACTTTTTCGAGATGAATGTGAAATAAGCAGATGAGTGAAAGCATTACTTTTTTTCCACTTATAAATCAGGTCCATACGGGGAATGGGAGCGATTGTGAGTTTGGCTCAGATCTGAGCAAATGGATCATGCAAAAAAAAAAAAAAAAAACGCATTAGTCGCATAATCCATTTCTCCTGTACTGGCATTTAGCGCAGAGACTATGTTGAAAACCAGCTCATGCCCTCTCAGCAAGTTTACAATTCACAGTGTCCTCATAAATGCTGCACCACTAGGTCTGGATCAAAAGCGTAAGGTCACGCAGGTTCCGAGCATTCTGGTGCGAGTTTCGGAGGCGAGGGAGCATGGTGGTTTTACGCAGGCCTGATATGAGGCCCTGGCAGGAGCCCTGAAACCTGCAGCCTGGCCCGGACCCAGCAGTAAATGTCAGCAGATGTCCTGACCTCGCGTGCTCATGACAGGGTATGGGACTCGAGCTCGAACCCTCCCCCAAACCCCCAGCACAACCACAGCCATGCTCTTTGTCCATTGTTTGGCTTCTTCGAAAAAGTCACTCTACACAAATTCACCCCTTTCGAAATTGATGGTTGGAGCCATCGCTTACTAGCCAAGTAAAACCCTGCTGCGAACACAGACTGTACATATGCACCGCAGTGTTAATCCCTCACACACATAGGCTGAAATAAGACCTTCAGCCCTGTTTTTCAGGGCACGGCCAGGAGGATAGCTTGGCCTGTGCTGGTTGTCCCACAACGACCCAGCATATGAGGTGCTAAATGAAGCTGATTGGGAAGTTCTTCCAAGTCGTGCCAGACACGACAGAATACAGTATATAAAACTATAAGACTATAACAGTACCTAAGGTTTATAAATTGAGATTTGCATCAGCATAAGAATAGTGAACATTAATTTTAAAGGAGATGGTTTGCATAAGACTATGTCAACACCAGTTTTTCCCATGGTACTAACGTTTTGGAAAGAGAATAGCTTGCAGCAGTGTTATCTAATACAGAAGAATTGTAAAGCGGATCTCTTTTCTATTCTCTGCTCTCTGTTCAAGTGCTTCAATTGATTGATTGTATCCACAAATCACTATCCTATATGTAAAGAAAATGTATGCTGTAATTTAAAAAGTAGAAACATATCATACGCTTTCCAAGGGTCGAGCATTCCCCGTCATTTATTAATACTCACATTATCACCTTTTGTGTTGTGTAGAACATAGAAATGCACACAGGTCTGCAACAACATGAGGGAGAGTATTCTGAGGATGATTAATAATAATATTATTTGGGAGGATAATAATAAGGTTGTTTGCAGCTATTTAATTTCTGCATCTACACAGCGTTCAACACTGCATTTATTTCTACTTTGTTTTCTTGCAGACTTCCTTCAGCAGTGACTTAAAACAGATGTTTATTAGGGTCTGTCTTCTCCTGGAGGACTTACCCTTTCCTAAGGTCTTTGTGGCAGTAAATGAGACTTAACAACACACCTGATGTGCACTAACAGATGAGGCTATTCTTAGGATGTAGTTGCAGTCCCCACTGTTTCCACAATGGCTTTATAGAAATACTTTTCAGACCACAGAAAACCTAAAAGTGATGATCCAGCAATTTCATGTTTGAAATGTTTGCTGAGAGCGAATTTGACCTGTGTGTGTTCCAGCAATCTGTCATAGCTGATCATTCATCTACATGAGAGTCCAGTAGAGCAACAAATAGGCCTAACTGTTAAAGGGATAGTTCACCCAAAAAACTGTTGAGGGTAGCCATTGACTTCCACGGTAGGGAAAAAATAGTCATTGGCTACCGTCAACTATCTGGTTACCAGCATTCTTTAAAATATCTTTGTGTTCAGCAGAAGAAAGAAACACATACAGGCTTGGTACAACTTGAGGGTGAGTATGTGAACGGGCGTATATGTTGGCGTAAGATTGTGCTTACACTCCTCTCACCGCCTGATTTATGAAACTGTGCGTACATTTGAAATCAAGATGTATGCAATGCCTGCCCTTGATAAATCCCGCGGCTGAAAACAATCATCATTAGAATAACATGCCCCTATATATTCAAGTCTCCGCTCCCCCCATGCCCTCATTTTACACCATGGACACACGGAAGACGGCAAAGAAGAGAAACTTCTCTGTCGTGGAGCCGTCAGTTCGAATTTTGAATCACGTCACATAAAGGCTATAATAGTGAGATGATGATGATGTGATGTGAAGTACCATTCATTCACATTAATAATTGTATGACAGTTTGTAATATTATTATTATTATGATTTGTATTAATGAAACTTATTGTTATTTAGAAGAAGGATGTCGTTATTATTATTTATATTATTCATTCTAAAAAGAAGAATGGATTTTTTATTATTTTGTCTGTCTGAATTATTTTTTGGTCATTGAAAGCCATTCATTACCGAACCCAGGCCGTGCGCACCTTTCGGGGATAATCCTGAAACGTCAGGGTAAAGCGCACAGGCTCTCAACTAAAGGAATAATATACTTACAAATCAAATGCTTTGGTAAAGTCACACAAATTAAACATTACACAAAAATAAATACTGAAGTTAATAATTATTTTTTTTACAGTGGGTCATAATATATAATATCTTTTAGTTTGTCAGTGCGTTTTGTGGTGTTAGGAATTTTTCTGCGCATTTCCGCACTAACTCAAAACGTGCGTACACCACCTCCTGAGCTGGTGTAGAATTTGAGCGTGCCGTACGCCAACGTCCATGTTGATAAATCTCAAAGTCACCGTGGTTTTGAGTGTACGCCAAGTGTACGCTGGAAATTTGGTGTACGCACTTTTGATAAATGAGGGCCAATGTGAGTCTGATACTGCTCCATAGGGCTTTGATTATGAGGCATGTCTTAACCGAACAAGGCCCATAGGCTTGTTTGAGATGCACCTTGCCTCGCCTCGCCTGAAATGTATGCGAGAGTAGGCGGCTGGCAAGTAAGCTAATGTGAATTTTAAATGTCAGTCCTGAAATGATTTAAAGGCTGAAATATGTCAGGTATTTGTATAAAACCTTTTTTTATTAAAACTTTATTTGAACTTGTAGATAACACTCCTTTAAAATATGGCCATCATTTTTAAAGTTATTATTTTATTTTGGTTAAACACTTTTGGTTCTAAAACAGCTTGGATAGTTGTTAATATGAAAGTTATTAGACATTATTTAAGATATTTAAGTATTGTATAACATGAGAAGCTCTCTGTCACTTTCATTTTAAAAAGTAGCTCTCAAATGAAAAAAAGTGAAAAAGACCCCTGCGCTATACAAATAAATGTGAAATGATTTGAATTGAACTATCCTGCAGTTATGTGTTGCTCTTCTGGAGTCTCTTGAGGGAGATGGATGAACAACATGAGGGTATGTAAATGACAATTTTTACTTTTGTTCACCATCCCTTTAATGACACAATATATACCATCATAATTAGGGAGAAATAGAAGGTTTATTGACATAAATAGGTTTTTGTTCCCTTTATCCATTCCAAAATCTAAGCTTAGATTAGTTGATTTTAACTTGTTCTAACTGAATTTTGGGTTATATTCAAATCAACTGAGCAAATATTCTAACTCACCAGAATTAAGTAAACTTCCTTGCTCAGCATGCTAGCATTGAAAAGAAATGGGATTTGTCAGGAATAACAAGATCTTATTTCAGTTTCCTTTAAAGAGCTTTGCGATGGATTTATTCAATCTGGAATTAATGTTCTATTTCACCGACTTGTCACGTTACTTTTTCACATCTTTATTACTTGTCTTAAAGCAGGCAAACTTTTGGATTTGCTACGGATGTTGTTTTGAGTAAAATAAGGTTTTTAAAAAATTAGTCGGGCACATGTGGAGTCAATTTAATAGTGTGGATCTTGTTACGAAGCTGGTGTTGAATTGTGCTCTGAATGATTGAGACCAGGGAAGACTATTGCACATAATATACAGTGCTGATATGGATTAGGACTCAGTTACAGCACTAAAAACTTAAAAACAAGAACACAGTCACAGTCAGTCTATTACCAAAAGACTTTCTTTCATTTCAAGTGTCTATGTGGTTATTGGTTATTTTTAAAGTATTTTTTTTTAACTATTTTTATTTTTTTGTGCCCTTTTATTGTGGCCAGCCTAAGGCACACCTGTGCAATAACCATGCTGTTATTGCACAGTCATGCAGCATATTGATATGCCACACCTGTGAGGTGGATGGATTATCTCGGGAAAGGAGAAGTGCTCACTAACACAGATTTAGACAGATTTGTGAACAATAGTTGAGAGAAATAGGCCTTTTGTGTGCATAGAAAAAGTCTTAGATACTTGAGTTCAGCTCATGAAAAATGGGGGCAAAAACAGTGTGTTGCAAAAGTGTTGCATTTATAATTTTGTTCAGTGTTATTCACCCCCTTTATTACTAAATGTACCCCATTTTTCATATCAACAGAAAAATATAGCGGGATAAATTGGCTTCTCTTGAGACTCCTCTGCTTTAGAGCATAGTAAGTTTTTCTTACGTCTCAAACTACCTTACCTTTCTTACATCACAAACTGCAACCAATAACGTCAACGTGTGGGGGACGTGATTGGTTGCAGTTTGTGATGTAAGAAAGGTAAGGTAGTTTGAGACGTAAGAAACACTGACGATTTCAAACCAATTTTCAAGTCATTTCCTCACTGCAGTTTCAAGGGGAAAATACTCAGGAATGGTGTTGAACTATGAATTTTGCACATGGTTTGTATTAAAGTTTATTATAAACACCACATAGACATAAATTACATTTAAAAACTTGATTTTCACCACAGGATGTCTTTAAATTTCACTACATAGCCTACCACAGAGGTATTTTTCTACAAAGGGCAAATCATGTACCTTGATTGAGGCCAGCAGGCTGCATTATAGCCAACTCCTTTTTAAAATCAAATTCATTTATATTCTCTACATTACAACTGTTTTCCCCTATTTTTTCCACCCATTTTTTCCACCCTCTTGTGTTATGGCATGGTGGGCTAAATCAAACGTCATCTCTTGGTTTGAGAATCAAAATAGATTCCAATTCTGAAAACAGAGACTTAGGGGTCAGGAATTGGATACTTTTTAAACCATTCAAAAGCAAGAAGACTCGAAAGACAATGTCTCGGTTATGTAAGTAACCCTCGTTCCATGAAGGAGACAATGGAGACGTTACGTCAGACGTGATCTGACGAATTGGGATCTTGCCTGAGAGCCCAATGACCTTTGAGTGTAAACTAAATAAGCCAATGCACATTGGCATGTGATATTTGCATCACGTATCCCGCCCCGAATGGAAGTGCGCTTCCATTGCACATTTAGGTTTTCGCTGAGGAGCCGATCTGGTTGCTCTGGTGATCTGGCCACTCAGCGGTGGTACAGTAATTTTAGAGACAGGACATAACATCTCTATTTCCTCCTTCAGGGAATGAGGGTTGCATACATGAGCTAGATGTTCCCTATCAGTCAGTCACATTCAATGTTACGTCAGACGTGATCTGACGAATTGGGATCCCTACCCAAATGCCACTATTGCTGCCTCTTCCAGCGCTCCGAGTAAGCTACCTGATCCCCACCTACTGGGGCAGAAGATGGGACAGGGCTTTACGCCAAGATAGCTGATCACTGCTGTTCCGCATGACCCATACAGAGATTATTGGATAACACTGGGGAAGCATGCCTTTTCTAGGTGGAAAAGAGTGCTATAGAATCCACGTCCCACCTGTAGTGAGGTTTTGTGTGAAAATTGCACATATGGACTGGCCGTTAGGGCAGTGGAACATATGGAATATCCCTGAGGTAGCCTAGTTAGGGGGGAGTCAACACCGGCAGGGACCACAGAGCGGACTCTGCCAAGGGAAAGACACAGTATCGGCAACAGGGGAATCGTACCATAGAAGAATACACATGGGATCACCGTAAGGATCACAACATATGGCGCCTAGCACAGGGGTCAACCATTGGGCGTACTTACGAGTGTTAGGTCTGGCTTTGGACGCTCTGCCACGTATGACTGCTGAGGGTGGTGCAGGAACTCAACAGGGTTTGTCAACTGGGGTACTCAAATGAGGAGCAACCTAAGCACACATATCCGGTCCATAGGCGGGTCCCCGGCTTTCACTGGCCACTTGGGGCGAGTACACGGGAGGACACTGGCTCTACAGGAAGCCTATAAAACCTGGCAAAGGTGCTGGGTGGTGCCCATCCCACAGCTCTACATATATTGTACCATGTGCCAGCACCCAGGAGGAAGCAACACTTCTGATTGACTGAACTCTCAACCCGAGGGGGCATGGCACACGTTGGGTCTGGTATGCCAAAACGATGGCAACTATTATCAAGTGAGCCATCCTCTGCTTAGAGACAGGCTTTCCCTTCTGCTGGCCTCGATTACAGACAAAGAGTTGGTCTGAGGTCCCAAACCTCTGCATTCGGTCAACGTACAGGTGCAAAGCTAAGGCTGGGTCTGCCTCCTCCAGGGGCATTGCTTGCGTGTTCACCACCTGGTCCTTGAAAGTAGTGGTGGGAACCTTTGGCATGTATCTGGGCCAGGATCCCAGGATAACGTGAAAGTTGGCCGGTTCGAATTCCAGACATCATGCCTGATCCCTGAACACACTCTTGATAGAAGCCAGCACAGTCAGGAGCACTGTCTTCATTGACAGAATTCTCAGCTCAACTGACTTCAGCGGCTGGATTGGTTTAGCGGATGACCGCAAACTCTATCTGGGGAATCACCATGAACCCCTGACCCCGCCCCACAATCGAGGGTAGCGAGATAGGTTGTATAGTGCTATTGCTAATTTGTTTATTTGTTCTTATTTAATTGACTGATTACTGACTGTTTATGATATTTTTGTTTAAACCATAGCCAAAAGTTACATGTGGCATTCAGCTGCAACTAAATGTTTTGCTAAGAACAAAGAATCATTATGTTTGATATCAAACTTGATATGATATCCAAATCTAAATGTTCGTTATCAGTCTTTCCTTGCCTATGTATTGATATTTATTACACATGAGCAGCAGTATATTTTGAGCAGCAGCACTGGGCAGACAACACTGTAAAAATAGAAACCAAGCATCCATTATAAATGTTGTGCAGCTTAATTGTTGCAGTGGCGGTTAGGCAAAAACTTTGACTCAACATGAACGATATACTTTCCCTGGCTTGTTGCTTGCTTTATCACATAGCATCTTGTTGTATGGCATGATTAGCCTAGAAATCTAGATGCACTCTAGCAGCAGCAAAAATTATTTTGCAGCCAGTGTGGTCTAGCAACTCTACGTTGGCTTGCGAGTTGGAAAAACCAAACTCTGGTCAGGCCAATTACATCGTGTATAGCAGGGGTCTCAAACTCAAATTAACTGGGGGCCGCTGGAGATACAGTCTGGGTCAGGCCGGGCCGCATCAAGTATTCCAAAAAAAAAAAAAGAAATGTATTTAAGTATTCCAAAAATGGAGCACAACTGATCCAATCTTCTCAATCTTTATTATTAACGTTTCTTCTGAACTGTTCCTCTGAATTTGAACATTCCTTTCTGTACACGATTGAGTCTTCATGAGCTGTCCTTCTGACAGTTGAAGTTAATTTTACAAACTTTCTTTGTCTTTTTCTTATACACAACATCTTTGTGATGATAGTAATATTTGCTTTTTATTTTCTTTATACAACACTATTATATTGAATGTTTTTTTTTTTGTTTTTTTCCGAAAGGCACATTTCCTTTTATTATACTTAGAAAAACAATTACTGCTTTTGAAATACAAATAATTCTTTCTACACATGTATAGTGTCTCAGGCAAATTACTGACTTTGCACATATCAAAGCAAACCTTTATCAACCTGTTGGACCAAGTTCATTACATGAACTAGTTCAAAGTTCAGTTCACAAATTTTAAAATGAACTAGTTCAGTTCATATTTCAAAAATAAACTAGTTCATAGTTCTTTTTTTTCCATATGTTGCTGCGAGCTTCTTTTTATTCTTATTATAGCCTTCTTTGTGGCTATTATTATTGCCACAGCCCATATACAACCACAGATAACAATCATTTTGTCGACGGGCAGAGTTTGCACAGACATATATTGTACCATGCACAGAGTTTGTAAGATTTTCCCATCCTTATCGACCTCATAAAACCCTTTTAAATGATCTTACGACGCCTCCTCGCTCCTCGGTTCACAGACACTAGAATGAACGAGTTCACTGTAACGTTCATCAGGCAGTAATACAGTAGGCTACGTTCAGTTCACGTTCGTCCAAAATATGAACGAGTTCATGAACTATCGTTCATTAAACCCTTTCAGACACAACACATATTACAAGCTCAAAATGATTATTCTCACATTGTTTTAGAGCAGGGGTATCCAACACGTCGCTCGCGAGCTATCAGTAGCTGTGGCCTGATTTGGTGATGGTAGCTCGCCTTGGGCCTGTTCACATATCGCGCTCACATATTTTGCACGTGTAGCGGGTACAGGATCTCCGTATCAGCTGACAGTTAACCGTTCCCAGCAATCTGTGGAATGGTGGAATAAACACAGGACAACCATATGCGTGTGATCAGCTCCGGTCTTGCTGGGTTGTGTTTACTTCAAAATGTTCACATTAGAACAAACCCAAATGTCCAAAACAAAATACATTGTCATAATAAATTGATTATGCACAATTTCACTGTTTCAATCTCTTTCTTACAATGACACAATGTTTTCTCAAAGATCTGTCCATCAGCCAATGACTATATTTCTCATTTGTATATTCACATTGTATATTCACATGTTGTTCAATGTTTAATGAAAACACGTATTCAAACAAGGTATTCCTGAGTATTTTCCCCATTTTAGACCACTCACATGCATTTCTAAAGTAAAATACACATATTATTAACTAATATAACAACACATTTAAACATGTTCACCTTCAATTAACTCTGTAATGGAGCACACATACTATCCAATCGCGAGTGGAAATCGCGATTCTCTCTTAAGATTAACTATGTAAATCTTTATCAAAATGAATCAATTTGCGACCATTAATGTTCACTAACATATATTCTTCAAACATCCATAGAGATTGGCATATTAAACAATCAACTAACCTGTGGAATGGTGGAATAAACACAGGACAACCATATGCGTGTGATCAGCTCCGGTCTTGCTGGGTTGTGACGAGCAACGTAGCAGACACTTCGCAACACACTGCACTCACATAGCGCCCTCCACTGGTCTGGCAGAACCACCATCCACTCAATGTATTTTTACATTCAACAACAATACTACGTTCATCAATTGTGACGAACCAACAATTGGGGCATCACACTCTCCCCACCACAGAAGGTGAACCACTAAACTTTTAATTAAGCATAAGTTTTCAAACATAACCTTAATAAGTTGGAGCCATAAAAGTAATTGGCACTACTCTGTATGGATCATTGGCACAGCCTAACCATGTATGTGCAGTTGTGGGTACCAATGATAGTGACTGAATTGGTTTTGCTGCTACTGTGTTTAGTGTAGGTAATGGTTGGAATGTGGGCTGACCAAGGTATGGGTAAGTCATTCTTTTGGCAGGTTTCCTATCTCTGAGTGACCGTCTAATTGCTCCACAGGGTTCTTGTTGCTGTGACCCTCCCTCTTGGTCCTCAGTCATCTGCTCCTCTCGGGTGTCTCCATATCCTGGCTCCATCCCTTGTTCTGGTTCTGAATTCTCAGCAGGTAAGTAAGTGTCAGTTTGTAGGTAAGTATCACTAGCCATGTACTCTGGTTCTGTTGGCACTTGTTCCAAGGTCCCTCTTGTGCAGGTCATCGGCGAATCATCTCCTTCCCTGATGTAGGATCCATTCATTCCTCGGTGAGTCAGTCTACTCTCTGATTCTTCTGTTCTAGATCTTGAGTATTCTGGAACGCTGGCCCTTCTCCAACAGTAACCTTCCTCCTCTTCAGAGCTAGATTCTCCATCTTCTCCTGCCTGTTCTTTTTGTGTTGCCTTTCTGTTCTGCTGTCTTGTCTTAACACTTCCTTTTTCAGGCACTTCCTGTCTCTTTGGGTCCAAGCTCTCCAATGTTGGTAAGTCATTCACAAGCAGAAGGAGGTTTCGGTGCAGCGTTCTGATCTTACGCCCATCATTTTCAGGATGCACTTTGTATACGAAGTTGTCACCTAATTGCTCCTTTACAACATGAATGTTAGGCTCCCAGTACGAACGCAGCTTTCCTGGACCACCTCTCTGACTCAAATTCCTTACCAGGACACGATCTCCAGGTCTTAGGATGACACAGCTGGCTTTCTGATCATAGTACTCCTTATTGCGAAGACTCATCTGTTGACTGTTTTGTGCTGCAATCCTATAGGCTTCAGCCATCCGCTCTGCCCAATGTTCTGCATACCCGTGAGGAGTAGTGAATCCATCTTCCTGCACCAGCCCAAACAACAAGTCAACGGGGAGTCGGGGATGACGACCATACATCAGGTAAAACGGAGAATACCCCGTAGATTCATGTTTAGTGCAGTTGTAGGCATGGATTGCCTTCTGCAGATGTTCCCTCCAACTCTGTTTATCTTTATCAGTCAATGTCCGCAGCATCTGGAGCAATGTTCTGTTTAGTCTCTCTACAGGGTTGCTTTGGGGGTGGTATGGCGTAGTCCTGGAACGTCCAACTCCAGAGAGCTTCTGTAGGTTGTGGAAGAGAGAGTTTTCAAACTCACGCCCCTGATCATGATGTAATTTTGCTGGGAATCCGAAACGAGGTATAAAGTCATTGAATATTTTCTCAGCTGCAGTCTTCCCCGATTTGTTCCTGGTAGGGTAAGCCTGTGCAAATCTGGTAAAGTGGTCAATCACCATAAGGATGTACTCATACCCCCCGCGACTGGCCTCGAGGTGCAAGTAATCAATGCATACCAACTCAAGGGGTGCGCTTGATGTGATTCCTCCCATTGGTGCACGCACATGCATTACTGGTTGTTTTTGTGTTATGCATGGACATAGGCGGGTCACATATTCTTCCACACTCCTCCTCATTCCAGGCCAGTAGAACCGCTCTCGAGTTAGCTGTAACACTTTCTCTGACCCGACATGACTCATGTGGTTATGCAGCTGCTGAAGAACCATATGGTGATACTTTGTGGGCAAAACCAGTTGTCGTCTTAGTGTTGTTTTTCTATACAAGATGTTGTTTTCCAGGACCAACCGTTGCCACTCTCTCAATAGCTTCCTAGTTTCGCTAGCGGCCGTGCACCGAACATCAGGGGTCGGAGTCTTCCCAGCTTCCTTCAGTTTGAACACTGGTCCAATCACCTTATCCTCCCGCTGGGCTTTACTTAATTCATCAGCACTGATGGTTGGTGAAAACTGATTGTGTAGTGTGACTGTGTCCGGCGCTGACAAATTTAGAGCTGCCACCCAAGCCACATCTCTATTTTTGGACATCATGTTGCCCTCCCAGGTTGCTTGGATGGCATCTTGTGACAGACTCTCAGTGCACTTGCTTATGTATTGGTCCATGTCCAAGGGACAACGTGACAACAGGTCGGCATCGTTGTTGCTCTTGCCTGGTCTGTATTTGATCTCAAATCGAAAGTCTGCGAGCTCCCCCACCCAACGATAACCCGCTGCATTTAACTTTGCAGAACTCAACACATAAGTGAGAGGGTTATTATCAGTATAGATCGTAAAATACGGGGCATAGAAGAGGTAGTCGCAGAACTTTTCGCACACTGCCCACTTAAGTGCGAGAAACTCCAGCTTGCCTGAATGGAGCCTGTAATTTTTCTCAGCAGGGGACAATGTTCTTGAGCCATATGCAATGACACGTAATTTTCCTTCTTGCCTCTGGTAAAGTACTGCCCCCAGTCCTTGCTCAGATGCATCTGTGTGTAATACAAACGGGATGTCAAAGTCAGGGTATGCGAGCACAGGCGGACTGGTCAGCATGTCAATGAGCGTGTCCAAGCTCTGCTGGTGCTTGTCTTCCCATACAACCGGATGTCGAGAAGGCATCTGCGGACTTTTCTTCCTTTCCTTCTTACGTCCTACTTGTGGTGAAGTTTCTGATGTGCTAGCCTGAAGCAGCTCATAAATGGGTTTCGCCAACCTAGCAAAATCTTGAATGTAGCTTCGATAATAGCTCAAGAAGCCTACAAGGCGGCGGACTTCTCCAACATTTTGAGGTGTTTTGTCACGGAGAACTCTCACAGCCTCCAGATCTTTCGGATCCACTCTTACTCCACTTACAGACACCAGACGACCAAGGTACCGGACCTCCTGCTTAAACAACTCACACTTAGCTGGCCTTAGCTTGACTCCATGCTTCCGAAGAGCTCTGAACACAACTCGCAGATTCTCCACATGCTCTTCAAAGGATTTGGCAAAACACAGTACATCATCCAGGTAGGGCAGACAACATTCATCACGGATGGAATCTAACATCTCTTCCATACTTCGCTGAAAAGCGGCTGGAGCATTTGATAGACCAAAGGGTATCCTTACCCATTCAAATAGGCCCCAAGGGGTCACAAATGCGGTCAAATGCCTTGACCCTTCAGCCATATATCCCTGGTGGTAAGCCTTACCCTGGTCAAGTATGGAGAACCACCGGTAACCGCCCAAAGTGTTCATGAGATCCTGGATCCGTGGCAGAGGATGGCGATCGGGCACGGTTTTCTTGTTTAGCTGTCTGTAATCAATACACAACCGTAGCGTACCATCTTTTTTTCGGACACACACTACCGGGGCAGCATAGGGTGATCGGGATTTTACGATCCAACCTTTGGCAAGCAAGTCCTGGACATACTCTTTTACTTCCTTCATGAGTGGCTTGGGTATTGATGTGTAGGCCTTTTGCACCGGGATATCGTCCTTTACGTTCAGGGTCATCTGTAGACTGGGGATGTCCCCAATGTCATCTTCATCACGGGCAAACACAGCAGACTCTTCATAAAGTAGTTGCTTCACAACTGCTTGACTGCTTGATTTCAAATGACTCAAATCTACGGGAGGATGCCACAGTGTGCCACTGTCATCCGGCTGCACTGGCTGAGATGAAATCATTTCCTGTGAGCTGCTTGGGTCAACTTGATCAGTCTGGATAATTTTGCTAATGGTCGCTATTTCCCCAAGTATAGCTCTTTTTGGAATGGTCACCTCACGCTTAGTGTGATTTCCCACTGGAACTTTTATATACGACTGCCCTCCTTTGTGAATCTCAATCAGTCCTTCTCCGAGGTCGAGATGTCCTACAGTTGAAACCTCATCACTTGGCTCAAACAGAACTGCAGGGTAGGAAGTGTTGAAGTTATAAGGCACCCTACATTTCACATTAGCCACCTGGCCAGGACGAATAGTGAAACTTCGCGGTCCTACTCTCACACGAGCTGTGTCTGCATTTACTTTGTCTGCGCGAATGAAGCCAACTGACACCTCAACCGGATCATCTTGGGTACTTCCAGTGTTACTCATCAGGGAATGCAGGGTGGTAAGAATATCTGTACTATCTTTTGGCCCTGTAATTAACTCTGAGATCACATTAAACCCCAAAAGCGGCCTCTCCAACTGCAGCTGACTGACCAGAAATGGAACTTGGATGGAATAACGAGTCCCGTCATGTCCAGGTAAGCTTACGGTTGCTTCAACCCATCCACTAAATGGAATTGCATCCCCACTGATGGCAAATACCTCCAGACCAGCACTGGGTCCCACTATTTCAGATAAGGGGCGAACCTCATGTGTTGGTAGATACTTTTCCCTCCAGTTTTGATCGATAATGCTAACCTGTGCTCCAGTGTCAAGCAGCATGCTTACTTTATGGCCCCCAATTTCCCCATCCAGAAGACACTTCTTCCCAACAAACTGAACAATCTTTTCTTCTGAGTTCTGAGGCTGTCTTTTGTATGGTTCCCTTGCAGTGCTGCGTATGTGACTCCACGACCCAACATTAACTGTATAGTTATGGCTGGGTGACCCTGTCTTGGTGACTGCCGTCTGTGGTGTGCTCTTTGGCCTGGTGCTGGGTGCTGATCTGTTTTGTCTGTTCAGGCAGCCAACAGCCCGGTGGCCCTCTTCGCCACACAAAAAACAGTGATTGCATGTCTCGACTTTCCCGTGCTTAGTACAGTTGGGGCAACCTAGTCTTCTCCTCTTTTCAGGTGCTTTAGCCGTGCACTGACACTGATGTTCTGTCAATTTTGTCTGCTGCAGTGAATTGACAACGTTTGTCAGTGCTTCCACTTGGGTTATTAGTTTGCGAATCTCTTTATCAGTATGTTCTGCAGTGACAGCTGCTGCCTTAACACCTGGTTCTTCTTCAATCTGAGCACTACGAGCATGAGTGATTTTATGTCGTGGCAGTGACTGCAGCCGCCGCTGTCGTTCCTCTTCCTCACTTGTAATCTTTACAAGCTGTCTGAGAAGCATGTCATCGGTTGCGTATCCTGCAGCGACAAGTTGTTTAAACTCACGACGAATTTCACTGTACTTGGGCCCCAGACCCTGGCAAACTGTGTGCAGAAACACTTCTTGAATGGTCTTGGCATCATACTTTATATCCGCTGTGCTGTGCTTAGAAGCAAATTGGATCTTTTGTTTAAGGCCAATGATGCGATAAAGAAATTGCTGTGGATTTTCGTTTTCTCCTTGGCGTGCACACATCAAATTTTGAAACAGTTCAGTGCTACTCTTATCACCTAAATGAGACTGTAATAGTCTTCTTAACTCTTGGACTGTCAAATCCTCTTTTTCCATTAACATCTCCTTGAAATGGCCGGGTTTAGTGATTTTCAGGACCCCTCTAATAATTTCACTCTCTCCAAAATGTTCTTGTAGGCCCTCGTCAATTTGTCGACATAAACTGTTAAAGCTAATCTCTGAGGTGGAGTCACCAATCTGACCTCCATGGATTTTAAACTCTCTCCGTGAGATATATTGGAGTTCTCTCCTGAACACTGGGTCATTGGCATCGGGAGGAGGCGGGTAAGTCTGAAAAGGTTGCTGGGAGGAGCTGGGCTGTGGAGGTATAGCGTAAGGTCCCTTAGCTTGAATTTTTCGGCCAAGCTCCTCATACATTTTCAACATCTGCTGATACTCCGTGTCTCCAGCATATGTGTCTGTGTGTGAGTGACTAGTCTTCGTGTTTGTGTCAGATGTCGTGTGATCAGAATGAACCTGTGCTTGGGCTGTACTTGTGACATGAGTTGTTTCTTTTTGTGTTGCTATGTGCTGGGACTGAGTAATTTGTGTAATTTTGTCTCTTAGATCAAGTAATACCGCCATCCCCTCATCTTCCCTTTCCAACAGGTTTCTACCACACAGAAACCCACTAACAAAATCAAAACAGCCCTCCTCATCCCCCAGTTCTACTTGTGATTTTTCCCTCTCATCACTTTGTTCGATGTTTTTAGCGATAAAGAAGAGTTCATCAGCAGACAATTCACAGAGTGCTTTCCTGATTTCCCTCACCAGGCTTCTTCTCTCGTTTGTCATCGTACTGACCTCCATACCACTGCTAACAACAGTCAAACAACAGCAGGCCTTCCATTCAGGAATTCACAATAAGCTGGTCTTCGGATTCTTTTGGATAAGCTCCACTTCTCCAGCAGGTGGCGCTATCCCGGACGAGCCCCCAAGAACTGTAGCGGGTACAGGATCTCCGTATCAGCTGACAGTTAACCGTTCCCAGCAATCTGTGGAATGGTGGAATAAACACAGGACAACCATATGCGTGTGATCAGCTCCGGTCTTGCTGGGTTGTGTTTACTTCAAAATGTTCACATTAGAACAAACCCAAATGTCCAAAACAAAATACATTGTCATAATAAATTGATTATGCACAATTTCACTGTTTCAATCTCTTTCTTACAATGACACAATGTTTTCTCAAAGATCTGTCCATCAGCCAATGACTATATTTCTCATTTGTATATTCACATTGTATATTCACATGTTGTTCAATGTTTAATGAAAACACGTATTCAAACAAGGTATTCCTGAGTATTTTCCCCATTTTAGACCACTCACATGCATTTCTAAAGTAAAATACACATATTATTAACTAATATAACAACACATTTAAACATGTTCACCTTCAATTAACTCTGTAATGGAGCACACATACTATCCAATCGCGAGTGGAAATCGCGATTCTCTCTTAAGATTAACTATGTAAATCTTTATCAAAATGAATCAATTTGCGACCATTAATGTTCACTAACATATATTCTTCAAACATCCATAGAGATTGGCATATTAAACAATCAACTAACCTGTGGAATGGTGGAATAAACACAGGACAACCATATGCGTGTGATCAGCTCCGGTCTTGCTGGGTTGTGACGAGCAACGTAGCAGACACTTCGCAACACACTGCACTCACATAGCGCCCTCCACTGGTCTGGCAGAACCACCATCCACTCAATGTATTTTTACATTCAACAACAATACTACGTTCATCAATTGTGACGAACCAACAATTGGGGCATCACACACGCTCAAGTACGTTTCAAATGTAGGCGCGCATCAAGCGCCCAGCGCGCTCATAATTGAAGCGACGCGCTCATTTTTTCCAGGCACAGTATATTTGTACTTTGTGGTTGTCTATGACAACTATTGACAACAAACCCACCGTAAGGTGTCACGAGACTATATATGGTAGCCCATAAGGGATAAAAATAATAATAATAACAAAAAAACGCGGCAAACGCAACGACGGGCCACACTAACATTAAACTTTAATATCAAGTAGGGGGCCACAAAATATTATGGGCCGCGAGTTTGAGACCTCTGGTGTATAGAGTTGATGGGCAGGCTTAACATAATGACAGCAGAGTTCTGACGGTTCCACGTGAATAATTTCCCTGCTACTTGAAAACAAAGATGATGTTGCTGGCGAACAGCGGTCTTTCGAATCGGCTTTGGGAGCGACTTTGGAGTTAAGAGAACATCACTTAAGTCATTCTTAAAAAAGGAAGATGTGTTCGGAATTGTCGACCAGATACGGCAAAAGTTTAATATATCAACTAGCTCTGCTGGTGGGAAAACGCATGGCACTCACTCATGAGTCCACAGCCGCTCGTTGCTCTGGTTGGTTGTAGCGCTATCCTATTGCGTGCAGAGGGATTTTGAAAGACAACTGTTTATCCCGCCCCTTGGAAAGAGGCATGCCAATTGTGAGTTCCCTGACCTAACACCTTGATGTAGGTTTGGCTTGCCAGGCTATGGCCTGATGGTAATCTGACTGATTTTTTTATAAATGACTGCAAATGTTAGGTTTGGTCATGCAATCACTAATGTTTATACTCTTGTGATTATTCTAACCACCACATGATTCGACTGTGTGGTCAATCTTAAGTAGATACGCATGAATAGGATGATTTAGTCTTCTTTGTATCTGATTTATATTGATACCAGTAGCAAATTATACGATTTATCAGAATTAAAGTCACACCAGATATTTCCGGATAATCAACAACAGTGGAATATCAAATAAATCTTTGTTTACAGGGCTCAGTTTTGATCTTAACGAAACCAGTGTTTTGTTATGTTATACTTTTAGCCATTTCCTCTCTGTATGATGTTTGTCATGCAAGTAGCATTTTTAGTCGAGAGGACCTCTTTGTTCAGTCCGGCTCTGTTCTTCTTTGAAAAACACTTTTATTATGAGCTGTTACAGTGGTTAGTGACTTTGCGGAGGTACGTATGCGTTCACCTTTCCCCCCTACATCCTTTACCTTGGGCTCAAAGGCCTGTGATGTTTCATGTCTCGTGATGTGGCTTCCAGTATCCCAGTGCAGGGGTGGAAGTGTTTTTCACATTAAATAGCCTTTTGCCATAAAGATACTAGACAATCATCTGCTTTGTAGTTTGGCCTCCTCACAAATGCCGGATGTATATGATGGATTCTGCAGTGACCTGGAGGTATTATGTTAAACACATGTTAATAGCTTTGTCAGTGCGGAGATATTGAACAGGACCAACTTTTAATGTGTAGAGGATTTACCAAAATACTCCCAAATTAGTGGTGGAACAAGATGGGAACAAATGAGAAATGACTTCTGCATTACTGAAAACAATATGAAGGTACATTACAAAGTACATTAGAAAAATTATCTCAATTTCAATGTTTAACAATCTTTACTGCTCTTTTTTAAACAGATGTGTCACTACAGTATATAAACGCACAAGGGGATCTTTAGAATAAAAGCAATAATCGTGAATATCACAAACTTCAATAATGACACATACTCAATGCTTTCTTAAACAGATAAACATGCCCAAGAACAGGTGTATGGGAGTTAATAAGGCACACAGCAATAAACTAATATTCAGATGGCGCTGAACAACATTCAACAAAAGACGCATCAACCAGTTCAATTGACTGACGCGCATAGCGCGTTATTACAAAGGACTCTATCCCATGCATCCTCACAACAATTGACCCCTTTCATTGTCCCAGTCCACAAAATTAAACCAAAAGTAAACTTCCTGGCTGACTTGAGAGCTCTCCAGGCTTTCCAACCAGAAAACAGTTAGTCTGTAAGAATAATCCACTGTTCGGAACGTGACGAAAAAACGTAATCCACACCTGATCCAGTGGTATACCACTCCAAAAAAATAAAAAAATAGAACTGATCTCACCAGATTCGTAGATCGTCGGGCAATTTTAACCCACACAGTTAGAAAGTTTGGGTCTGGGCAGTGGGCACGTCCTCTTGCCGGAGTAAACAGTCCAGGTGGTTCAGTAAGTTTCTGTCCTTCTCGCTCGCATTAAAGCGTCCCTTAACGTATCGTTTGAAAAATACTATCAAACCATATGGAACAAGCCTTAAATCTCTATACAGTAGCTGCAGCAATACCATGCACCCTGTATTCAAAACACACCTGCCTTCTTTTTGATTCTCACCACACCCCTAAGTAAGCTTTGGCTCACCTTGAATTAAGTGCGACCAAGGCCTTAAAGAGATATCACCCAGTCTCACCAAATATACAGTGGAAACTAGGTATATTACTCAGGAATATATGCAAGTATCATTCATCATACATAAACATACATCCAATGTAATATGTTCTATGCCACCATAAGAATTACTGTTTCAAAGGAACACTTAAAAATAATGTGACAAGGTCACAAACGTTTGATACTGGTCTATGTTTGGCAATGGAAAAAAAAAAAAACGTATTTAGAATTTTGAGTAACTGCTTTACAAAGACTGTGGACAATTACACTCTGCATAAAAAGACATAAGGAAGTCAGCTTAATTCCACTGGTCAGAACACTTTGTAATGTACAGTCCTTATGTTTTCTTAGTCTGTCTGTGGTTAATAGCCACTTCAACTTGCTGTATGATTAGAAGGTCTTGCAGACTGATGAGGTTAGAACCACAAGCCTAACATGTGCAAAGCAGATTAATCTAATAGACCACAGTGCTTGTGATGGAGGAATCCTGGTCAATGTCAAAAGTAAGATGAAACAACTCATTCCATGCTGCACAAATGTATTTAAACTTTCTTGAAGTACCTTTTCCTACATTTTGGCATTTAAAAGTTTTAACAAAAAATGCTTTAGTTGATTAAACCAGTTCAGCTTGGGTAAAACATAAGTCAATAAATTTCATATGATGTTAATGTCTAATTCATTTATTGTTCGATGTTTTGACAGCACAGGTTAAAATGTAACATTCTGACAGAACCCCAATCATATTAAATATATCCTGAGTGTAATTTAATGACAGCATGTTTCATTTACAGACCTTGCACTACCACAAACGTCAATGGTTAACAATGAGAGGCCTCTTTAAAATAAAGAGTATGTGTAACGGATACATTTGTCTCAATATAATCAGAGGTGACAGAGAATTTCTTTTAAAAAAAGGAGTTAAGTAAATTGTCAAGCTGGGTGGAATTTCCCTTGACGTTCAACAGCCCAAAATAATATTTTCCATAAGAATCTTTTTCTCCAAGTGCCTGCAGGAAAATCTGTACTGCTGATTTTTAGAAATCACTGTACTATTGAAAGCTGCCATCTGCCAGGCCAGTAAGAATATAATGTTTATTTTGTTCTTCTTTTTCAAGAAAACATTTAAGCAACCAAAGGACTAAATTCTCCACACAAGATCTGTTGTTCTTAGATATATATAAAAATTTTTTGTCAGGGATCCTTTTGAGGATAATTCGGCCAGTTGCTGAGTTGTTAAAATGTTATAAGGCCAAGAAGGTTTTGATAATTAGAAGTTGGTATAGATCAGATTTATCTGGCATAGAAATGGCCAGAGGTTAGAGCTCACGGCAGTGTTTAGTATTGAATTTCTTTTATTATAATCCAAGCGTAGCCTGTCTCTCCTGTCAGCTGTACAAACAGATAGTAAAATTGAGCTCGAGAGCAGCTAGAAGATAAATCACTATTTGTAGTGTTGGTCAGTGCATAGCAGAAAGAGCACCACTGGGAACACTTTGTGTCATGTGGTTGATAAAAAGCTTCTTATTTTCCTGGTTGTCCATAGGTCTTTAGTGTATGAGAATGGTAAGCACATTCTTTTTTTTTTTTTTTATAGATTGGACATTGAAATTCAGAAAATGTATGCAGTAAGCTGTGCAGGCAGATATATTGCTGCCATATTAAACAATTTAGTTGCTTCTTTATTTATTATTATTGACTCGCATTGTTGTTGATGAGTGGAACATGAGCTTTAAGCCATGTTTCTCTTTAATAGGAGAGGATTTGAAAGGGGTGAATGTTTTCATCTGCTTGTGGTAGAAACACTTATTAGAAACTTGGGCCCACTCATGTCAGTGGTCATTTGTCCAACACTCCAAGTGAAAAACAATACCAAAATGTATTTAAAATATATTAATTTCATACTAAAGTATACTACAAAACATATTTACTGAGATATTGCTTGAGACTTACTGATTTAAATATTATAATAAAAAAATGGTGGAGTACTTTATTGCACAATGCATATTTAGTAATATTAAGCCTAAAATGTGTTTTAATATCACTATTAGTAAGGATAGTACGATCACTGTATAATATAGGCCCCTAAGTCTGTAAATGCAAGATATTAAAGAGCTCCTAGTTCCACTGTAGCACAATCAAACATACTTAAGGATTTCTTTAGTTGGACCTCAGCACTATTTCCGGATAACTAAAGTGCATTAAGTACAAAATTAGTTGTTCCAATTTAGGATTGAAGTATTTAGTCCTTTAAGTATACCAATTTAGTATACCAAAAGTACAATTGCAGGGTATTTATATTAAGCACATAAATATGTATTTGTAGTATACTTGGCATAAAATAAAGGCATTTCAAATACATTTTGGTATATTTATTTATTACTAGGGCAAAGCAAGCAGCTCCCTCTGAATATTGTTTACCTTGTGCTTTCATGCAAGTGCAAGAGAGAAAGAGATAAATAAATGACCAAGAATGAACTGCACAATCTTTGTTCTTGCTGTTTTTCTGCTGTTATGGAAAATTATAAAATTATAAAATTCCTTATATTTATTAAAGTAAATATTTTTTTAAACTAAACTTGAGGGGAAAAAAAACATGACACATATTTGAATGTATTCAAACATACTATTTATTATTTTTTTATTTACAGATTTAAAAAAATAATAATTTTAACTATTTACTATTATATTATTATTTATTAGTTGTGTTTTAGTTAGTGAAAAGTGTGGCAGAGCAAGTATGATTTTTTTATATATATATAAAATATGTCTCTAACAATAATTTAAGACTCAATATTTGGCTTGTATAATTGATTTATTATTATAAATAGACCAAATTTACTTGCCTCTGGTTCCTCGAGATATATTTTCTAAATGCTGGAAAAATATATAGAATCAATTTTTCCTCAATTATAAATCTGTGGGTCATTAAAGCACATTAATTCAGTACTGGGACCAAGACAAACATTGCCACACATAAGAAGATAAATAATAAACACTATCCAAATGCATGTCTTGCTTCTCCTGATCACTAGCTACAGCAGTTGCTGTGTGAAAGCAGAGGCCACATTAATTCTACCAAATGAGGCCTTATAAAGTGTCATGTCAGATTGATGGGGAATGTTCCATTTGGCATCGTTTTTAGGGGTAGTTCTCACCCACCAAGCGTGACTTCTGCTGTTTCCCTAGCTACTGGATTGGGGTAACCCCTTTTTCTTGCCTCCTTAACACCTGTGTTTACATTGGGGCCTCGGCCCCCATGACCTAACAGAGGTCCTTCACTCACACCGAAGATGAGGTGCTCTCCCAGCTCTCAAATATATGCTACTCCTGCACTTTCACCACTATGCAATTCCTCTAAGAGTTTAATTGTGGGCATCGGCAAAAGAAAGGTATAGGTTACATTCCTCCTTCATATTGAAGTTTATTTGAACACTGAGGGGGTGAAAACAAAGACAAGCTTCACCATATTATTGCAATGTGTGTGTGGGAAAAGGCTTCTTTATTTTGTCTTTATGTGTGACCAGCACTGAAGCCTGCGAACACATAAATCATCTTTGCAACTTGCATTTTGCTGGACAAGAATCTGTCTGTAATGGTGGTGATTAAAACAGAAAGCATAAATTAATACGAGTAGCTTCAATTTCAGAATTTCAGTTGATTTAATTTCTATTTAAGATACTTCACTTATCTTGAGGCCACGAGTTAGTATCTTGAGGCCACGAGTTACTGTACAATCTTGAGGCCACGATTTACTATCTTGAGGCCACGAGTTACTATCTTGAGGCCACGAGTTACTATCTTGAGGCCACGAGTTACTATCTTGAGGCCACGAGTTACTATCTTGAGGCCACGAGTTACTATCTTGAGGCCACGAGTTACAATCTTGAGGCCACGAGTTACTATCTTGAGGCCACGAGTTACAATCTTGAGGCCACGAGTTACTATCTTGAGGCCACGAGTTACAATCTTGAGGCCACGAGTTACAATCTTGAGGCCACGAGTTACAATCTTGAGGCCACGAGTTACAATCTTGAGGCCACGAGTTACAATCTTGAGGCCACAAATTACTATCTTGAGGCCACGAGTTACTATCTTGAGGCCTCGAGTTACTATCTTGAGGCCACGAGTTAGTATCTTGAGGCCACAAGATAGTATCAATAAATTTTTTTTGCCTAAGTGGGACTAGGGGGGCTCCGTAGTTTTGTTTCTAGAGTCAATATTTAATTTTAAGTTCATCTTTGATTATGTGAAATAAGTCTGCATTACATCCATCACCCTAACAAAAGTTAAATTAGATAACCACTAGTGAGAAGATGTTGAAGGGTTCCTTGTTATCACAGAATCTTATTGGAGAAAGATGCTAAGCATTTGATTTCAGTCTTTTACCATATTCCCAGTCTCATAGGTAAGATGCACATCCTGTTCCTTAATAAATTGATTAGGCTTGATGAGGTAAAAATTCCTCCATGGAGATTAAGAATGGTTGAGTTGGAAACTTTCACCATATGTGCTGCTTGTGTGTGTTCTTCTTGTACCATCAAACATCACAACTCGGCCAAAAATCTGTGCAAAGCTTACAATGTGGACAATACAACATCTTTAGTGGCTAAGGCAGATAAATATTTTTTTTTATGAATCAAAATAATCTTAGAGGGACTGCCTGTATGTAGTCAAATAATTCACATGAGATTTTCTAATTCAACTCAAATCTTGTCAAAGTACAGTATCTGTCCTGATCATTTGCATGTACAGCATTGTTCAGAGCCTTTAGAAACCTAAACCAAAAAGTTGCATTGTATGAAAAAAGACTTAAACATTTATTCTATGTGTGGAAACTTAAAACATCTGGAGTACCATACATTTGAGCTAAGGGCTTTTGACGTGGCTAATAAATTTCAAGACGGGGTTTGGATACCGGTATTAAACTGTAACATACACTTTTGGAGTCAGCTTAAACTAGGAACCTTTCAATTTACAGTTATGTCTCTATTCTGCAAATTTGTGATTTAAAACTTAGGTAGACTTGCAGATTCTCTTGCCATTTAATTATTTTTAGACTATTTCATGGTGATGATAAAGCAGTTATGTGTGCTTTTCTTCTCCTTAACTTGCCTTATTATTGACACAGTTACACTCAGGGGCTATATATCAAGAATAAAGACCATCTGTACTCCATTTTGGGAAAGAATCTCTCTTATTATCCTACTCTATGATTAATTACTTCTGTGGGCGCATGGCTAGTCCAAATGATTCCCGTCTTTTGTGGTCACAAATTGAAGTTGACCAATTCACATGCATTCATTAACACACACAACCTTAAGTTTGCTTTGTGGTCAAAAAGAACACCAATAATATTGAATTCATTTAAGTGTAAACAGTTGATTACTACTATATACATAACTTGTTTTGATGCCTCAGAAATGTTCAGTTGAGCAAACACACCACAATAAATGTACCTTTCTCACTCCTAGGCACACACACACATATTTGACACACATTGTGCCCTCTGTCTTTGACTTGATCTGGAACAGCTGACTGTCATGCCTTATGTCCGAAACACCCTTAAATTGAAGGTAAATAACCAAACCCTCTGTGCGCATCAACACCATATTTCAAGGGCACTTAGGCTTGTTCTCTAAGGGCCATTTATCATAGTCCAATAAAAATGGGGGCTTGGTTTCTTTGCAACTGTGTGTCTAGGCTGCTGAAGCCAAAAGAAACCATTCTCCCCCAAAACCTCAATTCTGGCAGTCCGTCTATGCTCAATATAAAGACACATGCTATCTTGTATTTGGACTATGCAGTAATACTTGACATTACTATTATTTTAACTTTGCACATAAATCTGTCCTGACAACCTTGCACAGATTGAGTTGGAAATACAATTAGACGCAGAGACACAGGCCTCTGTCCTCACCACACATGCTACTGCCAGAAATGTGTGAATATTAAAAGTATGCAGGATGTAAGGAACCCAGTGTGGTAAATTTGGTTGGAGATAATTTATGTTTTCCCTGAAAAAATAAAATAAAAAATGTATGTGTGGCATCTGGCAAATGAATAAATGTGTACTTGAAGAAACTCATACAGGTTTGCAACAACTTGAGGGTGAGTAAATGATGACAGAATATTCATTTTTGGGCGTAGTATCCCTTTAGGTTGTCAGTTTATGTTTTTCATCTAATATTTGTATTTTATTTCATCTTATTTCAGTTACTGAACTATTTTGGTAGTTTATATAAGAATAACACTGTTTACAATAAGTTTGCATTTATTATTATTAGTGCATGTGTGTGCAATGAACAACTTTTTTAAAATGTTACTGCAGGGTTGGGTGAAGGCATGAGTAATGCAGAAGTTAATGGCTTTTTTATTAAAATAATAAATACAAACCAAAAACAAACAAGACAAGACAAGACAGGGGTGTCTGGGCTCTGTCATAAACCTAAGAAATAAACTAGACCAAAGTGACAGAACCCTGACAGTTAATTTAAATGAAACATGATTTAAAATAATAAATATTGTTAATTGACTTATTTAATTTAACTTTAAATGTTAAAAGTGTATATGTAGAAATGAAATGAACCTAAATGAATGCTTCAATTTTAGTTTTTGATACACAATTCATAAACTGGTGTCAGCAAGCTGAACCTTTTTGTAAAGCATACACATTGTCACATTTAGTTTAGGGTCCAATTCTCACTATTAAAGGAGTAGTTCACTTTAAAAAAAAAAATTGCTGATAATTTACTCACCCCCATGTCATCCAAAATGTCCTTATCTTTCTTTCTTCAGTCGAAAAGAAATTAAGGTTTTTGATGAAAACAGTCCAGATGGTTCAAGGTCCAGTGCAGTGCAGCTTTAAACGACACCAGACGATGAATAAGGGTCTTATCTAGCGAAACGATCGCTCATTTAAAAAAAATAATCATTTAAAAAGTTTAAGTTTTATAAGCACAAATGCTCGCCTTGCTCTGTTCTGTGATGAGCGTTTGTGACTCTCCTGTTCAAACTCTTTCATCAAAATGAACAAATCTTTTTTCGAGTCATGACTCGAAGGGTCCTAGATTAGACCCTTATTCATCGTCTGGTGTCGTTCAAAGCCCTTTGAACCTGTACTGAAACTTTCATTTGGACCTTGAACCGTTTGGTTCCCAATGAAGTCCATTATATGGAGAAAATCCTGGAATGCTTTCATCAAAAACCTTAATTCCTTTTTGACTGAAGAAAGAAAGACGTGCATCTTGGATGACATCGGGGTGAGTAAATTATCAGCATAAGTTTTTTTAAAAGTGAACTACTCCTTTAACTATGACTTTTGCCACAATAAACTCCTGCTTATTAATAGTTAGTAAGGTAGTTGTTAAGTTTAGGTATCAGGTACGGATGTAGAATATGATGATGCAGAATAAGGCATTAACATAAGCTGTATTAGTCCTAATAAACAGCCAATGTCCTTGTAATATGCATGCTAATAAGCAACAAGTTAATAGTAAGAATTGGACCTTAAACCAAAGTGTAATATGTCTGTGAGTGTGAATACATGAATAATAATAGAATAAGTAGACTTTAAATGATGGACATGTCCTTTTAAGCCTGTAAAATTTAACTATCCATTTTACAGTTGTCTGCTAAACGATGCAGGACTAATCCGAAATACTTGTGTTAGGACATTAGTCTACAGTGACCAATGAGATTAGTTTGGCTTGAGTTACACCCTAAAGTGTTCCAAATGACTTCCCATTACATAGTGTAATAAGAACACACACAGTTGCTCTCATATTGCTGTCTATCACTGATGGTGTTACAGAACGTGGTGGTAGGAAGGATGAATAGGAAACAGGGTTTTAATAAGGAAACTAAACAGGAACCACAACACACGCTTAACTATAAACGAGAACCGACCAAGACTGACTGAACAGAAGGAGGCTAAATACAGATACCAATGAACAATGACGAGGTGAACACATGTGACACAGATGATGATGACGATAAACAGGTGGGTAATGAGGGAGTGAGTTCAGGTGTGGAGACAAGGAGGATTCTGGGAAGAAGACAGGATGGTGCAGACGATGACTGTAACATATGGAGCATTCTGTTTGCGTTATAATTATACTTGCTCATGGTACTGCTGTTACAACCGTTGACTTCTTAATTCAACTCGGCCCTGATTTTTGATGCACAGTGACATGTTAGCATATACTTGGCAGGTAACGTCATCCATAATGTGTTGAGGAATGGATGTGTGAAAACTTGGATGACCCATGTGGTTTGGTTGTCAATGAAGTTATTCCTAAGATGTACACAAACAGGCTGGTCATATTTTTAACACTTCTGCTTGTTTATACCATATATTATTTTGACAAGAACTCGCTTGGGTGGTCACATAGCTGATCAAGAAATATGCCTCAAGCATTTTGATGGTATGACATATTCAGGCTACATTTCATGTTGCACAAGAAGAATTTTGCGCAACACACTGTGTAAAGAACGACCAGGTAAAACACACTAGCATAATTGAAATAGCTAAACCTTTTTTATTGTTTGAGCATATATGAAGGACAGTAGATTGGACAAGTTTTGCATGGTAGTTAACAGAAGCCCCAGATCACTTCAGACAGCATTATGGCCCCTGTCCTGAATACACAGAGGAACTGTAACAAAGGCCTCTCATGATAGTATTACAGTGCCTGGCATCCGGCTGCACGTTTATGAACTACAGGCAACCGAGTAGTTGACCAAAATAAATGTCATGTGTGTGTTCCATTTACTTAGAGCTTTTCCCCCCAGTTTCTTTTCATCATCCTGAATAAACAGAGCAGGGCCCCAAGAGCATCATGGTCTGTTAAATCCTTTCTAAGCAGCACCCACCCCCCCACCCCACCTGCCACCCTGTAACCTGAGTATGGCAACAGAGCGTGCCCGAAGCGGGGAGGGGAACTAGGAATCATTAGGAATAGGCTATTACGTCTTCAGGCCAATACAGGTGCATGACTTTTTGATTTAACAGCCACTTGACAGATAACAAATAGGCATAATTACAGGTCAAGTGTACTTTCTTAAACTAAAAAGTCAGCTAAAAGTATATAGCAAACTAATAGTATACCTAAGGCCGTGTGTCCACCAAAGCGTTTTTCCATGCGCCTGACGTATGTTTTCAATGGGAGCGCTGCATTTTTAAAAGACATGAGCTTAAAGGCCCTTTCATACAGGATGCGGAATGCGCTGCACTATGAAAGACATTAATTTCAATGGCTTGCGCCGCGCA
The DNA here is from genome assembly GCF_016745375.1 of Pimephales promelas. The sequence continues at coordinate 3,592,678 of NW_024121577.1, read as the reverse complement.
ATGACGTTTTGTTACTGCGTCGACCAAAGCTCAAGCGCAGCGGTGTGCACGATTGACATCCTCGCGCACACGCCATGGTCAAAGTTCAAAATAGTTCAACGTAGTGACGATAGTGACGATTACCAGCGTGGCCAATAGAAACGAGGCATCCTCCAAACAAGCACGGAAATCAAAATGGATGAACTGCAAGTGGTGTGTTGGAATTCCCTGAGGTGTACGTTACAAGTTTGAGGTTGTATAGGGACAAATAACTAACGTTATTAAAGGGATAGTTCACTTTGAAATTAATTTTTGATATGTTTTAGCTTACCTCAAGGGCATCCAAGATGTTGGTGTCTTTGTTTTGTTAAACCGTTGTTGTCTGTCAGTCCTATAACGCAGTTTTAGGGGGTCCACCTCAAAGAGCATGTACAGAGAAGTCAAAATGAAACATGATTTAATGACTCATGAATGTAAGTACACACTGATGGCCTAAGACACGAAACGAACAGTTTGTGTGAGAAAACGAACAGTATTAATATAGTTTTTACCTCATGTTAATAGCCGTCGAACTGATCTGAATCAGAAGTCCAACTGAACCGAATTGAACCGTCCCCAGATGTTACGCCGGAAGTGATCTATCCCAGCAAGCAATTTTGCGTCTAAAAGACGTCTAATAGCCGTCAAAACATAGCCCAGACGTCTAGGCTAAATCAAGGCAAAATTTGGGCTGTCAGTGAAAATCTAATAGACGTCTAACCATAGCCCAAGAATAGACGTCCAACCATAGCCCAAGAATAGACTATAGTCAACAATTAGACGGCTATTGAACGACTACATTTATACGTCTAATAGACAGTGCATATGGGTCTAGGCTAAAACAAGGCTAAATTTGGGCTGTCAGTGAAAATCTAATAGACGTCTAAATGTAGCCCAAGAATAGACTAGTCATCAATTAGACAACTATTAAACGACTACATATACATACAATAGACAACAAAATGGCTAAAAGATTCTTTTCACTCAAATATTCTCATAAATGACAAGCCATCCAAAAAAATATACATATATAAAAGGCTTTATTTAGCAAAAGAACAACATTACGTAACTTCAAGACATAAAAATTACCAAAACAAATATTAAAATTAAAAATATAAAATTATTTTAACATGAACAACTTAAGATAATAAAATAGAAAAATCTGTTGCTGCGGGGAAGTTGGTCATCACAGCATCTGCCAAATAAGAATAAAATAATTAGCACAAGAAAAGCATTGTTGAAAGTACCTGTACGTTTTGTGTGTGTGTGTGTGTGTGTGTGTGTGTGTGTGTTCTGTTTAGGTTTTAATGCACATCTGAGCTATTTGCATTATTGATATACTGCCGGATACTTTTTAGATTTGCTTATTTTATATAGCCAATCATTTGTATTTTTTTATGCTGTATTATAAAATTAATTTGAAAGTTTCAAACTTGAATTAATGAGGGCATTTTGAATGAAACCTCATCTTATTGGGCTTGTACAATAACAAACATTATTCTACTCTATTAGCTTATGCTCTCTAACAAGCCAATGTTCAGACAAATTCAATTTTATAATTTATATCAATGAAGGACTTTGTCAAAGATGAGAGATTTAGTGAGGAAATGCTATTTTCATATCACAATGATCTAAAGAAAAGAGTCAAATATAAGTGTGGTTTTCATAACACTTTATAATAGGTTGCATGCGTCTTATGTTTAGCTACAGCTTTGGATTCAGTAACGTTAGGCCTAAGTTACACGTGCATGTACCATGATACACTGTTACCCGCTAAAATGTCACGATTGCAACAACACATGATAACAAATAATTTATCTAAAAAATTAACACGTCAAAATGAAAACACAGATGCTTACAAGACAAAAGTGGGAATGTATTTTACCTGTTGTCGTCGACCGTCAGCTGAATGCATGCAATGCTCTGCCTCGTTTAAAATATTTGAAAATGGTCGATCGCGTGACCGGTGATCTGTGCTATCAAGTCTCGCGTTGTCAGCATGTCTCAGTAGGGATGTTGCCATCTAGCGGTTGAGAAATGTAATTGCGTTTTTATTTAATTTAAAATGAAAGACAGTCAAATAAAACCGTAGATTTTTTTTTTATTAATGTGTGACTGTGACAGTAAACATGAAGCTGCGTGGGTGAAAAACAAGTAAACAATTTTAAGATTTTATTTTGGCTATACTAATCGCTGGTCTAAATCAGGGCTATAGCCAAGCCGTTAAACTTAGACCACTGATTGCCTCGATTTCGCCGGTGGGCTAAAAGCAGACTGTACATAGCCCATCCAATTCAGAGCTAAATCATGACTACAGATCGACCATGTCATGATATGACACTGGCACCTTGTAGATATGTTTACCAATAAGAACATGATGGGATATATCAACCATCTCATGCGTTGCCTGCCCAACAATTCATTAAAACGACAATTAATCAGTTTCGACTAGAAGTGGGCTATAAATAGCCGGGCAGACTATACGAGCTAGATCGCGTCTACACACAGCCTACACATAGAAAATGTCAAAGAAATCAAACCAAACACCTTGTAATCACAGTTGACTTTGCTTACATGATGGAATATAATACATTTTGCAAGTTATTTTGGAAAAAATTACATTTAGCCATGATTCAATGTTATTTTGGCTAGAAGTGGGTTACACATAACGTTAGCCGGACTATATCGGGTCTATATTTAACCTAGACGGTGAAATGAGGGCTATTGCTTGCTGGGAAGTTACACGTGCATGTACCATGAAACACTGTTACCCGCTAAAATGTCACGATTGCAACAACACATGATAACAAATAATTTATCTAAAAAATTAACACGTCAAAATGAAAACACAGATGCTTACAAGACAAAAGTGGGAATGTATTTTACCTGTTGTCGTCGACCGTCAGCTGAATGCATGCAATGCTCTGCCTCGTTTATGGACGATCGCGTGACCGGTGATCTGTGCTATCAAGTCTCGCGTTGTCAGCATGTCTCAGTAGGGCTGTTGCCATCTAGCGGTTGAGAAATGTAATTGCATTTTTATTTAATTTAAAATGAAAGACAGTCAAATAAAACCGTAGATTTTTTTTATTAATGTGTGACTGTGACAGCAAACATGAAGCTGCGTGGGTGAAAAACAAGTAAACAATTTTAAGATTTTATTTTGGCTATACTAATCGCTGGTCTAAATCAGGGCTATAGCCAAGCCGTTAAACGTAGACCACTGATTGCCTCGATTTCGCCGGTGGGCTAAAAGCAGACTGTACATAACTCATGCAATTCAGATCTAAATCGTGACTACAGATCGACCATGTCATGATATGACACTGGCACCTTATGTTTAACAATGCGAACATGATGGGATATCAACCATCATGCGTTGCCTGCCCAACAATTCATTAAAACGACAATTAATCAGTTTCGACTAGAAGTGGGCTATAAATAGCCGGGCAGACTATACGAGCTAGATCGCGTCTACACACAGCCTACACATAGAAAATGTCAAAGAAATCAAACCAAACACCTTGTAATCACAGTTGACTTTGCTTACATGATGGAATATAATACATTTTGCAAGTTATTTTTGAAAAAATTACATTTAGCCATGATTCAATGTTATTTTGGCTAGAAGTGGGTTACACATAGCCGGACTATATCGGGTCTATATATTTAACCTAGACGGTGAAATGAGGGCTATTGCTTGCTGGGATCGCACGTCTACGTCACGCATTGTTTACACGGAGATTTTGGAACTTTTACCTTTCACTAAACATATTTAGATATATTGAAATCGTCTTCCATTGCGATTTCCCGTATATCTAAATATGTTTAGTTGAAGAAAATGCATCCATACATCATAAATGTAATTCGTTTGGCTCCAGGTGTCAAGGAAGTATAGAGGATAGAGTAAAACAAAACACCGGTCACAAATTAGAAGTCTAAAACGAGAATTTTTAAAGAGAAGGTTCCGTATTTCGGTATAAAAGAAAAGATGAGCTTGAGTTTGTTGCCCAGCCCAATTAGTTTGAACCGTGAAAGGCATCTAAGCTTACACTACCCCTACATTCTATGCCACGCATCGGGTCAGAGGTCACTCTTCCGCCATTACCAGAAGCCAGTGATTATAGTTTTCTCACAAACACATTGCTCTACTCTGGAGCCATGGGGATTACTTGGATGCACTTTTTTCCCATTATAAAGCTTGGAAGAGCCAGGATATGTTTTATGATGACTCCAATTGTGTTTGGCGCTCCAATGGTGGTTTACTGATTAACTAATAGTGAACTAACTCATTCAACTGAGCGATATTAATCACTTATTAATGAATTAGAGTTTCTTGTAGTTTAATAGTAGTTACTAGAGTGTTCATTTTGTGTTACACATTTGTTCCTGTATTATTCATTAATGTCAGAACAGTAGTCTAAAGTGTTACCTATAAAATGTGTTACCTATAAAAGGTCAATGTGAGTAAATGATCACGATTGTCTTTTTTTTTACTATTCCTTAAACATTGAATTTTTTTTTGTAAGGAGCAGACTCGGTTAAATGAGGTGGTGTGTTCTGTTTTTCTGTGATATTAGGAGAGGGTAATCTGTTCTGCCCTTTTCACCTGCTTTTGCACTGTGTAAACCTGAGCAAAAAAAAGTTGTCAAATACTTGTTTTATTGGCAGGCCGATGATTCTGCAAGTATACTGCAGACATTATGAAAGTTGAGCAAATTTGGGGTGAATGACAAGGCGCTATTGCTGGTACTGCACTGTGAAACGTCTGAGAGATGAATGCCAATGAGTGTTATGTCAGGTGTACAGGCTGGAGCCAAATCTTTGCGTTCATGGAAATGGGCCAAATAGTACAGAGAGAAAAAACCTTCCTGAAATGACAGAGATAATAATTCAAGAGAGCATTTATAGCAATTCCCAATGTGATTAATTATCAGCAGGTTTAGGGTGGAGGCAGTATGATTTATTTTATAAAGATATAATTTTGTCGGAAATCACTCCATTTTTCAGGCAACGCATTTCATATTTTTAATGGAACCAGACATATTTTCATAATCTGGATCATTATTACAATGACTATTGTTGGGTTTGGTGTAGTTTACAGTTTAGTTGTAATTTTAGTCAGAGGATGATTTGTTTCTCTTCATTTATTAATATTTCTTAAAGAGAAATATTGTGATCTCACTTTTAAAAGGTGACTTGACTCTTTGAAGTAAACATAAAAAGAAATACATCCAAATTCACAAGTAATGTTATAATATCGTTCTTTGATACGTACAGCAAATCTCTGAAAGATTACTGCTATGATGCGTCAGTATCAAAAAGAGTATCAATATGCATCAATGTTTGCCTGTGAGTACAAATTAAACTGAGAACATTTAAGCTTGAAAGAGATTTTTAATAGACATTTCAAACTGTTTAAATGTTGTCTTTTCTAGGAAGCTGGCAAGTACAGGAAAGGAACTCAAAGATAACTTCCTGAGAGCCCTGGCGGAGCGGGAGGAGGCTAACCGCAGTGGGAAAATGACTGTGAGTACATTATTACTGCACTCCATTTGCTACGTAATGGGATTCCCCCAGCATATTTCTGCAATTCCATTAGGACGGGAACACAATCCACACTGTGTCAAATTTAAGAGGAGAACCCCCCTTCGCTCTCACACCTTGCCATATTGCCACCTCAGCCTTCTTTCTCAGAGAGGACAGACCCTGCACAGAAGTATAATCAACATGTGTGTATATGCTGTGTTTGTAGACTACAGAGCTCTACATAATGATCCACACTATGTGTAATAACAAAACATGCGTTTATCTTGAGCTTCTATCATTACACATTAACACTTGGAATTTAGAAATGTGTGTAAACTTTTGGGGATGCTGGTGAAAGTTTAGAAGTTCAGCACCTCTGGACTTGCCAGCTTCCTGTTGATCAATAAGTATTTTCTGGTGTGAGGAAATGGGTTTAGATGATCTGGAAGAGATGGTTTTCATATTCCTTAACACCAGGCAAAATCAGATAACTTTCTAGCATATAGAACATCTAGTGTTCTGCTGTACAACGTATGTCATAGTATATTAAAGAACAACAAGTTTGTGGTTTGTAAGCAGAGGTCAGATTTAAACATTTGGGTCTTGAGCTTTGATTTATGACTTCAATTTATTATTATTTGATTAGGCAATCATTACATTTGTTTTATTGGTACAAATTGGAAAAATACAATATTTACCCCCATAAAACCATTTTACTGTGGTAGTTTTTTTATTTATTATTGTTACAGGTCGAGATTGACTTTGTTTCGAGTTATTGTTTATTTTTAAGTATTCTTTTCACTCATCCAAGCAGCTTCATTGGATAAACAATAACAGTCCAGTTGTTTTTGACTGACACGAAATTAATGAAATGCTCCGGCTGTATTGATTATACCTGTAAGATCTGTTACAATTAAAAAAAACAAAAAAAAAAACTGACAGTCCATGTACTGCAAACTATGCCCACAGTGACAGTTTGATTTGGAGCCTTCAATATCCCATGTGGACATCCGATCACCATATGTCATGGCCCTGTGTTCTGAATTCCCTAATAGATGAGACTACTGTCCAAAACAGCCTTGTTTTATTTAATAAATCTGGAATGAAAAAACATTGTGTTTGGGCATTTCACCTCAGATACAGAAGAAGTTTATTATAATGGCTTCATGAATCAAAAAGTGGAAGTGTTACAGAATTCTAATAAATCTGTGTCAGTGCAACTTAAGACCAGAGAAATAAATGAAAATGGAATGTAAACTCCAGTTATATTTGTTCTGGCCAGCCTGGAGACTAAGGGCCCTATTTTAATGATCTGAAAGGCAAGTATCAATCACGAAGCACAAGTAACTTTGTGGGCGGGTCTTGGGCGCTGTTGCTATTTTACCGGTGGGATAAATGACTCTTGCGCCTGACGCTAGTTTAAAAGGGGTTGGTCTGAAATAGCTTTATTATTCATATGTGTGGTTTGGGCGTAACATGAAATAAACCAATCAGAGCGTCAATAAAGTTCTGAAAGGTTGAAACGTGTTCGAAAACTCAAAATCTTACAAAAAAAATTTTTGCAAGATCAAAAAATAAGATTTGCAAGCTTGCAAAATTTAACAAAAAATAAAAAACATATCTCTGCAAACATTGTTGTTTTTGAGATTTTCTTCTTCAGAGCTGCAACATTTTTTATTTTTTTTTACGGTGTACAAGCGTGCCGTGGCTAGACGTCCACTAATAACATGTCAAATACGCAAACGGATGACTCCTTTTAACTAACCTATTCACTTTACTGGATAGTTAAAACAACTGACCTGCCCAACACTGAAGTCACGAGTACTCTGAATCGGTGTATAAAAAACTTAATTAGTTACACTTAATTAGATTAGTTAACATTTACTATTAACAAACTGCACTTCTACAGCATTGTTAATGTAATTGTCAATATTTAGAGAGTATGTATAGGCCAACTGTGTTGTAGCCATTAAATAAGTGCATTTAGTTTCATTTTTGTTAAAATATTATAATGTTATATATATATTTTTTTTTTACATTTGAGTACTCCATCTTCGTTTGAGCGAACACTCACTGGAGATGCAAACGTTTGAGCATTTTTCCGTGAGTTGAGACATGGCCGAGTGGTAGAACTTGCAGTTCGAACATTATAATGACATCGGTACGAAACATGGACTATTGCATTTAATTTGTTTATATTTAGGCTATTAATGCAGAAAGATTTGTCTAGTTCTAAAACTGTTGCACCATTTAGTTTTTTGCTTATATTTATAAAAAAAAATTACCATGCATTTCCATTTTATACAAAGGAAAGAACAAATAGTATCCAACAGAATGACTTCTTTACATCTATAATAATACCAATCATAATTTCAAAAGCAGTTCTGTATATATATATATATATATATATATATATATATATACTAAAATCGGGTTTTATTCTGGCATGTGGAATTATTCATATAAAAAAAAAAAAAAAAAAAAAAATTTTTTATAATTTTCCGGACCTCCGGAAGGAAATACCTTAGAGACCAGACCTCTTAGAACTTTAATTGAATACATAGTGTTGGTATAGCATACTGAAATTACAGCCCCACAAATTTATTAGGGCCTACTGAAAAGAATGTATCGAATCGCAATTTTGCAAAGTAGCCTAATGTTAAGAATTCAATTCAATCAACTTTATTAATCCTACAAGGGGCAATTAGTTTTAGAGCAGAATGTAAGCCCTGTCTGTGTTATGATAACATCAGAATGTTTATCAATTGTGTGAGTGCGTCACACGTTAAATGTTTTAGAATGTAACACAACATTCAAATATTTACACTCAAGTGGAGTTGTGCCATGCAAATTCCGCAGACCCATGGCATTTCTTTGCCATTGGCTCGTTAATACTCGAAGTCGATAGGCTTTCTAAGCAAAACCCCATTCGTCGTCATCCGACATAACTCTGAGTGACAACAAAAAGGAACTGTATTGTAGAAAATTTTCTTTTTTCGTTTTTGTTTTTGAGTCCACTACAATAATGTCAAAGATCCTCTTCCTAGACATAATTTAAAATAAATTTTCTCTGTGCATTTATGAGGTTTACACAATATTAAGAAATGCTTGCACACCACTGTGCAAATATTTGTATGAGAAAATAGTTTTTTTTGAGGAAGCCATTATATAATTACCCCAACTGCATGTTTACTCCGACTCTTTTGATTGTTGTAGTTTTAGTTGATATGCTACACACACACACACAAAAAAAAAACATTGTTTTTACTCTCCCAAAACTGACTATATGTATCCAGTGTTTCTTTTGTTGGAAACAGACTGCAAGAAAAGTAAAGTTTAGCTTATGTCAGTTGTTTGGACAGTGTCCAGTAAATGTTTCAACCTGTTTTAAATCTGCTGATGTGGCATTTCACTGAAAAAAAAAAGGTGCAATTGGGTTTTAACTTAATTATGGGCTCAGATTTTGTCAAAAAACAGTTGCAAAGCAAATGCTACTGTCATTTGAGTTCTTATCAGAACCATTCAACCATTTAGGCATTCTTCAGTCTTGTGTTTTTTTGTTATCTCTTCCATCAGCTGAGCTCATAAAGCACTCAGCTCAGCATACATTGTACTTTTCCTGCTCGTTGGGGTTGCGAAAGTTGCCCTGCTGCCAAAAGTCACACACAAACAAAAGGTGCACCTGGACAGCTTTGGCATTATTTACACTGGGTAAGAAGTTAAGTTTTTTTTAGTTTTTTTTTTTTTTATCAAATCCAGGTCACACCTGTGCTGAATGCCCGAGGGGCTCCATTGTTGGGTGGTACACATTTGAAACTGAAGGTGCTCTAACCCCTAACCCCACCCCACCCTCTTGATATTTGTTTTTTCTCTTACGCCAGTGATACAATGATGTCAGCATTCGTGCCCTCTTCAATTTCACAGCCAGTGGAGTTGATTTTTTTACTATTCTTTCTCTTTAGTTTGAATTTCATGATGGAATTAAGTTGTGCAAGTGCATCGTGTGTGGTTCTGAGAACAGTATCTGCAACCTCATATTGTTGCCATTGTGTGAACATGTTTTAGTGGTGATGTGTGGATAAACCGTCACATGAATGGGTGTCGGATTGGTGGAATTCTCCCTCATGCAGTCAGTTATGCAGAGAAAATGTTGCACATGTGAGTCAAAGCATATTTGCTAAGTATGTTTTAGAGCTGAAATTCTTGATTTATTGACGTTTGTGGTCAATCAAGATTACCCGTTTCGATCTTTTCAGTGCTAATGTCTTCTGATGGCAACATCCAGGTCAGTGGTGAAGCCCTGATGAAGACAAACATCTTTAAGTACCTAGGATCACACTTGCATAGCGATGGTGGTATCAATAATAAGGTGCATGGGAGAGTAAACACGGCCTTGAGGTTCTGGAAAGAATTCACTGGAGTTCTATGTGATAAACGCATACCATTCCGTCTTAAGTCAAAAATATAGCGGTAGTATATTTAATATGGTAGTACGTCCAGTTGTGCTGTATGGAGCCGAATGCTGGTCAGTTACCAAAAGCACTGAGCACCCTCTCCACGTTGGAGATGCACATGCTCTCCACTGGATTACTGTTGTCTCTTTTTAACCACTGCTGAAATTATACAATCCAGCGGCAAATGGACATAGCGGCAATTAGGGAGAAAATGAGGCAAAGGCATCTTCTGTTGTTTGGGCACATCCTACGAGCAGCACCAGGCTCTGTTACTGACTCAACCTGCCACTTCACAGACAACCAAAGCAAGATGGCAGGACACAATCAATGCAGATATGAGGATCGTCAAATTACACCCAAACCGTGCTCGACCGTGCACAATGTCGAGCAAGTATTTGATCAAATCATCCTTTAGTACTTGGTGGAGAGACCCTTGTTGGGAAGCACAGAGGTAAGACGTTTCTTGTTTGCACACGTCTCAGGAGGGATTTTGGTCCATTCCTCTTTACAGATCCTTTCTAAATCCTAAAGGTTTCTTGGCTGTCGCATTGCATCTCGAAGTTTCAGCTCCCTCCACAGATTTTCTATAGCATTAAGGTCTGGAGACTGGCTAGGCCACTTCAAGACCTTAATGTGCTTCTTCTTGAGCTATTCCGTTGTTGCCTTGGCGGTATGTTTTGGATCATTGTCATGCTGGAAGACCCATCCACAACCCATCTTCTGTGTTCTGGCTGAGGGAAGGAGGTTCTCGTCCAAGATTTTACAGTACATGGCCCACGTCCATCAGCCCCTCAATACGTCGTCCTATACCCTTAGCAGAGAAAAGCCCCAGAGCATAATGTTTCCACCTCCGTGCTTGACTGTAGGGATGGTGTTCTTGGGTTCATTGTCAGCATTTCTCTTCCTCCAAACACGACGAGTTGAGTTGATGCCAATGAGCTCAATTTTGGTCTCATCTCACCACAGCACTTTCTCCCAAGCCTTCTCGGAATCATTTAGATGTTCTTTGGCAAAATTCAGACATGCTTGTACATGTGCCTTCTTGAGCAGGGGGACCTTGTGGGTGCTACAGGATTTAAATCCATTGCAGTGTATTGTGTTACCAATGGTGACTGTGGTCCAAACTGCCTTCAGATCATTAACAAACTCCTCCCGTGTAGTTTTGGGCTGATCCCTCACCTTTCTCATGATCATCCTTCCCCATTAGGCGCGATCTTGCATGGATCTCCAGTCCAAGGGCAATTGATGGTTATTTTGTATATTCCAATTCCTAATAATGACACCAACAGTTGTCTACCTTTTGTAGCCCATTCCAGCCTTGTGCAGGTCTCCAATCTTGTCCCTAATGTCCTTTGACAGCTCTTTGGTCTTGCCCATGGTGGTGGATATTGGAATAGAACATACAGATTCTGTGAACAGCTGTCTTTTACATACATAATGACCTGACATTAGGAGTACTTTCCTAAAGTGAGAGGGCTAATCTGTGTTTCACAAGGGCACATAACCAATCTGTAGGAGGCAGAATTCTTGCTAGTTGGTAGGGGATCAAATACTTATTTCACTCGATCAAATGCTTATCAATTTATAACCTAATATAACGAGTTTCTTCTGGATTTTTTGGTTGATACTCTGTATCTATCCTTTAAAATAAACCTACCATAACAATTATAGACCCTTCATTTCTTTGTAATTGGGCAAACAAAATTATCTTGGGATCAAATAATCATTTTCTCCTCTGTAAATTATTTTTACTTCTATCCATTCATCTCACCACAGGACTAACCGAGAAAGGGCAAATTAGGAAAAATTATTAAATAAAAAAAGCTATTGCGATTATATCTTAAATGCACATTATTTCAGTAAATTTTCACCTGAGTGTCTTAGCAAACATTGCTTAGTTTGCTAAGGCAAGATGGGAGAATAATTACTCCTTTTGAAGGCTGCAATCTCTTAAGATGGGAATTTTACTGATTATTATTGAAAAATTAAGACAAAAATTATTAATGTTGTTTTTTTCTTATACAAAGCAGGTGCTTGTCCTTTGCTACAAAGCCAGTAAGTTATGTATTGATAAGTTGTGTTTATATATAGAAGATACTGTGGTCAGTCATCCAGTTCAAAGATCACATTAAGAAGCATAGAAATGAGTGAATTTCCCAGCCATATACCATTACAGTGAGTGTGTGTGTCCCGGTCAGTCGGCCCTTTGTCCTTGTCATGGCCAGTAAAATAACAATAGCATGTTGGTTTCAAAGCACTTGACCAAAGGTGGAGGTCCCTTAGAAAACAGTCATGCAGAGCTATCATGTGACCTCCCCTTGAAAGCCCCACAAAGACTTTCAAAGGGTTGAGGGTTGGGGTATCTGACCCCCCTAAGTTCGGACTCATTCATAGAATAGACAAAGACTTTCCTTTGTGAAATGAATTTAGATATTCTTGGTATTATGTTAAGGGTCCATCATTTTGTGTGTTGACTTGACACAAAATATTTTTACTCACCATTATACTAATAATGCATTAAATGGGTGGTCAAAACGAGAGTAAATCATAACTAATGTGATTCATTTTTGTATAGGAGAGGTAGGCTAAAGATCCAAATGCAAATGGTATGGTGTTTTTCCTGCTAACAATGCTGGAAGAACCCATCCTTAATGGTTTCCTGTAGCCTGCCTCTCTAATGAACAGCTGCAAGGGCTTCTGACCATCTTCTCAAATTTTTGCTGGAAGATTTTTAGAGGAGATGAAACTGGATACACTTAATTTAATTTCTCAAGTCTGTCACAGTCTGGGTTGGAGGAAAGGAGCAAGGACTCAAGTGCATGAACAATGGGTATTAAGTAATAATAAAAAAAATGCAAACAAAATTTACCCTGTGGGGGGAAAACCAAGACAAGCATCAAGGAATTCCACCTGGACTATAGCAGGAACAAGAAACACAAGGGAACATGGACAACGAACCAGCACAGAACTGCAAACACAGACTAAATAGGGAAGCAAACAATAGAGGGTAATGAGGAAGGCAGGTGGGGCAAATTAATCAATAATCAAATAACAAGATGGGAGGGCACATAGCGTAAGGTAATACATGACAATCCATGTGCTCACAACAAACCAGACTATAGTGTCAGAGTTCTGTCACCAAACCAAGATATAAACCAGACAGAAGTGACAGAACCCTGACAAAGTCTCTGGGTTTTGTTTGTCTGCTTGGTGCATTCCCTGAAAAACTGGCACTGGTTTAATAACTGTCATCTACTGTAGATTCACTCCCTTGAAAATGTACATCACTGATAATGGCTTTGTATTAGAATATCTAACGTTGTAAAAGTGTTTTATTAACAACACGTTTAGGGTCTTGGCCTTGATTCAACTTTGTTCTGTTTTCTGCAAAAATCAAATGGTAAAGAAAATCCAATTCAACCTCATGTCGTTCCCAACCAGAATGACTTTATTTCGAAGATATTTTAAATGTTTCCAAAACAACATTTTACCCCAATGACTTTTTATTCTATTGAGACATTTTTCAGAATATCTTCTACAGAAGATAAAAGGTTATACATGACATAATTGACATGACATGAGTAGCTTCCCTCATTTTTAGGTGAACTATCATTTAAATCAGTGAAGCAGAACCAGAGAATTTATGTAAAGTTCTCTGGTTCTGCTGTTTAAATTAATCGCAGTGTCCTGCAGTTTTACTGTGAAACATATAACATAACAGCTTGATCTGATCCTTGCACCATAAATCAGAGGATTCCTTAAGTGTTTCGAAACATTATAGGTGACTCATGCCATGATCAAAAATTGTTTCCATCATTTCTAATGCATTCCTTTTCACGTTCTCTCCTTGCACCTGTTTATCAGCCGTGGCGATGGAATTCTGTCTAGTCCACCTACCGACATTATGATGTTGTTATTCCTGATACTCCTATCCACAGACATCATTTTTCAGCATGACACATGACATGTGCTCTCTTACTTGTAAGGAACCATTTAACCTCCTTGTGCTGAAGGGTTCTTGGCTCTTCTTTCTGAGGAATGTACACCTGCTCCATTAAGGCCTTCTTTTTCCTTTCTGGAGCTTTAAAACCTATGCCTGTAGATTGCTCACGTCAAAAATGAGCTCAACATAAGCTAGACATTGTTTCAACAGATGAAGACGTCTAAGCAATAAACACATTAAATAGATGATGTGTGGAATTACTTGGGTGAGATACTTGGCCTGATAGCAATCAATTATTTCATTGTGAGTACTTTGTGTTGAAGCACATCCCAGTGACTGCAGACGTGTGTCTGGGGTTTTGCGTGGACCTCTGTTGTTGGTAATGTCTGCCCATCCAACTGGGAAATGCAATTATACTCGAGCAGGCTCAGGAGCTCACAAAGCACATTCTTTGGAATCCTCTTTGTTTTATCAATACATACTTGCCTGCTTGGATGTGTATTATTCCACCTGAGTAAATACTGCACACCATTTCACCCACAAAGCCCTCTCGTTCTCTCTCTCTCTCTCTCTCCCTCTCCTTCTCTAATCATATGCTAATGTGATTAAACATTTGTCATTTTTGACATAAAAGTTATTAGGAACAGTGAGTGACGACCTCCCAATTAATTATTGGCATACATGTGCGCAACAATGAATTTGGTTTATTGACTTGGCATTTCAAAACACTTGACATTCTTCCCATATTTTCATTTTGTTGTAGTCTATAATAGCAGGTGCACAGATGGATTGTCATCTTGGCTTGGAGTTGTTTCCCCTGCCAGAAACCTGAAGGGTTTTAAATTCATGCATTTAACCTAATATTTGTTGTGGAACATTGAATTTGGATACATCAAATAGCCTACTACATCACACAAAACTTTAATGTAAAACAATTTAATTGTTATTAAATACATCACATGCATTGTTTTTAGCAATTTATTGTATTCTGAATTATTTTGTAACTACAGTTGGCTATTTTAATTGTTACTTACCCTATCTAAAATACCTGCATTCATGAACAATTCAATACAACCAAGAGACCATGATTAATGTTTTGCTATGTACATAGTGTTGTCTGAGCCACAATGATGACTGGATCTAATATAGCCAGCTGCCTTGTTAGGAAAATGCTTATAATGTCTGTTGAACTATCCATTTAATTACACATTTTTTCTCATTGTAATTTTTCTTTTTTTTCTTTCCTTTTTTTGCAATTGTATTTTTGAGGATCATCAGCCATCCACAAAAAAACGATGGTGTTATATAAGTCTCTCTTTACTCATATATTCCCCAGAGTGAAAATGTCATCATTGCCCTCTTGAATTTCACCTATCAACTTCCTACTTCCAGCCACCATCTGGCGATGTTGATATCACCAGGCATTCCATGTCTTTGCTCCCTGACAAACCCGAATCTGTTCATCTTCTTCAGACAGCGGAAGACCTGTAATCTTTTGCAGGAGACTGACAGGCGTGCTAAAATAAACATATTCTAACTGCCGTCAGTCTGTGGTGCTCATTCAACAGGGATGACACTGCTATGAGCACGGTACTAGAAACCCATTTCTTATGCACCATACACACTCAAAGTACTTTGCTTTTTGCAGCCATTAAGATTTTACTTTGTCTAGCATTGAGAACAATGAGTAAAAGACCAGGATTAAAGGTGAAATATAGCTTTATAGCTAATGTAGGAACAACATGTCCAACTTACAGTGTGAATATGTTGTGTTGCTTGCCACTGAAGTATTTGACAATGGTTCAGAAAGTGCAGAGAAAACACTGAACCCTCTTTCCCATAATGCATCAGAAAAACTGCTTTTGGGTCATATGGACAATCTGGAGGGAGCTTCATAGTAAATTCTCAGGCCAATGCAAACAGTGTAATGTTTGTACACCTATTTCCCCTGGGAGACTGAAAAGGGCTGCAAGACTTTAATCTGAATCTTAAAACAGCCGGGCCTTTGATAAGAAACCTCACTGAACATTTATCTTACTTCTCCAAAGGGTGTAATGGCTTATGTCATCCACTTTGATCCTGCCTCGGAAACATGATTTTGGAGTGTTGCTACAGATAACAGTCGTCAGCCTGTAAAGTTGGTGTCCTATAAATTGCGTCTTTTCATTTCATTTTTAATAATTTTCCAGCATGTAGGAATGCAGCGTGCAATTCATTTTCCAACTTCTTGTCATAATCTTCTTGGCCCCCCCTGGCTAAAGAGGTGCACGGATGGATACATACAGTAGAGTCCTGCAAAGTGGTGGGGCAATAATATTTGTCTTGGAGAAGCTTCTAGCAATGAGTCCAACAACAGCAAAAGGTCTCTTGACAGGTGTCATGGATGAGAGTTCTTAGAATAACACAGTTGCAAAGTTTTGCACCAGCGTAGGAAGAGGGAAACTTGAGAGTTTACCATGCAAAGCAGCTCAAATCCTGCTTACTTAGACATAAATTACTATTCAAGTGTAATGTGAGGATAATTTAACATGAGTGAAATGTGTCTTAAGTATTTAAAGCTGCAATAGTATTTAACTCACTATTAGCTAAATTAGACATTCCACATCAGAGGTAGACATGATTTTGCTTCCATAAATTGTACAGCAATTATTAAAACGTATTCTATACTCTGACGCCCTTGACCGGAAAGAAGTGAAGAGTGATTTGCCGAAAACCTGACCCTGCACCAGTACTGGACAAACGCCGGACAGAGAGATTATACACTCTGAATATAGATTATGTTATATTATATTATATTATATTATATTATAAATTAAAGGTGTTTATGAAGACAGTGAACGTCATTTGCATTTTGTTTGCTGTGACTTGATTTATTTGATGGGAGTTAGCTGCTACTTCCCGTTTAGCATGATCAACACAAGTACGATTGTAATATTTACATTAACTTTGCTCTTGATTCTTCGGAAAGAAACTTACACAAGCAGCCTTTAGAGCATGTTTTCTTTGCCTTGTCACATACAGCTGCTACTTATTCAGACTGACTCCAGTGCAGACTTTAAAAAAAAAGTGAAAAGAGAGATTGCAAAGGGCAATTCATGTGTTCATGTGTTGTAAAACAGCGTTCAGGTAACTATCGTTCCAGGGTTACAGATTTTCAGCCCTCAGAGGCTGCAGGTGTGATTTTTTTTTTTTTTTTTTTTGGATAAAACATATAATTGCTATGGGATATTTCTCATTTGTGGTCCATCATTATGTGCAGCTACTTCATCTTGTATTACAATTTCAGCCTCTGTATATAAATGTGAAGCCAGCAAGTAAATAACCAGAGGCTAAACATTATGTCCTAAGTGAAGCCACAAAGCCCATCACTTTATTTTGAGTACATTCAGCAGCAACCATCAGCCCAGTGTGCTTTGAGACTTTTAGCATCCATTATAAATGGGATTAGTAAGATGAACAATGATATCATCAGCAAATCTTCAGACACAGAACAGACCACATCACATCACAACCACATCACAGAACGCAAATATGATATTTCTGATAATAGTAAAGAACTAATTTACATTTCTTTAGTTTTAATAACAGTGCATGACACCTGCTCTTATTCATAGCTTTTTTCAGTGAATGTGATTACCTATAATCCCACAGAAACTCAATGTATACATCTTGTCTAGATGCTACAAACAAAAACTAATGGACATTGTTTATGATACCAATCAACAGGAAAACACTTCAGGATACTAAGACATCCTCAAGAAAGAATGTTCCTGTGCTGTGTTAGTGGAGAGGAAAGTCTATAGATAACAATTTACATTTGTTTTGGTAATTTATAGTCACCATACCATCTACAAAACACTTTAAGCAAATGTTGCTTTATCAACTCCAAAAATACAGACAAAATTTCTACCATATAGCAAACTTAGGCCAATTGATTGCATATCAAACAAATCATTGTGAATTAAAATGATTTTGCATATTTCTTCTAAATAAATATGTCATTGTAAATATTCTTGGAATCGCATGTTGCATACATATGCATCATAAAGTTATTGCTCTTAATTCAGTTAAGCCCAATATTATTTTGTAAATCATCTCTTTAGATTCAATAGTCTGTCCTTTTCAGTGGGTGGTGGTGGTAAAGCTCAGCTGTGGTTGTGGTTGGTGAGGTTTAGTCTGGTTTACACATTAGTCATATTGCTAATAAAGTTATTTATGTATTCAACATACGCTACATCATACAAACTCTTCTTCTGCTATATGGCTCATTATCATTGCATGCAGTTGTGTCTTATATATTCATTAGAAAGTGATTTTCACTCTAGAAAGAAGCCAAGTTGGATGGAGTAATGGATTCGGTCTTAAATATAGGGCAAACTTGTCTTCCTTCTTAGGCCTATCATGCTTTTCAAAGGTCTAATCATAACCTTGTTTCTCAACTGTTTATTTTTGTATTCATAACCTTTAATTACCAAGCTAAGAATCAATCTTTAACAGGTCTTTCATTTGTTAAATTGTTTTTGGCCACTGAAATTATTATCTGTATTTAGCCTCCAATAAAATGTTACCACATTTGCAAGAATCTTTGCAGACAAATAAGATTATTTTTACTCATTTTATTTTCTCTAAGAAGCTTGCAGATGTTTTAGGATTCAGATTCTCACAGTATGGGAAATAAATAATCATTAAAATTCATGATTACTTACTTACATATTCATGCCAGTTTTGAAACGTCTCGGTTACTATTTTAACCCTCGTTCCTTGTAGGAGGGAACGGGAGACGTTGCGTTGATGTGACGATGTAATTGGGATCACTTCAGGGAGCCTTATCAACTTCGAGTATCTACAGAATGAGCCAATGAATGTTGTTGTGCATGAAATGCGTCATGCACCCCGCCCCGCAGTGCGGGTATAAACAGGAAGTGGGTGCACGCACATTGTTTTTCGCCGAGGAGCCGAGATTGAGACGGCCGTGCAGCAATGGTCAGCAACCGTGGAGACAGAAAGTTACGTCTCCCATTCCCTCCTTCAGGGAACGAGGGTTACAATTGTAACCGAGACTATCCCTTTCAGTCGTAATTGGGATCCCATGGAAAACGCCACAGTTGCTGCCTACGCAAGACTCTCAGTGCCAGATGTTATGTACATTTGCGAACGCAGCGTTAATAGCGCCATGGCTAAGACGCTTAAAGCTTGATGTGAAACCACATTGTGCGTGTTATGTACCAAACCTGCAGTTCATCAGGTAATCAGCGCCTGTCCCCCACTAGGAGGCATATGCCAGGAAACCTGCTTTCTAAGTTACTCCTGCTTTAAGAGGCAGAGAATTTTCAACGCAAAATAGAGGCGCGCTTGTACTGCCTTTTTCTGTACACAACGCAGAATACATAATTAGGGGCAGTTTACGCTTCCCCTCCCATCTGTTTTGTGACACTCTCACTTTCCCCTTGACCATCCCATGAATGCATATGCACAAAAAGCACATTTTGCCATTTTCAGTTGCCGCCTTCATCTCAGTGCGTCCCGTGCCACGCCATGGTTTTATGCGCAGTTTGCGAAACAAATACGCCTGAAGTTGGCGCAAAAGCGTTAGTACATCTGGCCCTCAGACCCCCAACTGGCTGGGGCGGAAGGCCTGCGTAGAGGGAGTTCGGACTGCTTTTCCGTTATAACCCACACACTTTAAATCTTGGATAAGACTAGGATAACAACACTCAGCACGACGTTCGTGGTTTGACTTGTCGTGACTGTTTTCCAAAGATGGCTCCTGTCTGTATACACGAAGTGAACTATCTTCTTATTAAACGGTCTGTACACTTACAACGTTCTCAATGCTTCATTTTGCATGTAGGGACCATCATTATGTTATGCTGTTAGTGTGGGGCTATTTTGAGCCTTGTTAGTGGTATAAACTAGCGATTTATTTTTACTTAGTAAATGCCCTCAGTACTAGCATTATACGCTAAACAGTTTTTAGAGATAAAACTCTTTACATTCGATTATCATGAAAACAAATCCCAGAGAACGATTGACTAGGTACCAATGTGTTATTAGACCAAAGGTTCATTTTGCGCCAGAGTTCTCCTTTAATATGAAATTCTGCTGTTGATTATATCTATCTTTTCTGCTCTTTCATTGATAACTTATACTTTATAAGACTATTGCTAAATATGTACCACCTGTAAAGAGAACTTTTCAAAGCATGGATTTGAACTGATAGTTTGTGTGCAGATTGTACCCTTTTTACAGTCTATTGTTGTACCACACAAGTAGATATGGGAATTTGTCATCAAGAGCCCTGCCAGGCTCACGCTGTTATGCCACTTGCTCTGTCACACCAAGTAAATATAAATAGCACCACTAACCGCATGCAGTCCAGTGAAAGTAACCCTATGCTTAACTGCATGCATTTGAGTTTTATGGAAAACTGTAAAGGTGTGTACAGATGTGTGGCAACAACACGCATTATTAATGCACGATATGGTTAAATCGTGCATTAATACATGTGTTTATTACGTCAAGCACTTTCAAATAGCAACATAACAACGTGAACTTTTATAAAGATCCGTTTGGCCATTAACTTTCAAATGCATCATTATGTATTAAAATGAGGAGAGTCTCCGCATGAAAGACCCACAACTGCAGATCAACCTGCTTCTGCATTTCTCTCCGATAAGGTAGGAAATTAAATAAATGAAATTGAGGATTTTAACTGTGACAAGATGATTGACAGGCCAGTTTAGTGTGACAGGATGCAACAGTGGCTTTAAGTACTATGTACTTACATTGAAAAATAAGTACAATGTACTTATTGTTCTCATTTTGTATTGTAAATCACTTTTGCTGCCTTTGAGGTGGGATACGGGTAGAGTTAGGGACAGGTGTGGTGGTATGGGTCGGTTTAAGTGTAAGTTAAAGTGTAAGGGATGGGTCAGCTGTGTAATTACAGATGTAATTACATAAATTAATTACAGCGGTAATTACATGCTGGTATTTTTAAAATATAAGTACAATGTAAAAACATGTATGTAAGTCCACTGTATCAAATTATTCATTTCAATGTAAGTACATGGTACTTAAAGCCACTTAATATAAAGCGGGACCAAAGAAGCAATTGTATGATGTAAATAATATGTCCAAAGCTTGCCCACTTTTTGCTACACACTCAAAAGTATCTACTTTTTCTTCACAAAAAGAGAACATATTTTTAGGGTGTAATATAAGTAGGCGAATTGTGTAGGAAGTAGGAAGTGTGTATTGCTCCCTAAACCCTCATTCACTATTCCCTACATTAGTCCACTAATACTGTTCACTTGAAGGAGTGAATGAAAAGGAGTGAGTGAATTCAGACAGTCATTGAGCGTACATCGATTGTACACTCGTTATTGCAGTGCAATGTGGGATTGAATGAGTGCGTCGTCCACTATGGTTTCGGACACCACTTAAAAATGGCTGTCCCCTCAAATAGCACCTTATTTGATTGGCGATTTCGGATTTGTGATAATGACATATATAAACACAATTTGATACCTGTTCTCAAGCCATATTAGCTTGACCATTGGACAATCTTGAAATGTTATTTAGTTTTAGTTAGTTTAGAACAATAGCAACACTTAGACCATTTTGATATAGAATAATAAACAGTGATGTGTTTGATGATGTTTATTAAGTTAATTAAAATAGATTTTAATAATAGATTTAAAAAATTTTAGCTCTTTTAAGTAGTTTTACCTCAACTTCCAATGTGTGTTTTACTCTTTCAGATCTTCATGTCTTATCAAGACTCCTTATCAGAATTGTTAATGATGCTTGACAAAAGAGAAATTTTTTTTTAAACCTTGTTAAGATCACAAAGATATAAACATTTTAGGGTGGAAACACTCCGCCCTAACACTCCATTACACTCCACCCAGTGCTTTGAAGCTGTGCATCATTTGTTTTGCATGCATCAACAAATCTTTCTTTCTGTCTGTCTTTCTACGCAAAACATCAAATAATGTGACCTTTAGTGTGAGCTTAGATATACTGTCTGGTGCTGCTTATGTCAAACGTTTAGCTGACAATTTTTTATGAATGTGTTGTTGTTCTGCTCTTTATATCCCACTACAGATAAATGAAAATGTTACTGAAGATTTCCATATAGTTTCCCTGTGGCCATAGTCTACGATTAGGGAAATCACACAGGGCTTAAACCATGCCATAGCTTGTAATAATCTTTGCTTGCAGCTAAATTACTTGACCACTCTGAATGGAGTCCTAGCATTCCCCAAATGAATCCCCCAGGCCCAAATGGGCAGATGAAAAGCATTCCTTAACCTCTAACTGTACAGTAAATATCACAACACCCAACCCCATTTCATCATATTGTGTAATTTACGGTCAAGAACATCAAAGATGACTTTAACCATATTGGAAAAAAAAAAACTAGTATGTGGCTTATTTTCAAACCAGTATGACCATCGCAAAAAATTATTTCATGGCAGACAGTTATGCATCACTGAGCTGTACAGTAATTAAGTTAAGACTGGATATATATATATATATATATATATATATATATTGTATTTTTAATACATTTTTTTAGATTCTTTTTCAGGATTATGGTATGATATTTAACTAATATTTTCTTAAGTTTGTAGAATTGAGCTCTGTTTTCTTAATTAAAATGCATAATGAATTGCTCATGAAACTTGTTTTCTTAACCAGATATTATTTCCTTTTCCTCTTCAGCTTTGCTATGACTTTATATCTCTTAAAAACAATTAAAATACTCCATTGGGTTGTTCCGAGCAGCCGTGCAGTAAATTAAAATGTGGGATTTTGAGGAATATGTTAAACCCTTTACAGGGTGCTGTAGTGAAAAGCAAAGAATTTTCCAAGAAAAAGAGGAAGGGAAAATAATTGCTTCTCAGGGGTTTTTGACAGAGGCAGAGCGGACAACACCCTACCCCTTACTGTTTTTTCTTTCTTTCTTTCTTTTCTTTCTTTCTTTCTCACCCTCTTTTCCTCCCTCTCCTAAGAAAAAAAGCTGCCTGCACTTGTGTGGGGTCTTTTTAACACCTCCCAATGTTATTTGTGTTATGACAGTGTCCAAGAACTGTCTTGAGCAGAGATATTAGATCTCATCTGTGATGAAGAGAGTTTGTGTTTTCTTTTTTCAGACTCACTGAGATTGAGAATTATAAGCCACTGTTATAATAGACAGTTAAAGTGACCAGGAGTGATGATGATGATGATGATGATGAGCAGCAGCTTGCCCCTCGGTGCTGCTGAGAGTTCACTGTGTCTGACCACCTATGTGTGGCGTATGTAAACAGTCAAATGCAGAAAAAAAACATGCAAACTTGCTTGTGCATTGAGAACAGAATTTGAGTCCGTAGTCTGCAGTGCAGAAGACCGTTTTGTGTGAGGCAGGAATGTTATCACGGTGCATTTGGGACTGGTCCTCCTAATTACAGGAGGGTAAGTTTGGTTAGGCCAGAGGCACTGTGTAATTACTATGATTGCAATGCTTTAGACATAAGTCTATCTTGGCCTACAGTTCCTTTTGAAGAATGAGGCCCAGAAAAGACACTTTGTGTTAACTATATTAAATGTGTACCTTGTATTGTTAAAGCAACACCAAGTAACTTTTCCTCTGCGGCCGCCCTACAGGTTGGAAGCAGAATTGTCCATTACTGCTGTCGTAAATACTTTAGCCTACCGCAGCTTACTGTCGCATGCATGCTTGTTGTTTATCCACTACTGGCTTTGGAATGAACGATGTCCACAGATAAGTTAGAGTATGTTGCATGATTTCATGAAAGTATGATGTATTGTGACATCAGAAATGAAGAAAAACAAAATAAAGCTTGACATAAAGCAAGTCAAATTTGTAGTTTTCTTGTCTCATTAGAATTACAGAAACTCGACCCGATCTGGCAATCGTACATAGCGTGGTTATAGCAGATGTAGGACCACAAAGCAAAGACATAAGTGCCTTTCACCCTGTTATGACTTGATGAACCACTGAAACAACTTTGGAAACATTGATTTAAAGTAAAAAAAAAAAAGGTTGGATGGTAGACCTCCTGAGATAACCAGGTTGCTGCTGGACGAGGTGTTAGTGAGGCCAGTAGGGGTGATCACCCTGTGGTCTGTTGTGGGCCCTAACGCCTCAGTGTAGTGATGGGGACACTATAGCCTACAGTCAAAGAGCACCGACCTTCGGATGACACGTTAAACCATTAAAAATCCCAGGAGTCATTAAAAAATCCCAGGATATCCTTCGAAAAAGAGTATGGGGTGTAACCCCGGCATCCTGGCCAAATTTGCCCCTCGGCCTCTGTCCATCATGGCCTCCTAATCATCCCCATGTCTCCTCTCCACCATTAAGCTGGTGTGTGGTGGGCGTTTTTTTGGTGCAATATGGCTGCCGTCGCATTATCCAGGTGCTGCACATTGGTGGTGGTTGAGGAGATACCCCCTTCCATATGTGAAGTGCTTTGAGGTCCCTGGAAAAGCACTATTAAAATGTAATTAATTAATTATTAATGGATTTTACAGTGAGATACACAAATTGGATATATGTTTTTAAAATCTTCCTATATGTGCTATGAAATATCAACAGATTCTGTATATATTCTGCATATACTGTGTGGAAATGAAAGTAACTATCAATTTCCGCATATCCCCAGCAGCCTGGTTATTATACTGTCCCTGAGTACTGTCATTGCAAGGCTGCAAAGAAGTTCTTCATTTCTTTCTCATTCTTTCTTTTTAGGGTGTAACTTTATTGGTAATACTTTACAATAATGTTCCATTAGTTAAATAATTAACTAACAATAATGTTCCATTAGTTAAATATTTCACTAACAATAAACAATACATTTGTTATGGTATATGATAATATTTGTTAATGTTAGATAATACAAATACAACTGTTCATTGCTATCTCAACGTATCTTTTGATTGAAATAATCTTTTAGGAAATGTCGAAATTCCCATTAAATGCTGTAGAAGCATTCTTCATTGTTAGTTCAAATTAAGTTAACAAATGTTAACACAATAGAACCTTGTTATAAAGTGTTACCACGTTGCCTGATGTCAGGTAGAAATAGAAAACTGAACTTTATAAGACAGAGAGTTCAAAACATTTGAACTTACATCCAACAACCCACTATGTGCGTCTTTTTTCTACTGCTCTCAGTTTAACACATCCTTCTTAAATAACAGGAAGGGAGTGCATTCCAAAATAAAGTTGTTTGTGGCCACCTTTTATGTCCAGCCGAAGAATTCAACAAACTTAATTTTTACACAGAAGTTCCTGTTGCATTCAGGCAGGGAACAGATGGCAGCTGTGAGTTTGGTTTCAACCCTTGAACATTAAGTTTTAGTAACGTGACTCATTTATCATTCTACTCCATTCATAGAAATCTTGAGGTCGATTGCATCAGACTTTCCTCCCAGTTCTTTGATTCCACAGTAGTAGAAACCTTGTAATATTGTACCAAGTTGAAATCATAGCAACGACCCTGCAGATGTCTAGGACAAAAAGATTAGATTTTAACTCATTGTTAAACACGGCTACTGTTTGCATACCCTTGTTTAACAAAAGTGATTTGTTAAGTAAATGTTCGACAAAGGTCTGGTTACCTAGCTGCAATCCAGTGAAATACAGAGCCCAGTATGTAGCATCATCCTCTGAAAAATCAAGAGGGAGGACATAAAGAAAACACTCTCATTCGCACACAAAAAATCTAATTCTCTTGTAAATGAACTGTAAAGTGCATTTGTGGGCGTGTTGTTCACTCAGATGCCTCAAATCTCAAGCCCTGTAGTTTTTGAATGAGGAATATGCAGATCATGTTTATTTGCCTATTGTGAAATACATTTTGTTAATGAGACTCTCTATGAAAAGTGTGTTGTTTTTTCATGCATATGAACTTAAAGTTGGTAAAGGTTTAGCATTTTTGCATGTGTTCAATCACCTCTGGTTCACCTCTGCTTTGCTTCACTTCATGCGATTGTGCAGGTGGTGTCCTTCAGTAATAAAGACAGGCTCTACACACAATATTGTTTTCCTCTGTAGCCAAAAGAGAATGCTTCATTAGTTTGCAAAAGGGAACCAGGTTCACACAAGCAAGCCGGCCTGATTCTGGCCATTTTCAATGCCTGCTCAAATAGGGTGTGTTAAGTTAAACACTGTGATTGAGGAAGCTTTTGTAAACCCATCGAAAATTATACCAAATAAATAGTAAGTTCTATAAATTCAAGGTGCCAAACACTGTGAAAATGTAAGTAGTCCGTGATTTATTTTTCCTATCTTCGTTTTGTACTATCCCAATGTGTAAGAAACATAAAATGTTATGATTTAGGAAAGGGAAAGTGATTAAATTGAGGAGCACTTAATCCATAAATGTCAGTCTTTGGAAAGATTTCTCACAGATTCACATAAATGGACGTCCATGTCCCAGAGGGCAGTGCTTCTTTGCACATGTTTCAGATAAACTTCAATTTTCCCAAAAGTAACATTGAAGCCAAAAGAATGTGGAAAATAGTTGTAGTAGTAACACTGCTGGGGAAAGCTGTCTGTGTGGAGTCACTTTGGTGTAGGAAATCTCAAAAGAGACCTAAACTCAACTGATTTGTGTGCTGCCACTTTTGTTGACCCCAGGTGCTAGTTTTTGAAGCTGTAATTCTCGACGAAACTTAGCTGTGCTCTTAATTTAAGACACGTTTTCCTTGACAGTATACAATGACTTTCCTCATCAAAATAAACGTCTGATGCATATTACTCAATCTGAAACATTTGCCACCTGTTGCACAGTCATTAGGTATTTAAAAGATGCGGCTCCTGCAATTTATTTACAATGCCTCTTTAAACAATGCCTCTTTTTTTGTTGTTTTTGTTTTTTACCATAAAGCTTAAAAAGCCCATGTCAATCTTTTAAGAGCCCCCCAAAAATGGTCACTGGCAAAACATTCAACTTCATTAAATAAAATATTTGCAATTTAAATGTTGCCTGGAAAAAATCTGGTTAATTTCAATTAAGGCCGCAAATGAGAAAGTTGATTTTTGCCACCATAATGTAGTGTAGTTACGGCATTTACCACCAGGGGCTATCTTAACAACCATGCATAACCATCCAAATCTTGAATTCTTGTTAAAAGCCACATTTTTTTGTGGTTTGGTCTCTGCTGGGTCAAATTCTGGTCCAACACAATCTTTTTACTCATCTTCCTGCCCAACTGATTGCCCACTTCACTTCCTCCACCGTTGACAGTGTCCACAGTTGGCGAGCTCCATCTCAGTCCTCAGAGTGGAACACTAGCTCTTCTAGGGTGTTTTGTAGATGGCCAGAGGACACCTGTGCAGACTGTTTATTTTCTTGCACAAACACCCAAGCAATGCGTTTATGATTGGAAAAGCCAAGCACATGAGTAAACATTTGCTTAAATCCCTTCTCCCCTTCAACCTTTGTATAAACAACCTTATTTAGTCCTTTCCTCCTTTTTTTTGACACATTCTGATCTTCGCACGACCACATAACTCGACACAATCTATTTTAAATTTTACAAAACGTTGTCATAGTTCCACCACCTGCTTTGAATTTGCTGTTCCACAGTAACAAGTCTTGATTACTTTCTTTTCTTTCTCTCAGTTTCTTCTTTTGAATATATATCAAACTATTTTAAAATTCTCAAAGTAAATCCAGATTTAAATGTCCAGCTGCCAAAATGAGCTACCCGTCTTTCGGTATGGTTAAGTTGTACATTTTTGTTTCCCGTGCCAGGACATCTGTCTTCTGACACACCCTGTCATTAAAAGAAAAAGTAGGCAGCATCTTTTGATTATTTTCCTTCATATTGAATACATTTGAATAAAAATAGAGCCTGTCAAAGACATTAAAAAAGACATTTTAAAATAACCTCAAGGTTCAGAAAACCTTAAAACGCTCTAAACACTAAACAAAGTGTTGGGAGTAACGCATTACAAAAGTAATACATTACAGTAACATATTACTTTTTGCTGTAACGCAGTAGTGTAAGGCATTACTAATCAATTTTCAGTAATATTTTACTCGTTACATGTTCAGTGAGGCTTGTATTACAGTTGTATTACAGTGTATTGTCTGCTTTTACTTCTTAAAGGCAACAGACTATGTGAAAGTTTTAAAGCAGTCTTTTAGTGCCAGTTCAGAGCGGTCGCGTCTGTAACATTGTTTTTTCCTCATAATTGCGAACACGAAAACTAAAATAAAATGAATATTTTAAGTTCTATGGAGACTGCAGAGCCAACCCTTCCTCATCCGATTTGCGCAGTGTAATTAACAGAATTACAAAAAATGTATTTTGCCTCCTATTTTTTTTGTCACGCATGAATGTGTGTCTTTTCCCTAATATTAAAAATAAAACATAGACTGATATTTGTCTAATGTCTGGAGTCCTTTAAGGAAGTAGCCTATATACGTACGTTTCAATACATGTATTTTCTGAGAATTTTTATTTCAAGTTTTGACTGCAAATGTCATGTCCATAATGCTGGACTTCCCCAATTTTAAATAATTTATCCTCAACTAGTTTTGTGGTGTAGGTCTACGTATTTTTTAAAATGTTAACTTCAAATAATACTAATAGCCTAATTTTAAGATAAGGTAGCATTGGATATGGACGGTAAGGAGAATAACGCTGGGAGTTGGAAGAGGTGTGGATTCTGTAGGTTCGTAGATGTGGCGAATCGCGATTTCGGTTTCATATTGCATATCGTTAGAAGCCCCAAAGTTAAGTTCTACTTCTGTAGTTATTTTGGTGAAAGTAACTCAAAAGTAATACATGAGTAATGTAACGCATTATTCTGAGACAGTAATATTGTAAGGTAATGAATTACTTTTAAATAACAGTAACAAGTAATACCTAATGTATTACAGTTTGGAAGTAACTTGCACAACACTGCACGTTATACGTTTGTACTTCATTAACTTGTCATACAGTTCAAACTCAAAGTGTCATGCAAATGTAAAGTTTTACATTTACAGAATTGCAGGCTACACTCCATGCAGGTTTGAAAAATTTGCAGGAACTTCATATTTAAAACATTTTAGGGGTTCCCAACATGAGATCATTTTATCGATAGTTTTAATTCATTTCTTTTTAATAAAGTGTATTAGCCTAATTAAAACGTTTCCAAACATACTTTATCAGAAATAATTGAAATAGCCCATTAAACATGAAAGTATTTTGCAATCAATTAAAGCTGCTGTAACTTTTTTAAGTTAAAAATAATCTAAAATAATTATATAAAAAAAAACATATTCTGCCAGTGGTCAAAACTATCTACTTGCCATAGCTAGATTCAAAATGGTTAGCTTGTAATAATGATTTTAACTCCAGCGGTACTGGTGGGTTTCCGCGGGAAATTCGAGCATGTCTTTGCATCATTACGACACACCTGTACACACAAAGAAGGAGTTTTGGCTAGCTGTGCATGAGGAGATGTAGAGATGTATAGGCTTTTCTCGCAGTACTTTACATAATTAAACTTATGGCATCCAGAAAGATCCAAAAAACAATAATCAGTGTCAACTGGAGATTCAGCAGTTATAAAACCCAAAAGACTTTGTACTTTCGGATTTAAGGTGGCTAGAGAAAGAGAAAGAAACCTTCTCGTGCACAAGGATTTAATCATCGGCGGCCGGGGCATTTGAAAAGTGTGTGAACTCCGAGACGGCTTTTTTCTGCTGAACAACTTAAAGACATTTCGTGAAACAGTACGTTTTCTTAATTCACACAGTTATGAAGTTTACTTTGTTGTGCCGTTCTTGTTTTGCTATTATGGAGAATATGAATTCTGAACTACACAGGGAACCATAAAACACATTAAATTTAACATTAGTCACGCAATGCTGATGTTGTTGACATGAACAATTTTGTGAACAAAGTAGACTATAATTTGCACGCTTGCTGTCTTTTCGCTCGGTTCTCCATCTGTCAGACGGCTTGCGTGAGCAGAGCAACTGTGCTCCCGGACTTTTTTTTTACGGTGCGCTAGACACCGTGTTCCGTACAGCGTCCTGGTTTTCGCCATCAAGTGGTCGGGAGTGTGCTAACGCTTCAGACTCAAATATCGAGCGGAAGTTTATACGCGGTTGTGAGGTATCTGAATAAATAGTTCCACAATAGCAAACAACACGTATTGAAAGCATACATTGCGCCGATATATTTGTTTTTAATCATCAACGAACACCACCAACCACTCTGTGAGTTGCACAGTTTTGAAAATGAACGTTAAGGGTTGTTTTAAGGACATGTTTGTGCATGCCCATAGACACCCAGTCTAAAGCTGTCACAGGCGATTCTAAAAAAAGTCAAACAGTCGAGACAGGACCCATTGTCGAAATTTCTAAGTCCACCACTCTATTTCATTTAAAACAAACTACAAAATAGACTCAAGGTGTTAAATGCCAGAATTATCCTTTAAATCTATCAAAGCTTATCATGTCGAATGCTTCTTCCCCCTTAGTTGATCAGAACAAAAGTGGATGTTACTTGTTCAGAAGACATTTTCCGGTGAAAATTCTTATGTTGGTCAAACTTTCAAAAAGTGAATCTGTGATTCTGTATGACAGTATCCACACAGCGCAGTGATGGACAGCAGCACTTGGCTCAAAACACTGTGTTCATCCTCGCTGTTTCATGCCGATTTACAACCCACGTAAAGATGATAATTCCGCGAATAACTCCAATTGCGGATTTCGAACGGAAATGGTGACAAAGAGGAAAAGTTGCGGACTGCCGCTTTAAGACATTTCTCTGCATATAAAAGAAATTTTAGGGCATTTTAGGGAAAGTTATATATACATTCAGTTTACTGTTCATATAATATTTTTTTTTTCTCACATTTTATTTGTGCATTTTAGCCCTAGGATAATGGCAGGTGGGTTATGTGAATACAAAGATGAGGAATATCTATGTTGAAAAGAAAAAAAATGCATCGTGTTGCCAAATTTAGAGGATTTTTGTTTGAAGCCCTGTGAAGTCCTGTAGAGTACTTCCAGGCCCTCTTAGTTTTCTAGAGGCCAAATGCAATTCTGGCTGATCCCAACAGAAGCAGAACACCTCAGCACATCTGGACTCACCACTGCATCTATTACACAACCCCACTATGTGAAGTCACGTCCAAGTCAAATAAGCAACCCCCCCCCCCAAAAGAACACCTAAAGAGGGACATGGGTAAGCCTGCCAAAAAAAAGGACTCCGACCTCAAGCATTCCTCTCATCCAGGTCATGTTTTCATTACCCCGACAAATTTACACAGTTGTTAGTGATGGCCTGGGATTCCTCCTAAAGCACAACCCACCAATAATAAACAGAGGCCAGCTGACACCCTCCGACACCTGCAAGCCTCCCTGACAGTACAGGATTGTTCCCAGGCCGGAGAGCACCAAGAGGCCCTGCTTTCCACTCAAAGTGTTATCCATTCAAGAGGATGCCACCATACCACCCAGACACACACACACACACACACTTCTGAACCCTGAAAGAAATGCGTCATTGGTAAATCCTAACAGAGAAAACACCCTCACGAACCAGCCAGACTGCTGATAAAGCCACTCAGTTTGTTCTCTTCATTTAAAGCCACACTATTCAAGAGTGGGTATGTGAGAGTATCTCATCAAATGTGCTGTTCAGAAAGCTTTCTTGTCAGTGTGTCTTCAAACCTTTGACACTGTCAAACCAGAACTTTTCAGGAGATGCAGCACACTTTATGGATATTTTTTTCAGATGTATTGAAAAATTGCTGATTTTAACTTGTGGCAGTTTGCGCCAGCGCACAAAGACATGCAATGAAAAATGTGCACAGAAAAGCCGCATACACGGTTATTTGTGGCTGTAGGAGTTTCCCTTTCGGGCGCAATAGCCTCTATGAACGATCGCTTCCGGGTTTGTCTCAGCACGCCCAGTTACATCCGGTGCTGCGTCAGTTTATGGTCAGAAGCCGGTTTTGCGTTAGGTGGAGATAGTGTCAAATTACACTTGCTGTTTACAAAAACTTTCTGCGGTTAACGTGAATGATGTTAACAACACTGTGAGGCAGTTAGCTGTCACACATTAGAGTAAAAAAGAGAAGTTATTTAAATTATATATTTCGAGCTATATCAACAACTTTGAGGGTGATTATTCTCTTATATCGTGCAAAATCTTACTAGCGAATCAGTTTCTAAAATCATTGTCTCCGTTTCTGAGAAAATGAATTTTATTAAAGTGTTGCCGTTATATACTTTGCCTGCAGAAAGCGCTAGCGGAAGTTAAGAAGCTGGTTGAAATTCTTTCTGACATACGTCAGCAGGGTTTGTGCATAGAGCGCATTCATGGGAGGAGAGTATTTAAACGAATCACGCAAATTTGCGCTCATCCATGTACTTGCGTGTTTGCGTCATTATTTTCTGGCCAAAAAAAGCACGGCATAAACGCACAGATCACGCACAGAACTTTCCACTCCCATCGGCGCTGTTTTGGAATTGCGCTCTCACGCTAATTTGCCGTTTAGTAAATCTGCCCCATAGACTACAAAAAAACATTACAAAACGTTTTGACTGATATGATAAGATGCTAAATATTTTCATTAAAAGTAACGTTTACTATTTCCGCTACCGTTCAACAGTTTGGAATCAGTGATATTTCAAAAAAAAAAAGAGAGAGAGAGAAATTACGATAACTTTTATTCAGAAGGGATATTGATCAAAAGGGAAAGTAAAGATGTTTATAATGTTACAAAAGATTTATTTTGCTGTTATTTTGAACTTTCTGTTCATAAAAGAATCCTGAAAAAATGTATCATGGTTTCCACAGAAATAATTAAGTAACACTTCTATTTTTAACATTGTCAATGAACTAATTGTTTGTTTGTTTTTTTGTATCCCTAATAAAATTCATGAACATTCACAAGAGCACTCATGATTCTGAAATGTAAGATTTTGTTTACCATAAAAATAACCTAAAATTATGCCTGAAAGTAATCAAAATTTGCCTAAATAAATCAAAATATGCAATAAAATTAGCTCTTTGAAATCTGAAAATGTCAGAAATTAAATCAGCATCCTCTAAAACCTTTAAAAGCACTCACATATTGTAGAAATTGGGCATAGAGTGCAAAATATTTGGTCAAAATGGACGATTAAGCTAATTTTGCTAATTATGCAAATTGCTCAACATATGCAAAGTAGCATCCGGCAGTTTCTGTATGCTGGGGACCCATACTTCACATTTCTGCAATAAAACTTTGGTGTACTCAACATTTCCAGGTTCACCTAGTTGGCTACTAGACTTTAATGTTGGGAGAATATTGGGAAAATGCAGATACTTTCGGCCCTTTTTAGTTCATTCATAACTGACATAAGTTATGTTTGCTTATAAGTCACTGTTTCTTCTATATCAGATACAGTAAGTGAGGAAACTTGTTGAAGGCACAACACCTGTTCTGTTAAACTACGGGAAACTGATGGAAACAGTCAGATCTGTTTTATCACTTGGCCTGTGGACTTATGAGGGCGAGAGGAAACCTTTCTGCCATTGTATTACTGTGGGCTGGGTTTTGATCCCTCTTCTGCAATCGAAAGATGATCTCCAATCCTTGTTCTGCCCACTGTAATTCCTCGCCTTTGCCTGATGATTTCTTTTCAAGACTGACGGGGGAGCGCAAAAGCCACAGATAAGGTAGCTGGATCAGCCCCTGGCCAGCTGTGAACCCGATAGCATCTGTTTAAATCATCTAAAGGAGGACCGTTCCTTTTCAAGTCTGTACAGCTAGTTATCTGACTTTTATCCTGCACATGTAAGGGAAATCCACAGATGGCCAGGGTTCTGATAGAAATGCAGTCAACGTGATATCATTGACTATGCCATCAAAAAAGGATGATTTCACAAAAGAAGTGTGACTCTGTCTCTTGCTGTCTCTTGAGGTAAACAGATAAGCCAAAACAAAGACCCTCTTCACAGGGGATGTGGTTGGAAGTTATTCTTTCATCATTACCATCCAGACAAAACAACTGCTGACTGAAATGTGCAGTGTTTCTCTCCTTTATTCTGAAATGCACACCAGCAATGCTTTTTTTATTAGTATTATTTTTAATTCATGTTATGGACTGTTACACAATTTTCTTAAGGGTATATTTGTAACATAATCTTCCCTATTGCAATGATTTATATATCTCCTTTGTCTAAGGATGTCTAAGGATAGCATATTGCACTCCAGATTATTTATACAGTATGTCCTCCTTTTTTTCTTGCAGTCCATCATTTTCATTAGGGACCGAAATTCCCGCGGACAGGAAATATCTGCGTATATAGACTACTCCCACCGACTAAAATCTGAAGACTTTGAACCATATTTCAGTGGAAAGAAAAGGTTTTTGCCAAAAACAACTGACTTAAGGTAAGCCTACTTATATTATGACCCATCTATGATGATTTCCGGTGACTACTGTTTTAATAGATGTGCTACTGAACATCTCAAAGGTTAGATTTTCTCAGATTAATGTGCATGAAAGCAGTATCCATCTGATCCCTGTAGCATTTGTCTTTGTGAAAAGGATATCCTCTACAAAAAAGTGCACAAAATATCATGGTAAGAAAAAAAGACTTCCTCTCCAAAATGGAGGAAGAGCAGGCATCCATTATGAATAAAGGCTCTAATATTAATATTGGTCAAATGGTGATAAACCAAGTCATAACCATCCAAAAAGAGTCTTCATAGAGGTTTCCTTTAAGAGCACCAGTCCCTGTAAAGTCAAAATTAAGTATGTGTTCTGAGTTTGTCACACCACAGAAAAATGTGTTATTAGCCACCAAGCCAAATTTGTATGATAAAAAAATGGCAAGCACATTAAAATAATCCATCAAATCTTGAAAAAATTAGCAGTATTCTCTGCTCTCAAACGCTGGGGGCGTGTATGCGCTGAAACCACGCCCCCTCACAGGAAAGCTGCCGACGGTGATATTAGGTGATACTGCTTTCGGGACGGGAGGATGAAGGCCAAGGCGGGAGATAGTCGGTCCAGTAACAGCGGATTATCAGTGAATCCCAGTTGTCTTCACAAAATTAATCCACCCCTCTTGATGTGATCGTTTTTAGCAAATTTAAATAAAGACACCGATCTGTTATGTACATGATCGCATCCAGGTAGTAGCCTACGCATACTACAGTATGTCGAAGGCATAGCTAGCCAGCAAACTGTAGGCTGTAGTAACTAATAGTACTGACAGTAACTTGCGATTGAGCGGCGAACGGATGCGAATGTGTTCTATTGTTTGGGGAGGGGCCAGCCTCAGTGGCCTCAGTGCATCATCAAGTAGGGGCGTGTCCAGGAGCTCAGGGGCCCCAGTGCGTCATCGAACCCCGTTTTAGCCCCGCCCAAAAAATCTGGAAAATAGAAATGGTGAAAAAATGTTGAACGGTCTAACTCCACAATTCAGTACTTCACAGTTCACAGTCTTTGTAATATGTTTTAGCAATACATTTCTAACATTTATAATTTGTTTAGAAATTTTTTGTTGAATTGCCTTTACAGGGACTTTAAGGTCCATTTAAGATGATTAAAAACAGGAAATATATTTTAGTTTGGGGTCTTTACGTTAGAAGGATGCATTCAAATGATAAAATATTAGAATAGAGTTATTTTTGAAAATGCGAAAAATAATTAAAAAATGATCAATAAATATTCAAACTTTCTATTCATTAAAGGGAGAAAACACTATATTGTGGTTTCTACTCTTTATTAAGCAAGACAACTGTTTTCAACATTGATAATAAGAAATGTGTCTTGAGCATCAAATCAGCATATTAAAATTATTTTTGAAGGATCATGTGAACCTGAAGACTTGACTGCATAAATTTGACTATTAGGGACAAGAGTAAAAACAACAAATGTCAAGCAATACAATAAATAGGATGCTCCACAGAGGCTGAGCCGAGCGGCCTTCCATTACCGCTCCCCAGCCCAACTGCAGTCTGTTTAATACATACAGGCATGTTTGTGTTTGTATATCCACATCCTAACTGCCACAGCACATTATCTAATCAAAGGAAGTAAAGGAAGTACACTACAGCATAAGCATTCTCATTTCCTGTATACTCTCCGCCCCATCTCTCTTTCACTCCCTATTTCTCTTTTAGTCACGTTTGTCTCTCTTTCCTCCACCATCCTTCTCATGGGAACAATAAAAGGCAGTGCTTGTGGTTGCCACTAAGATGGAGCAGATGCTGTGTTCTTCCCGTACAGATGCATAAATCCACACTACAGCTGACAGACTTTGACTGCCTCACCACAAAAATATAGAGTACAAAAGTCATGGCCACCAGCTGAGGACAATCACATTCTTGTCAACGTACAGAATTTTTAGACCGGCTGACAAAAGTGAAATTAACTAAAAAAGAAGATAGATACATTTACAGATTTCTCACTAATTCTAGGTTACAAACTGGACTATTCACTTTCTCATTGATCCATAGAGTTACAGCTGATGGAGTTTAAAAACATCAGGCATTAGTTTGGTAACCATGGAGCACTGCCGTACACAAACATCCTTTTCTCTCTGTGTGTTTTATAGTGTAATGGTAAAGATGCAGACCTATCATTAACAGAATGATAATTGTTTCCACAAAGCCCTGGCTTTTCACACATTGGTAAGTTAGTGTGGGTGGGGTACCATCTGCACTATGCATATTAAGCATTTCATTAAACAAACATTCATCACCTGGTGATGTCTGTAGAGACAATATGGGACCAAAATTGCCAAAGAACATGTCCAAATGAGGCAGGTTGCTGCACTCGTACTTTTTTCAATGACAAAACAAATATTTCAGATAGACCCAAATACTCCCAAGCCCAAGTCTGTCTTCCCGCTTCCTGTGACTCGAAAATTGAAAGGCTCTGGAGCATTTTTCTGCCCATCTTTTCATGTTCTCTGTTAAAATATCTCACATCTGTCCTGTTTCTTCGACCAAAAGTAAGTGGTTTACCATTGCATAAAAGTGGTCAACCCAAAAATGCTAATTGCTATATGGCGTTTCAGTATAAATAGACACAGAAAATGCTGTCAAACCTTATTTTAAAAAGGAGGAAGTGAATATGCATCCTTGCTTCTAAGTCCCTCACAAAGTTTTACATTTTGTTAATGTCACAAACCATATGGAAAGAAGAAAAGTGAAGACTTTCCGTTTTTGTTGTGAAGAAAAATCCACGTAGGACTAGAAAGTTTGATCCAAAAGGCAAACAGAAAAAGGGCTAAACTTGTAATTTCATGCATCACAGTATTTCTCCACAGAATCTTTGTCTTTGTGTGGGTCTGCCATGTTTACCGTGACGGTAGTCACTCCGATGGTAACCGAAGGAAGTCTTTCCTGTGATGCAAAATGCCAAGCGGAGACCCTGCGAGGATGTTTGATTCAGACCATTACATTTTATTTACATCTTATTAGCCAGTCTTTTCATTTCAAGCACAATTTTGTTTGCTTTGGTGACTAGCACCATGGTTTCTGGTCACCTTGACAGGAAATGGCAGACAGAGAAGTTTGAGCTGTCTTTCCATCATGCGTTCATATGTAATAAATGATTATAAACTGGAGATATTTCAAGATGGTACAACCATAGAATGGGCCTACTGAGCACTGGAAAAATGGACTTTAATCGTGTTCTTTTTTGGGTGTGTAAAGAAGAACTGATCCAGGGAGACCAGCAACTATCTGAAAAACTGAAAAATGTATTTTCAGTTCTATAAATACTCCACAATGACATTAATACCTGATTAATCTAGACTTAATATGGATTTATTCGATAATCCTAGTATCCATTAAATATTTACTCTCATGCAAAAATCTAAGTGTCTTTATACTGACTTTATACTGCTCCATGGATTGCTACTTAACTGAACAAATCGTCCCTAGCTTGAAATCAACCAAATTAGGATCATAATATCACATTTAAGATCGTTTAATGATTTATATTAGGTTAAGGTCATAAAAATTTTACAGCTGAAGTTCTGGACTGTTATGTAGCATTGCAGCTATACTAAACGTACTGTATAGAGCGCTGGCTTACGTCCACAGTGTTATCACATCGGAGAATAAAATGCTCTTGCATCCATGTGCCTCTCCCTCGGATTCATAAAGTGCCTCTCCCCAAA
This sequence comes from Pimephales promelas, assembly GCF_016745375.1. Next base: position 3,554,572 of record NW_024121577.1, on the reverse strand, counting down.
GTCCAGCTTTGTTCTTGGACCACAAACTACTGCCTGGGAAAAGCTGAGGTCCATTGGAGCAACCCTCACTGCCTCAAAGTGTGACATTTAGATTTCTTTTTCTGCAAAGCAGCTGTCTTCCAGCAGTTGAGCTTATTATGAGAACCACTAACACAGGCCAGACAGTCTCTTTTTTCGCTATTTCTCATTGCATTAAATACATTTATATCTATTCTCACTGCCATTTTGAGTGGCCTGCTGGTTCTCAATCTTTACATTGATCAGTGTGGACAGAGGAATTTTTGGTTGTAGCTTTGAGAAAGTTTTTCTTTAGCGCTGGAATGTCTTGCAAGTTTAGTAGAAGCTCAAGTGTGAATGCAGATTTTTGAAGTTGGACATCTATTATTGAACATATTCAAATAAATGTCCCAAAGTCTCTGTATTCAGTTAGAGGGAAACTGATATTTCATTGAAACGTCTGTCCAACAAGCATGCCAAAGGCTAAAATAGTAAAATGGCTAACTTTAAAAGTAACAAGCCTTCCCTGAGCCCGACGGCATCGTCGACGACGCCACACGTCCCCTCCGATAAATGTTTACATAACTCGATGACAGATTTATCGATTTTCTTACCGTTTTTCCAGCAGAAAGCTAACGAGCTAGCCATCACGGGGATGTCTTTCTAGCCTTTACAGAAGGTTTTCTATCCAGCTTGGAACTTGTGCTTCCTTTCAGAGGTTTTCAGCAATAAATCCAAACGCTTTATGTCAAACTTTGATAATCTTGAAGTCCATAATTCATAAATATTTGGTCATTTTTGCCGCTAGCTCGACGCTACGCTAGCGGCCATTCTGGATATCACGTGATGTTTTCACGTGATGGTTTTTGACCAATTACAGGCTGATCCGTTGTAAACATTGGTGTGCGTCATTACGCATGAACCAAGCGCTGATATAGTGGAGAGAGATAGAGACGCACGGAGACGCGCCATTCACAGAGAAACACAGCGAAATGGACGTAAATAAAGCGCTGGTCTATTTTGGTGCATTGCAGGATGATGGATTTTCAGGAGAACAGAGCTTTTTGACAGATGAGGAACTAGATTACCAGGATAGACTCAGCTTAAGTGCCATTTATTTATTTACTGTAAAAAAGTATTATAGTAGTATAAATGTATTATAAAAGAATAAAAAGATCATAATAAATAAAAGAATAAATAAAATAGAAATGCAAAACCTGTGATGTGGCCCTCTGTGTGATTGCTGATAGGAACTGTTTTGAGGCTTGGCACCAGTGAATTTCATGAGGCCCCAAACGCCTGGACTTCTTTTGGAAAAATGTTAATAGTTTTTGTTCTGTACAAGTTATAATGTTTATTCCTGTGCTCCAGGACTCCAAAGACATGAACAAACTATTTTCCAGAGGAAAATTGCTTAGCTTTTATTTATTTGTGTGTGATTTCAATAAATATTTGAGTGATTCCATTTCCGATTTATTTTTTCATTTGTCTTTATGGTCCCATAACTTATTTTACATTCAGGTGACATCAATGTAACACAAATATGCTAAAAGTTCAATTTGTCCTGAAAAAAAAGAGGTGTGTCAATTGTCTGTGCACCAAAGGGTTGATATTTTACAAGCTTTTTTAGTAAATGACACCAGACGGAAAATTTATTGTAAAAATACCCTTAGGTCTCAGAGGGTTAAGACTTTCAAGATATTTTCTGTTAAGTTTACGGACATTTGCTTTAGCCCTAGAAAGCAATGTGATGTGTAGCCTAATTCAAAATATGAGTAAAACACCTGTGAAAAATCTATTTGGAAAATTAAAAAAATCCTTCAAATTAACACAGTACATGTGCCCTATTTTACAGACTGTACTTATAGTGTATATTTGCCTATGCAAAGAAACTGACAAAACTGTAATATATATACTGTGTGTGTATATATATATATATATATATATATATATATATATATATATATATATATATACTGTATATATATTATAATTGTTTACATGCATAAACCTGCTTTTCTGACAGTTCCCTACACCATAAAGTCCTTGTCTTGCGATTTGTGCTTGACTCATTTAATAGCTGTCAGTTAAACTTTGCCAATTGAGTTAGACTTAGAAGGCATATAGAAAACTAATAGTGTATTATTTCCATTTTTTTGTTCCGGATCCATAGTTTGCTTTCAGTCATTTGACATTTTTTTTAGAAACGTGTAAAAAGATCTTCTGAATTACATGCAAAGAGGTATGTAAGGCCACTATTAATATAATTCTAAATGTCAAGAGCATGATTGTTCTTATAATTCCTTATATACAACTTAACACCTGGCATTCTAAGTGCATGTTTTATCAAACTGGAATAGCACACAAGACACATCCTGACATTTTGTCAGGTGAACTTTTAATACTTTATAGTTTATATTTTTCACTATATATTCAGCAAAGCATTTCATCTATACTGCAGTGTTTTTCTGTCAAAACTTTTAAGTCTTGCATTTTAATATCCAGAAACTATTCTAAACATATTAACCCTAACTTTTTTCAGCTTCTACAACTGGAGAACACAGGTGGCCAAATGTAATGCCAGCTCAAACTATGAGGTAATCACAGAGAATCCAAGCGGACTGCTCTTCCAGTGCAGGAACAACATGAAAATCTTGAATGTTGACCCAGAGGTGAGCATGTTTGATATGAACAGAGAGCACTGACCTCTCTCAGTCACGTTTTAGCTCTCATTTAACATCCATGAGTAAATAACTAAGTTAAATTGAGTACTGGTTCAATGAATAACTCGAGACTGAAGACTTAAGATTTAAACAGGAACATTGACTTGTGTCTGTACTACTATTAGATGACAATTTTATGATCTTGCACACATAAAAAAAGCAATGATCAAGAGTCATCCCATGTTCAAAATTTTGTGAAACCGTTCTTTCGTGATATCAAATAGCCTCCTTGTGAAGCGGAGAGATTGTATTGTTGCACCTGGGTAGCATTTTTGGTCCAATCTCTCGAAATATCCGTCAGAGTGGGTTAGAACGAACCGCGAAATTCAGTCCTGGAACCTGTGCCACAATTTTTTTTTTTTGCCTTTGTGCCCAGGAGCTATGAGTGCATGCTATTTTAGAAAAGAGGCAACGCTGCAGACCGACCTCTTTGAACACAAACTCGCCCAGGCTGCCTCGTTGAGGGCGAGATGGCAGAGGCGAGTATTGCCTGTGGTCGAGCACACCCCGACCAGGCCGGCTATTAAAAACGAGGGGAGGCTAAGGAACCCAGACACTGAAACCGCCTGTGCACCCAGAATCCAACCTCAGGCCCCCACCAGGCATGACCTCATTGCCCATGTGGATGCATTCCTTCATACAAACTGGCATTTTAAAGCCTAGATTTGATTTGTTTGTTTGTTTGTTTCATTGCCCTTGATAGATATAGCCGGTGTCATTTCAAAATTCTAAACCCAAATTCTTCATTTTTGGGCTTTGTTTGCTTTTGATGGAAATTGTTATCCCTCCAAAAAAGCTGTTGGTGGTGTAGTTTGATAACCAATCCTTTAAACAGCTAATGCTTTTCGTTTGCTTTTAATATGTCTGCATTTATCTTAGCTCTAAACAAAATTGGTATGTTAGCAAGTTTGATGAACAGTAAATACATAGAATGAATGTAAATCTAAATCTTCTAAAACAGTTAGCCTACTCTTTAATAATGGATCCCAGCTGGGTTAAAATCATATTTATTCTTGGTGGAGGCACCCTATGGAGTCCATATATTAAAGTCACACCCAGACTCATGTTTAAACATCAAATCACACTTATACTGCAAGATATATGTTTGTCTCTACTTCAGTAATATAAATAGGCATTCAGATGGCATTTAATATTGAAATTCTATGTTGTGGGTTCTTTTGAAAATGTATATACTGTATATATTAATTGAATAATATTGAATTAAATTGGTAACATGTCTGTTAAAGATCAATGTGAAAAAACTTAATCGAGCAGTAAATAATGTTTTCTCGAATATAACTTGTGAGATTTATTCTTCTAAGTTTGGCCACCATTTAAACTTATTAGAAGATCCAGTTGTGGTCTTCTACTGAATTAGATTTGAACTGATGTAGCAAGAATTCTTCAATAATTAAAATTTTTCAAATTTCTATATCTTAAAAATAATCAGTTTAATCCTAATTACTATTTCTTCAACCCAACAGGCAATACCTGGTGACGGCTTCACCCGAACTCCTGTCCGATCTGACCTATATGAGCATGTTGTAATTTTTGACCACGTCATCAGAAAACTTGTGACCAGTTCCTGTGCACCACTCTCCAATTAAATGTATTATAAAAATTTCAAAAAATAATCTGTAAGTATTATATATTTTATGACTTCATATTATGCACAGCATCTGTATGTGTTCAGTAGCTGTGTGTTTTGATCTTTTGATCCCATATTATTTTTTATTTTTTTAATAATAATAATCTTTGCTATCTTGATAAACTGACTTGTTCATTATATTAAATATTTAAAGTTATTTAAAGACATTTGTTGTCGTTATAGTTATTTCTATTAACCACATTATTGTCTGCAATCACATGTTTGAGGCACTTATGCCTCATAGCTTTCAGAGAATGTCTGATGCTGCAGTCTCTTACTTGGGAACCTGAGCTTTGTATTGTATTCTTATCTAAAACAACTCCTCTGTTTGTCTGAACAAATCAAAGATAAAGCCCTTTAGAAACATGGGGGTTCTCTCATGTCCCCTCGACTGCTTTTGACTAAAAGCTGCCAAACACTCCATGAAATAGACAAGGACACCCATTCCACAAGATTTCAGATCCTAAGATACTGCAGAGAGTTCCGGCATTAGATAACGATTCTGTCTTTGAGAATTTACAAAAAAGAGACAAGACAAGATATTGCTAGTGTGGTGGCTCACCACACATCAGAAAATGCCAATTAACAAATAGGAATGTCACACTACAAAGTTAAACAAAACCTAACCCATGCTAGAATTTATATATATATATTTATATATACATATATATTCTGTTTAATCACCAGGATGAGGGCTCAAGAAGTGGGTGGTGATTCACCCACATTCATAACTGTTTAACTTAACAGGCCACAGTCCTTATTCATGTGGTGGAGTGGCAGTGTGATGAAACTGCCCACTTCAATCCCTCACAACGCACAGCTCATTCATACACCTACAAATCAACATAGCAGATGTGCTTGTGAAAATCTGGGTTCTTATCCTAAAGTGGACTAGTTTAGTGGGACATTATAAAACATGATAAATATAGGTTATTGACAGCAGACCACATATTTTCTCACTAAACAGCAATTATACCTCGGGCAGATCTGACAAAATCATATCTTGAAAATAAGTCCACTGGCATCAGATGTCTGGGGTGGGAGTCAATCACTTCCTCCTCAATGATCCTGAAAGAGAGACCGTGACAGAGGACATTGAAGCCGTGCTCGCGGGTATGGTGTGCGCAGGGGACGCGGTGCAGCATCCGGATCAGACTCTGCTGTGCAGGATGTGTCTGCTCATCGCCATTGAGCTCAACTAAATGGGACAGAGAGCCTTTAATGCTCCCCATAAGCCATGTCATTCAGCGTGTCAACCCAGACACACAGCTTTGCTGAGAGACGTTTCACGGACCTCACTATCGAGCATTAGGCTACAACACAGATCCACATGACTCACCCAGTCGCTCAGAGACAGCTGGGGGTGTGAAGTGTACGATGAAGACGTAAAAGTAGCCTACATATGGTTTGTTTTGATGCCCTGAACGTGCATTCGAGACTATAATTTAAAGAATGCATTTTTCACGTGTTGTATTTTTTAGGGACTAGAGATCTGTCTCTCTCAAATTGGAAACACACGTTTTATTCTCTTTGTGAAGAATAATATCCGACTGTATCAACAATAACAATAAATCAGTTGACAAAGTTCACAAAACTGGTCTAAACTATTCGTTCTTGAGTCAGACTGAATGAAGATTCTAACCGAGTCGGTCGAAGTGAATCTTTTGGAAAAGTCTGACTCGCAAAAATACGGGTTAACAACTGAATCAGTGAATCAAGAACCGCCCGAGGAAGCAGACGTATTGATTTGACCACTGGTGCGGAAAGTCTAGGCTAGACTACTTCATTAGGCTAACTACAATGGCAAAAATTTAAATATTCTGGATACAATTATGAATAAGCAAGCTTTGTAGCGTAAGTGTTTTTGATACGCATTTGAAACAGGACTTGTTTCAAATGCGTATTAATAACATCATGTGAATGAACTTTGGTTTCTATTGGTTAGTGTAAATGCAAATTTTTAGTTTCTAAATTAATTAGTTTTTCTAAGCTGGATCAATGCTTCAACAAATGGAGCAGTGCTTACAAAACAATTTTAAAAAGTTTGGCCAACAATAGGCTATGAATGCCTCGCCAAAATGTTAGGGAAAACGTGGTGACGTAAAGAAAAGAATAATCTGTGTATTGAATCGGTTCTTTTAAACGAACCGTTCGAAAAATGATTCGCGGAAATCATTTGGACTTCCCAACACTGTCCGACTGCTCCCATAATCCCTATATATTACCAGCGCGACCAGCTTTACCTTCAATGAACGCAGGGAAGAGGCGCGATTGGCTGAGAACAGCATCGCTCAGACACAAAACCGAGAATCAAGCCTGGCCATCAGGACAACAGCAGATCAAACTCACACGGACATCCTCGTACATTTTGCACAAGGACTGTGATATCTTTGGAAACGTGCATTTGGACTATTCTTTTTGAGCACACCAAATTAACATCTTGTTTAAATTTCCAAGTAATGTTTTTCGCTCTCTTTGCCTTATTTGTGTGGTCCATGTGATGCTCTCCCTCTCAAGAGACAAGAGTTCAGCACTGATATACTACACCTAAATCAGCTTCAACAGTCTCGTACATCCAGCATGGATCGCTGTCAACCACTATTTATCCTCCTGTTGGGATGGGGTTATCTGTGCTGTGGATACTGTGCTGTGCTTCAAACGCCGCTTATGAGTTTTTCGAAAGACGTGCAGTTTGAACAAAAAGTGGAAGCGCAAACTAAGCAACATGTGAAGAAAGGCGAGCAGGACACGCTGTCACAACACATGCAGATGCTCTACGCCAAATACACCAGCGCGGGATTCCCTCTCAAAGATGGCAACACTGTCCGTGGCTTCAAAGGACATTTGGGTAGGTGTTCAATCTATTCGTACTAGGCTAGCTGACGAAATGTCGCAATGTACTCGTTAATATCGCTTCACTCCTCTTTCGTGAGTTTAAGTGTTGGTGTGTTCATCAGTTTTGCGCATCATCGCATCCTAAAAACATATGGTTCAGCCAAATATGAACTCTCTTCATTTAACTTACCCATTCTAGGCTATATATAAACGTGCAGTCCTCACATTAGATGTTTAAATTAATTTTAAGTGCATCTTTTTCCATAGCCTATAGTAACGCTGACTGAGGCTGCCAGCCTCCAACTTCTGTTAAGTTTTTTAGAGTGAACGGTCTCTTTAAGACAGCTTGTTTTGCAGTTGTTTCTATTACACCTGTTGATTTAGATTTGAGAGACAGCAGACCGAGGTGAAGTAAAGCTCGTCCTGTGGCGTTTCATAAATCATTATATTGTTCAGACTTTTACGTGTCATTCAGTGTACTTTTACACCGTGTTGCTCCTTAATTGCAATGCAAAGCAAGCGAACGTTCGCCTAGGCTTTTTAAGTGAATTAAACGATTTCAAACTGATGTATTTAACTGAATTTTTTTTTCTTTTCTGAAACACCAGCATCGTTTAATACAATCTAATCACACTTTAGTGTTTTCAAACGTTATAACTTCGCTAAAATAAACTACCGGTAGTTATCTAAATAATAATACATCTCTTTCGTGCACATTTACGCATCACTAATTTGATGAAGACTCTGGAAAAGAGCAGAAACACGGGACTGCAGCGATTAATAATGACATTGTTTCGTGCAACTTGGCTTTTAGTGGTTGTTTGTAAGTAGTTGGAACAAAATCACCCTAAAAGTGCAACCTGCATTTATAAACGACTGAAGAAACGTTACTTATGCTTATTACTGAGTTACTTATAATGAGTGAATAATACCGCCCTCTAGAGTCATTTGCTTGTCTTTTGCCTTCTGAGCTATGTTTTGGTTAAAGAGTGATGATAAGGCCATGCTTTTTTTGAATGTGTGTGTGTTTTTTTTTTCCTGTTAGGGACCATCAATGATAAGCAGTTACAAATCTTCAACCTCACTTCCCTCACCAAGTCTGAGGATGTTCTTTCAGCAACGCTGCACTACTACATTGGTGACCTGCAAAACGTCAGCCACAGATGCCCAAGGCACAAGAGCTGTGCTCACCATAATAATCTCAGAAGACAAGGTCATATTCACCTTGATGTCTGGAGTTTCAGCTTTGTGGATAACACCACCAGAACAATCGGCCATTTTTCCATTAACATCTCCACAGTGTACCGGGACTTCATATCATGGCAGTGGAAAGACATTACTCGTGTTGTCAACCAAGCCAAGCATCACGACCAGCTTCTCATAGGCATTGACATTGACTCAAAAGGACGCCAACCTTGGAAGAAACTCTTGTCAGATAGGTCTCCTTACATTCTGGTCTACGCCAATGACTCGGCTATCTCCGAACCCGAGAGCGTCGTGTCCACCTTGCAGAGACACAGAAGCCGACTGGTGCCTAACCTTCATCTGCTTGAAATACATAATCGCAGTGCCTCCTCGCAAAATCGGACCAGACGGTCCACCAACGTCCTGCTGCCGCTACAGAACAATGAGCTTCCAGGCCCCGAGTACCCTTATGAGATACCTACATGGGATGAGACCAGCCCTTACGATCCAATGGAGAGCAAACCAGTCAAGCGCCCTCGCAAGAAGCCACGCAAGAACCCACGGCACAAGAACCCTCTCCTGCAGTTTGATGAGCAGACCATTAAGAAAGCTCGTAAGAAGCAATGGAACGAGCCGAGGAATTGTGCTCGCAGATATTTAAAGGTTGATTTTGCAGATATCGGCTGGAGCGAGTGGATTATCTCCCCCAAGTCTTTTGATGCGTACTACTGCTCGGGGTCATGTCAGTTCCCCATGCCAAAGGTATGTATTCATGTATGATTATAAAAATCTCAAATTCCACACTTCTTTGTTGAAACCAGTAAGCTTTACTTTTTATTATTGTTATTGAGCAAAAAGTCAAGATGAGTTCCTAAAGGTTGTGCACTCTGATCTGTTGTGATACAATCAACCCCAGGAGCAAATAACCAGAGCAGTGGGAAAAGGGACTGACTGATACATGCATGTAGAGAAGTGAAATATAAGCACCACCTAGTGGAAGAAAAAGCTGTAAATTATCATAGGCAGCACAGAGGTTCATTCATCTTCCATTATTATATCATTCAAGCTGCCTGTTGCCACCAAGGTGATATTATTATGTTTAAGAAACAAAGTCTAATTCACTTCAGTTTTATGTTTCTGTAGTAAAGCTGATGATAGAAAACCAAGACCCAATTGTTTCATATTCTAAAATGTATGTGGCTAAATTCCTTCCAGAGCAGTTAAGCAATTTATCGGTGGAATATTTGTAAAGATATATCATTTAAAGTTGATCTTTAAAAACATAAATCATTTAATAAGACTGTTTAATGTGATCTTTTGCTAAATTAATATCCATTTTCATACTGTGTGTTATAGTGTTGTGATTCCTAAATTCACTTGTAGCATTTAAAATGATTCAGTTTAGTTGTTAGTGTTTTATTCTTAATTTATTCAGATACTTTAGCATTTTAACATCTCAGGCCAGAATGTTAATATTGGTACATCGCCAGTGTTCATTGACTATTGTTTATATACTATTATAGTATTTATTAATATTTTGAATTAGCTTTTATTCATATTTGCAAGTTTCATCATTTAGGTTGTAGTTGATTTGTAGCGTGCTTATGGCATTTTTATTAGATTTTGTTTAATTATGTAGGTTTAAGTTTTTTTTATCAAATATTCGAACTCAGCTTTTTTCTATTAGCGAATAAATTTTTAATAGTTTCAGTTTTAGTTAACAACAGAAACTCTGTGCATCTCTACTACAGCAAATAGCCGTCCCATGTCAGGCTTTTCTTTGCTTTTCGAATGATTGTGAAAAGTGAGAGCACCAGTAATTTCCCTTTCACAGACATTGGAATGCAGACGGATTAGCATGAGACCAACCATAATGGCCCAGTTTCACAGACAGGGCTTAGATTAAGCCAGGATTAGGCCTTAGTTCAATTAGGACATGTAAGTAGCTTTTATAAACATAACTTTACAGTACTGGTGTGCATCTTAAAACTAAGATACGTCAGCGCAAGTTATTTTCAGTTAAAACAGCATTTTAGTCTGGGACTAGTCTAAACCTTGTCTGTGAAACCTTTGACCTATTTGTACATCCTTTAGTGCTTTCACTAGTTTATCGCGAAACAAATTGTAGCTGTACTAAACCCTGTAATGGGTTCTGACCTCTTGAGCTTTTTACCTCTTACAGTCTTTGAAACCTTCAAACCATGCGACCATTCAGAGCATCGTTCGGGCGGTCGGGGTGGTCCCAGGCATCCCAGAGCCCTGCTGTGTTCCGGAGAAGATGTCTTCCCTCAGCATCCTCTTCTTTGATGAAGACAAGAACGTCGTCCTCAAGGTATATCCCAATATGACAGTGGACTCCTGTGCCTGTCGGTAAATATGCCTTGGTCTTTTCCACCAGCCTCCCTCCCCTAAACTGATTCCCAATTTTTGCACTGGAAGAAAAACTGAAGATGCTCATTTCATAAGCCTTGAAGAACTATCTACAGATTTAAGGATTGTGAAGAGCAAAGTGATTTTCCAGAAGGAATTCCTTCCTGTTAGCAGGAGGCTTCGTGCATCAGTTGAGATACGAACATATGAAGAGATCCTCTGTCTGTGTTTGACCAGGATGTTCTCATGTTTCTATAACCTCAGCAGTTAAGCTTACAGGGGACAAACATTTGCTGTCATTCATCATGTTTCTGTACAGTTTGTGTAATCTGTCATTATTATAGCTATATTTTTGCTACAGAGGCATTGATTGACTCTAAATGTTCATATTCTATGGCTGCTATAAAGTGGACTTCTAGGGAAAATGAAAAGTAAAGATATCTTTTTTTTTGTTACATTTGTCTTTTTTTAATTAAATGATTACCTATATAAGTTACTTACTGTTCATATTCAGTTTTCCGCATTAAGCTTGAAACAGTGTTTTATTTCTGAGTGACTGTTTTGAATGTCTTCAATCTGCATCAAATATATATCATGTTTTCCTCCAAAAAGGTTCATTGTTACAAGCCTAAATGTAACAGTGTTACGTCGCATTTTCTTTTATCTGTCTTTTTTTTTTTTTGATACTTGCTTTTGTAAATATGATGTTTCCGTCTGACCGATTAATACAAGGTTGCATCCTCACATTTAGCTGAATTCAAAATGTATATGCACGCATTCATTTTTCTGTCATTCCCCTGAAAACTGCTAGTGTCAAGAAACCAGATGTTATTTTATGAGCAATTTTTAAAACAATATATTCAGGAAGGTGATTACGAAAATTTTATGTCGATTATTTAGCCTTTGTCTCTTTAACACAACAATGCCTATATAAAGTGCCTTAGGTTAATCAAACATTAAATACAACGTATATTCTACAAGAAAATTTATATTTTACAAAGATGAGTGTAACATGTAATGTCTTATTTTGGCAGAATATTTTAAGTCTATCAGTTTATTTGGATAAAATGTGATATTTTGTTCTGTATACAAATTGTACTGTTTTTAGCATAAAAACTAAAGCAAAGACATATCACAAGCTGCATGTTCATAAATGGGGTGTGGGATTTTTTTGACAACAGAGAAATGAACACAAATGTAAAAGTGGGCTATTATCTTAATATATGATACATACGTCAAAACACACTATTTAAAGCACTCCTTTAGCATTTTTGTAATATATTTTTTGGAAGGCTTCCGCCACACTGTGTGTTTTGTAAATGTTATGCTGTAGGTGAAAGGATGTGCTTTGTATGATAAGCTTCATAAGAAATTATATTTGTATATGGAAATGACCTTTAAAAGCATTTATTTATTGTCGGTATGATGCCTTCTGTATCTTAATTTTGTGAAGCACAGAGGGGTTCATTAAATATTCATTGAGCTTTGCTGCACAAAGGTTAGACGGGGTGCAAAAGGAAGCAATCACATGACTCATGTCAAATGAGCGAGAGTGCTATTTTTGTAACATCTCCCAAGTTGAAAGAATCCCTTTCGGCAGACGGTTCGAGGAAAACAAATAAAGTTTTAAGAATTCTGTAGCCATGTGTTTATTTATCTATCATGTGTTAAAGGACTCAGCCCTCTGGCGACAAAGCAGAGCTTTACTGAATATTGATTGCATTGTTATGCAATCAAAAATTATATTGAGATTGTTGCATCATGGAACATCCATGATGTAAATTTCTTAATGGGTCAATGCGGTCTGGAAAGTTACCACACAAATGTCAAAGTTCGTTATTTAATAGATACTAATGTGCAATAACTGCTGAACTTAAAAATAAAGAAATGCTCATTTTTTTACATTTTAGATAACATTTTAATATACAATTAATGTACAATATCTTTGTATAATCTTGCAGGGTAACTAAAAAAAATCTAAATTCTCACAAAAAAAGAAATACATTTTTCCTATTCACAAGGATAAAATACGCAAGGGGCAAACATTACATCAGCACAAACATATCTGGCTCAGATGCAGAGGTTCGAGTCACCTGAAGTATGCTAAAAATATTACTTTTCACACAACTCTGCTGGACTTGCACAAACGGCAGTGCCAGTCGCCCGCTGAGGTTAACCTTTCAAACCTCATCAGTGGCATTCACAGTCACAGGTGGTTATTACCTCCAGGAGCTCAAATACGTGACATCACCAACGCTTCTAAAACAGGGAACATCTCACCCTCCTGCCAAACCACAAACCGTTCCACATGTCTAAAGGTAAATATTACCAATGGTTTCACACCATCCTCCTCTAAGATGCCCCAGCTACATCATTCTCACAGACTGATCCTGCTCTGACATCTCAGAGTTTCAGTCAATTCAACAAAGTTTATAATCGCAATGAATGAGTAAATCTGAACATCGTTTCTGAAACAATCCCTTTCTTATGTCTCTCCTCCTCTGCTGTGCCTCCCACTGCACTAACAGCAGCCTTCGGTCAAGGAGTCCATTGTTGCAACACATACAGTACACGGGTTCTGTCGGCTTCATGGTCTAAGGTTCCTTTGGGAAAAGGCTGGCATTTTGGAGATGACAAAACGGCAGAAGAGTTTTGTTTGACTCACAATGTTTGAGCACATGGGTGCATCGAGGGGTCAGTTAGAAGTCGGTGTCCCAACCTGACATTTCATCTGGAGGGATTTCTTCTTCAGGAGGATAACTGTCAAAGTAACTGTGGTCAGTGGGTCCCTTCACCTGGAGAAGAAGAAAGAGACAGATCAAATAAAATAAAAATATTTGAAAAAAAATCATGTTTCCACAAAAATATTAAGCAGCACAATGTTTTCAACATTGATAATAATAAGAAATTTTGCTCGAGCATCAAATCTTCATATTAGACTAATTTTTGAAGGATCATGTGACACTGAAGACCGAATTAATGATGCTGAATATACAGATTAACCAGCACAGGAATAAATTATATGGAATAATACATAGAAAGGAGTTGGTGAACATGTTGAACTCTGATCCCAAACTTTTGAATGGTAGTGTTCATGTCATTTTATGATATATGATCCCATAAAAATCTCTAGATGATGTTTGTCTTACCTCTCTTTTAAGTGGTGATATCAGACATCTGGATTTCATACCACTCCAGCTAAATCCTGTAAACCATCTAGACACCAACACACAACATCATGAATTTAATAAAATGTATTTATTGTAAAATGTATGTTGGTAACAATGATGCCAATTTCAAAGTTAGTGTTTATGGATGTCCACTGATTGCAAATGTAACGTTTGCTAACATGACAGAAACCTGTTTAGGGGCAAAGTAAAAAGAGCCAAGCCTCAATTTAGTCCGAAGGCTGTGTAAGTTCAGGCCTGTATAAGAGCAGGCCCAGAAAAAGCCATAAAGGTCAAGATTAGAATCTCCTCAGATTTACTGGTCGATTTGATCAAGAGTGACATGTTTTATTGATGGAACAAATTCCAGAGATCTTGGGTTATCTAATTTAGTCTGCACCACTATGAAAAACCAAGCATAAGTGTGTTTTTTCAAACATGAGAAATCTGAAAATGAAAGACAAAAACAAGTAAAATATCTGTAGTAATATCTGCAACCACACTATATCCATAATTCAGTATATTATGTGGGTAACTAACTAAGCAACTACTTAAGTGAATGTCTTTGAGTGTACAACGTCTGAGGGTTCGGACCAATATTTTGTGAAAACATATGAGATACTACAGTTAAATATTTTCTGAATTTGGTCAAGTGAAGTCAATTATATTTATATAGCGCTTTTCACAATATAGATTGCATCAAAGCAGCTTCACACTATCAATCAAAACACAATAACAATGTTAGTTTCTTAGAGGAAAAACATCCATGTTTGGTAGAGCTGATCAACGGTAAATTAATGATTGGTTAATTAATTGGAATATCTCCAACTGAGCAAGCCAAAGGCAACAGCGGCAAGGAACCGAAAAAATCCATCAACTGACCATTCATTTTTGGTGTTAATACATATAGCATAAGACAGTCAAATTTATGAAATTGGGGATATTTTTTGTCAAACAGCAGCAGATTTTGACTGTTGTACACTTACCTGTGTTTTTTAATATCAGTTATTCCATTCTTTAGATTGCCCAGTCGTTCTGAAGGGTTTTGTCTTCATAAAAAAAGAGAACAGGAAAATCATTTTAAGATATATTGCAGAGGCTAAATAGTTTCAGAAAACAGGTAAAAAAAAGATAAGAATAAGTTAAGAAGGATGCATGATCGTACCTGCACAGCTTTCGGATAAGGTCACCAGGCCTCTTGGTGATCTTTTTAGGGAAGTCCATCTTCTCAATTCCTTTCAGAATGAATGTGTAAATAATCATCTGATCTGAGCCAGTAAAGGGGGGGCTGAAGGAACAGAATCCGATCAAACACATTAGAGTAGGTCTTTCATGCATTTGTATTATTAAATGTTTTCCACTAAAACTTGAGCTGATGCAAACCTTCCTGTAAGAAGTTCAAAGATCAGGATTCCAAGAGACCAGAAGTCCACACTGAGACCGTGACCTTTATTGAGAATGATCTCAGGTGCAACATACTCTGGAGTCCCACAGAACGTCCAGGTCTTCTGGCCACACTTGAGCTTCTTAGCAAAGCCAAAATCCACCTAAGCAAACATGCTTGGAGTCAGTATCGCTGCACTGAAGTTGTGAAGTGAAGTTGGCTGACTTCTGCTCACCAATTTGACGTAACCATCTGCGTCCAGCATCAGATTCTCAGGCTTCAGGTCTCTGTATATGATGCCATTGTTGTGTAGGTAGTCAAAGGCCTCTGTTACACAGCCCACACAGAACTTGGTAGTGTACTCATCAAAACTCCCCCTGGATCAAAACAGAAACTTTTAGCATATTATCAAACGGGTAAAACTGTAGCTGTTCTAGATGCATGAAATAGGTAGACGTGATTATGCTGGACACGTGTGAGAGAGATACATTTACTATGTAAATAATGATTTAAATTAGTTGGAAAGCCTATGTGACAACGCGTTGAATAATAACGTTAAATTGCCAATAAGCTTTGAGCGGGTCTGTGACTGGCACTCAATTTGCCCTGGTTCGAGTGATGCAAAGTAATTTACATTACAGAACTTATTTAGTCTGCTACATATAATGAGTAAAAGTAACTGATTAAAAGGCTAATAGGTAAAAATCACATTTTGTATAAAAATAAAATTGTCTTAAGTAGCGCCTAGTTTACTTCTAGCTGACAATTTTTGAGTAACGTTAAAATAGCCAAGATTCCTTGACTCCGTCCAGTTTCATCAGGAAAAATCCCACTTTACGAGTGCAATGGCTGGTAATTTTCCCGTTTTAGCTAGAACATGATGGTTGTGCAAATTGTTTTTTTTTTTCGCATATTTAGTTTTCTATTACTATTTGTGGTATAGTAAATTTCAGGGAAGAAAAAAAACATTGAAATGTGGGACACTGCTTATGTCTTGTGGGACGCAGGACGGGGACTGTCCAGCTTTTGGTCACCCTAGCATGAAATGTAGCTCACCTGTCTCTCAGAAGACTCCAGATTTCTCCACCCAGACATGCCTCCAACAGCATGTATACATACTTGTTGTCTTTGAAAGTGCAGTACATTCTAAGAGCAAAAATGTACAGATCAAATCAAAAATAAGTTTTGAAATTCACAGCTTGCAGTAACTTTCACTGCCACTGACTTATTTTATGTTTGGTTAAATTAAGCATTTTAGGTATGAAATTTCTCTCTTAATTTAATCATGTGAACACTAAGGGAATTCATCATGAATATCTCTTCAAAAACAATGAACAGGGGAATTCAATGATCAGATTATCTTTAAGATTCGATATTTCCTAAAACTCACAAGACTAAATAGGCTTTGCTAAAACAGTCTGATCATACTAGATGAACATACTTTACAATAAAAGGAGAGTTTGTTTCAAGCAAGATCCTCCTCTCTGAGTAGATGTGCTCTTCCTGTCTGTTATCCACGATGTGCCGTTTCTTGATGCATTTCAGAGCAAACGTCACATTCTCATGCTTCACTTTCACCTAGAGCAAAAAAAAAAGGCATCATTATTGCTCATTTCACTCCCTCACTTTGTGGGAATGATTCAAAGAAGAAGTGTGATTATTGTGAACAAGCTTCTAACCAATTCAACTCTGCCAAAGCCCCCAACTCCCAGCGTGGCAATAACCTCGAGGCAGCTGAAGGGTATAGTGGATGCAAAGCTGCTCTCTGTCTCTTTCAGCTCTATCATATCATGTGACACTGGTGTGGTTGGTGGGGTGCAGCTTCCTGACCTCCTAATAGAAAAAGTAAGGATTTTCAGAGATAAGTGAATGTCATTATTTTGGTCATTCTGTTTAAGACAATTATACAGAGTGGCAAATTTGTCTAATTTTTGATTGGTTACTAAACAGCCGAAAAGGAAAAAAATACTATTATTTCTAGGAATTCTTTCTTGTCCACTAAACAAATGAGCAAATTTGAGACACTGACCCTTGTTCTTCTAATAAATAATTTTAAGTAATAAAATTACAAAAGTAAAGCATTTATTTGAGTGGTCTCCGACTTTTGAACCCCACTGTATATACAGTATAGATAAATAGGTGGATTGGAGATTCAAATGCTTAAATCCAGAAAGTACAATCTGCCATTTTCCAAATATCTCGAACCAGTTGAGATATCCTTATATTCACAGTCACACTACATAATATGTATATACAATATGTGCATATTGGGAATTATGGTCAGTTCTTCAATTCTGTCAATTGGGGATTGTTGATAAATCTTAACCTTTAGTTTTTACATTTACGTGAAAACACTTTTTTGTTTTTGAAGAAGTGTGCCTGCAGTACAAAATAATGTTATTAGTGCTATTTTTCAGCACAAATATATATATATATATATATATATATTAAAAAAAACTTACTTAGCCTTTCTTTTCTTATCGTCTCGTGCTAAATTCTCGACATAGCTCTGGAGGTACTTCTTAAGCTCATCAAAAGTTCCAACAGTTTGGCTGAAGGTTCTAAGAGAAAAACGTTGTTATTGTCACAAACAACAAGAAACAAAATCAATTAAATGACGATGATCTACAAGTGTGAACTCACTCTCGATCAATGACAAGGCATTCCACCCCATCCTCATCTGCTATTATATTTGCAGATCTGACATCATCACTGTAGTTTGGCAAAGTAGGAACACAAAGTGCATTAGACATAAACTGAGCTAAAAATGGCTCCTAAAAATGACAGTTGAACATGTTGTGGCAATGAATATGTTTGTAATACTCTATTAACCAATATACATGTTGACGAGACAAAGATGATGCTCTCTGCTACTGCAGTGATGCTAAAAGTCCCCATATACCAAATGGGTATTGAAATAGGATTAAATGGGGACATTGAGCTGGGGATTGAAGAAGGACAGCACCTGATGAGGGCCTTCTCTCCGAAATAATCCCCTTTCCCCAAGGTGTTGATGATCTGAGGCTCTTCATGATCCTGTGTGCACTGTGTGACTTTAATCTGAGCAACAGAGAAAGACAGAAGTAGCATTTGAAAAAGAACAAATCATATTCGTTTTTGAGTGAACCACATTCACAGATTAAAATCCTTCAACTGTAGGCAACAGGTATTAGATAATAATGATTAAAGAAATGTAGTTAGTTTGTTCGATCTTTCTCAATTCTCTATAGAATGATCCACTAAACACAATGACCCTCTTGACCTTCAGTTTTTAGGTGGCCAGCACTAATGGTCTTATTCCCAAAACAGCCTCGGACATGGTGGCGACAGGCTGACGAGAACCATCATTTCCGGTAATTAAATTCTCTCCCCCTCAATAAAACATCTTCCTTCCCCCCGTCCCCCGTCTTGAGCGACAGTAGAGCAGAAATGAACAGGGGATCTGAGCCGGACTACCTCATGCTAAACAGTTCCTGTAGCTTCCCAGTGGAGAGTCCTGTCTCTTAACCCCTTCGGTGTCGAATTACTGATTTATCTAAACGCGCTCGACCTCCCAAAGACCCAGAACGGTGTCTGCAGTGAAGTCCATGATTAGTGGAGTGAAAAAAATAGTTCCTCAAATGGGATAAATCACTTTTATTTTTTGATGGTTTAGCTTTAGCATTGAATGGTGTGAGTACATATCATGACCTGGCTAGTTTATGTAATGTACCTAAAATTAGGCATGATGAAGGCCTTATATATTATAATTACTAAAAGTTCCTGAAAAAGGAAATCAATAATGATCATACAGCAAAAGCACATCCGTTTTTACATTTGAAATTATAGTAGTAAATAATTTTAAGTATTATGTAACCTCGTGGAATGAGACATGATTCAGTGTTAAGCATAGTACGCTAAATACAAATTGATGATAATAGATTGCAAATTACCTTTCCATTGGCGATTATGTAAAAAGTGTTTCCTTCTTCTCCCTCCCGGATGATGTAGTCTCCTTTATTATAATACTCCTGTTCAGCAAACGCAAGACAAAACTCATTTAGCTATTGATTTTACCATCAACCCACTGCTGTCATTTTCCCGGAGAGGTTCCCTGAGGGAGACAACAGGAAGGCTGTCATGTCTGCTTCCACAATGATATAAGAAGATATGTCTCCTACACTTTGCTTACTTACATACTTCTCAAATTTCATAAAATGTGTTTTCTCAGTAGAAGCAGTTAAAAGGCTAGGTCACCCAAAAATTTAAATTCTGTCATCATTTACTCACCCTCAAGTTGTTCCAAACCTGTATGAATTTCTTTCTTCTGCTAAACACAATATTTTTGTTGATTTTTTTCTTTTTGGGTGGAGTGGAGTATCCCTTTAAATTGTACAGTTGACCATAAGGTAGCACTTTACTAACCATTAAAACAGTTCAGCTTTTTATAATAAATAACAACAACAAAACAGCATTTTGTAAGTGGCTTTATACTCCAGAATAAGCTGTTTACTAGACTTAAATTTGTGTGTGTGTGTGTGTGTGTTTGGGGTTGTTACAGTACTTTGGTTGCCTTGCCCTAGAGCTTGAGAACACTGTGCTTGAACTGATATCCCTCCTCAATGGAACAAGAATGTTTTTGCAACAGTGATTTCCTAAAACAACGTTCTATTTACAGTGGAACGGAATGATTCACCTGAAATTTGAGATTAAATTTTGCCAAACTGAATCATTAAACCATTCTAGAACATCCATCGAAGGCATTCCAAGACATTCTTTGAGTTTTAATTTCTCTGGTGCATGTACTCCACTGATCTCCATCCCTAACCGTCTTCCTGACAGAGCTCTGCTGTGTCATTAGAGAAGCTCTCTAGGTATGCCACACTCCTCTGAGGGTCTCGAAACATGTGTCTTCTTCTAGCATCCCATCTGCATTCCATTCCCCACTGTTTAATGATAGAGTTCCACATTATCTGCAAGTTTCAGTCCAAAACATCTGGGCCACTATTGGGTTACATTGCTTCTTTACCTCTAGAGAGGGGAATATAATTAACTCCATCGGAGTGATTGAATAACGACATTCTCCCATTCTACCCCAGGGGCCGACAATCGAGAAGAATGCCCTTGAAGTTTTTTCAGCATGGAAGAACATGAGGATGCTTATTTGACGTTGAGTCGACAAAGCCCACACTCTTCTAGAAAAACTCACTTGGCCCCTCATGGAGAAATGGAATAAATCACTCAGCAGCCTACACTGGCTGCTTCAAACATCTTTAACAAATCACTCGTCCCCTCGATTGGAGCGAACACTTCACGCAGCCTTAGTCAAATAACTATGGTAACAATATACAGGGCCAAGTGATGAAAGATGCAATATCAACACCGCTTGCCCAAAATTGTCGGTTTGGATTTAGACATCTGAAAACTTTACTACAGATAGATATTTTGGATCAGATGAGGCCGGTTAGCCATTTTGAATCACCAAATTTTAATAATGTTAAAAAAGGTTTTACTTACCACCTCTAAGCAGTCCACGATCTTAGTTAATTTGTCCCCAGGTAGACTAGCAAGAAGTGAAACACTAAAATAAAAATAAATAAAATAAAGGTTAGGACATTTGTAGGAAACAAGCAATAAAACATCATTTTCTAAAATATATATTTTTGCCATTTTTCCCTTTTATGCTATTAATCAATATTCAATGTTCATTTTCTTATTCAAAACATATTGGTTTAAAGTCATTTTATCTATGACTCTCATATGACTAAACTGATACAAACAATTTAAGATTGGCCCTTTGACTCGGATGGAACTGATGGTTATGGAGAGTCATCTAATATAAGATACTATCTCACAATCCTTTCTTATTAGAACGTATTTAAGAGCGCTCAAATTGAATTATAGCATTTTCCTCCTTTCATGTTTGCCATTTCAACTGATAGTTATATAAGCAAGGTCACAGAGGTCACTTCAACCAGACCGTGAACTAACATTAACATCATCAATAGCATGGCTAATGCCTTCAAAAAAAAAAAAAAAAAAAATCCTAGCTATGCTTTATTTGTTTGTATGATCTCTACAACGTTTCATGCAACAGCCGCACTTTGATGTTTTCAGGTCCAGCTATAATATGTGGTAGGACAACACAGTAAACAGCGGGAGGGATGAACAGTTTGGATTACCTCCTCAGGAAGTGGCGGTATTGCTCGTGTCGAGCCTCGGCAGTCATCCGCATGATGTTGTGAAAGACTTCTCGATCGAGGGCCCATGTTTTCACATTGCTGGCCGCTGTGATCATAATAAAACTACAGGTAAGGGAAATACCAGAAGCTCCCTCGTTCCTCCCATTTAAAGTCCCATTTAGTGGTGTCCATTTAAACTTCAGTGACTCAGTGACCAGGAAACAACAGCTGCTTCCAATAGGACCATTAGGAAGTGATTCAATTTTATCAGGGTGACTTGGTAGAGAACATATTTAAGTATCAAATTACCAACAGATCATATATTTTTTGTAATATTAAGAATGAAACATTAAATCACATTAAAAATTAACCACTGAAAGAATGCACCCCAGTGATTTATGATTTAACATTATGGGTAACCATGTTTTACTGCACACCAGTGCTTTTTTAAGAGTGGGAATAAAAGATAATATGAGGGAAGGCATTTGAGATGGTACATCTGGCCACACAAACAAGCAAACAAAATTACTGACAAGCAGATGAGATTACCGTTACAAGACAAAACAATGGTGTTTTAGTTCTCACTGGTGTTTGTTTGATAGCCTGTGGCTACATGAGGCCAATCCATGGTCACAGCATGAATTAAACACACTGAAGTGCTGTCGTGCAGGGACAATTTGAACTCGGAGGAAATAAGTTACAGTACCCTATATAACGTATTTGTCATACACAGAACTATATTGTTCAAACACATCTAAGTGAGAGACGGAATAAAGCGCAAATATAAACACTTCACCTTTGACCGATGCAGTCCTGGTGCAATTGTACAAGATGGCTAATTCACCAAACGTGGTCCAGACAGCTATTGATGTGAGCAGTTTGTTGTGCTGATAGACATCCAGCTTGCCATCTGTAAGAGTAAACGGTACTTAAACACAAATTGTTTCTTTTTAGCAACAAATTTGCATTTAATTCAAAAAGTGGGTTTATTATTATTTACAGTGAATAGATTATTATGTAAGAATTAAATGACTTGATTCATACCTGCAAGCACAAACAAGTGGTTTCCCGGCTCTCCTTGTTTTATGACGTATTCTCCTTGCTGGTACGTCCGCTCATACATGCATTCCACCATGTCTTTGACCTGTTGCACTTCCAGTCTCCTCAGATACTGGTTCTTATTCAAAGCATCGGTGAGGAGCTTCTTTACACTGTTAAAGATATTGGTAAAAAAAAAAAAAAACACAGTTACTCATACCTCCAATTTTAGACAAGGTTTAAGCCTAGTCCTAGACTAAAATGCATGTTTGAGCTGTTTTAACTAAAAACAACTTGCGCTGACGTATCTTAAATACGTATCTTTTTTTTTCTAAAGCACATTTATGAAAGCTACTTAAATGTCCTAATGAACTAAGGCCTAATCTAAGCAGGCCTTGGACTGTTCATGGGTTGACTCAGAACAAATTATTCAAGATGGACTAATTGGACAGTTCTCGCTATTGAAAGGCACCAGTTGTTTCCTTTTTTGAGTGTTAGAATAGAGACAGGATAATGAATATCAGCATTATATTTTGCAGGCAGATTAGACCAACTTAAGCCTCCCAACATAATGAGCTTAGCATATGAAAAACACAGACTAATTACCAACATGAACAAATGGCATATCTATTTTAGTTCTTTGAGGATGCTTGATACAATAATGAACATTCTTGTTCATACCCACGCACATACAGTATGCACACACTAAACACGACCTATAACCTTACAAACATACAGCTTTAAACCACATGTATTTCTTCTGATGATAACAGGTAATAGTTAATCAAACTGTCAGTGTTGGTGCATCATCATGACACCAGTAGGTGGCGAAAAGGGACGTATTTATGAGTGAATCGTGAGATTACTCGCAGCAAATTCCAAACAAATTCCACTTTGACTTCGCTTGGAACTTTTTTCACTGGAGGTGCAAAAATATAAAGTAACTGGCAATAATTTGACTAAAAGTTTACTCTGTTAATTTATAAGCATATTTCTTAAATATCCATAGTCCCAAATACTAACATAACCACTAATCTCAATCAAATTCTGGAAGGA
Source organism: Pimephales promelas (assembly GCF_016745375.1). Next base: position 3,531,008 of record NW_024121577.1, on the reverse strand, counting down.
AATTGGCCTTAAAAGCAGAAAATAAATTTCTCTCACCTTTGCTCTTTCCAGACCCGTGCACTCTCAAAGTAGAACTTTGGTATACCGCTGGAATCATACGTTCTGGACGAAGGCTCTGCAGAAACCCCAGCTTTTGCTCCTTTCCTCCTGTTGAGGGTATCTCTGAGCAGGCCTGTGAGACACTGACTGACCTTTTCCTTGATAGGTGATGGCAGGAGACCCAACTCCCCGTGATTCTTCAGTACATCCTGGAGCTTGTTGAGTTGGAGACACTTGTTCCTCAAAGCATCAGATATCTCTGAAATGGCCTGCCTCTGCTGAGCCAACTGCTCCTCTAGATGTTTGATCTGAAGCTCCTTGGCATTCAAGTCTTCATCCTTCTTCTTCAGTTGACTCTCTAACTCTTCCACTCTAACTTGAGGAACTGAGCTTGTTTCCCCATTGTTTTTGGATTTGGCCGAGCCACTGACCTGCTTGAGAGGATTCAGCTTCATAGAACCATTTCCCATTTTGGCACTTTTATTCTACAATAAAAGATGATCAAGTTCAATTTCAGTTTGCTGCGGGATGACATCAAACAATATTTTTAAAATAATTAAAGGATAATATTATCGGAAAAGTATCAAATATAATTTTCCTGTCATTTTTCACTTTTTCTGTCAGTCAATTTAATGGCTTGAAAAAACATAGTTAACATTTAAGTGACTATAAACAAAAGTTCTACTTTGTGATAAAACATGAACACAGAAGTGTAATTTTAATGTAAAACTTAATTAAAGTTTTAGAAATATGTCTTTAGTTTTAAATGTGTTTATATATATTTTTTTAATTTTAGTTTAAATTTAGTTGATTTGAGATAACTATAATAACCATGGAATACATATCTAATAATATTTACACATTAGGTCAAGTGAATTTAGTAAAGTAACTTTTTTAATTTAATTTTTTATCTGTACATCAGGAAGGTCTCAGGGTCAACCAGAGCTTGAGGATTAAATCTGTGTGATTGTACATAGTGTAATCATTTTAATAATGGATCTGAGATTGCCATTTAGTCCCTGTCCCAACACAGATTTGATGATAAATAATATAGATAATGCTGCTGGTCCTTCTGGGTGTGTGCTAATCTTTTGTCGTCAGGTTTAATGCTGGCATTTATGCTCTACAGAACACAACTTTGATGGTAAAGGTTAGGGGATCCTCCCATGCCTTTCATCTACCTGTCATGTATATCTCATTATGAGGGCCATAACAAGACAGAACGATCACCCACATTTTCATATCTCAGATAAAGAGTGAGAGAGAGCATTTTACCAGAGATCTGTTGGCCCCAGTGATTTAGACCTAATCAATAATTTAGAGGCACGGTAATACCGGATGGCACCAGCACCCTGTGAGTGTGCAGTATGCTCTTTCCTGGACTGTCTTGTGATGTCATTCTTTGCTGACTTTCATTGATGGAAAAACAAATGAAAGAGGATGTTTTGTAATTCACTTTGGTTTACGAACACACATACAATGGACAGTACACTCCCACCATCACAAAGAAGAATGTTTGAGCACAATCACAGTATTTACAGCACAAGACCTCATGCCTACTCCATACATAAACTTAAAACACTAAGTACACAAAACAAAGTAGCCAATGCAGTTTAAATAAGAGTTATTTTGTTTGCATCCAATCTGTTGTTGAATTCACAGGATATTTGATTAGCTTTATTTGCTTACATCCTTGAGAAATGTTATTAAGACAGGATGTTAGCTACAATAGAAAAATAGCTTAGGTTATTTTAGCCTACGATACTCAACGTAAACCTCATGCAAAGCTAAACAGAAATACAATAAAATTAAGAAACGTGTTTTCTTTCAACGACACGTAAATGCTTAATTTTAAAATGATAGCCTAACGTTACCCTCGCAGTTTTGTATAGCCATGCAGACGTTACACCTGTTCTTCCAATTTATCGTCTAGATAACTAAACGGTTCTGAGAGGCATAAAGTTTAGTTTTAAATGACAAGGAAAACCCCTACCGTTTTCGTGTAGAGGAACTGTTGTAGGCTACTCTTAAAAGAAGACGGTTGACAAAGTGTTGTGTGTTTGGGCTGCAGCCCCAGTCAGCAGCAGCTCCGTCCAGTTCACGCGCACACACTGGGCATGTGTCATTTCTCCACAATAACTACACAGGCAGTCGTGATGATGGCTTCATTAGGCTACAGCAGGATTCTCTCTCTCTCTCTCTCTCTCTCTCTCTCTCTCTCTCTCTCTCTCTCTCTCTCTCTCTCTCTCTCTCTCTCTCTCGTCATTAATTAATTTATATTTTGGTTTGTTTTCCCGAAGCGTGTTATGGATTAATTAAATGCTGTTGTTTTAAATATCTTGTCCACAGATCTTGGGCAAAACAATATAGTTAATTTTTTTTGTCCATTTTTGCTGTTTCATCCATTGTTTTGTGTTTGATAATTGTTTCATTAATGTAGCCTACTGCTGAAAAGCACATGTGACGTTTAACAGCGGGTCCTATTGTGACACAACTTACCCCGTATAGAGGGACAACACCAATTGAATGCGTATTCTCAGTATATGAATAAAATTAAATCCATAACATTTTAAATATAAACAATTTCTATGTATATTTAATTTATATATAATTGCTGGAGGAAAAAAAAAGTGTGAAACCTGCTGCTGATCATCCCTAAACTGCTTAGAATCATCTCGACTTTAAATGGCTATATTACGCTTATAATGTATCCAGATTTAGGCTACAATGAGATGGATTTTGGACATAGGCTAGTGCTATTACAGCAATCCCCGAGTCAGTTGAATTGATTTATTCGCATTGCGAATCAGAACCAGTGACTTGCATCAGAGTGCCGCCCTCGGGCAATGGAAATTACCAATATATCATTCAAAGCTGTGAATCATGAACTGTGCATCAAGCAAATATTAGCCTACATGATAGGCTACATATAATTAAATAGAATATACAAAATTATATTGTTTTTCCAACCTATCATCTGCACTTGGCCAAAACTATACCAACTCTAAAGAAATCAATATTAAGTCGTCTTAGAAATCTGACGGTGATATAGTTGACCAGTAGATGGAGACAGAGGCCCATTATTCGTCTGAATTTGGACCATCCTCAAAACAATACATCATGTCTTTGACACATTTCTGAAACATTGCAAGAACATTAATTAGAAGTTCTAGGCTATTAATATAGGCCCATTGAAAATATTTTGCATATTTTACCCCACCTCTCATCCCACTCTGGTGATCTTACAGTGGGCTGAACAAATCTCAGCCTGGATAAATGAACACTTCCAGATCAATATAGCCAAGCAATTCCTCCCAGCATCAACAATAACACCATCCAGGTCAGTCAGGAAGTTTGGAGCAGTGTGATGCTAACCATCATCTAGATTCACGCTCTACAACATCACAAAGTTCAGATACTTCACCCACTCATATTTTACATGTAATCATTGCAAACTACATTTCCACAATACAGAAATTACTGGATCTGGACCCTTCCAACTTTATATTTATTGTTGAAGATTCTGATAAATTAGAAATATAGAACAATTAAAGGTCAAATTGATCAAAGGTGACAGTAAATACTTTTACATTGTTAGTTTTAAAAGTTTTCGATTTCAAATAGGCTTACTTTTGTATTCATCAAAGAATCTTGAAAATTATTAAGCAGCACAATGGTTTTCAACTTTAATATGAAAGGTTTCCTGGGCATCAAGATGTTCAACATCGTCATATTACAATGATTTCTGAAGTTTCATGTTACAAGAGGCTGAAAATATGTAAAAATCACAGGAGTAAATAAATAACATTTAAAAAATATTTTAAATAATCAAGTTATTTCAAATTGTAGTAATATTGTTTTTGTACTGTATTTGATCAAATAAATACAGCCATAAGACTTCTTTCAAAAACCATTGGAAATAATTTTTACAGACCCTAAAATTATTGGACTGTTTCATAAAGAGACTAGCTTTAATTAGGACTGTCAAACGATTAATCGCATCCAATATAAAAGTTTGTGTTAACATAATGTGGGTGCGCTGTGTATAATTATTTTATACATATAAATACACACACATGCTTGTATATATTTAAGAAATATTTTCATGTATATACTGTATATAGATTTATATATAATTTATATATATTTTATAAATAATATTTTTTTCTTAAATATACATGCATGTGTGTGTATTTATATATATACAAAATAATTATACACAGTGCACCCACATATATTATGTAAACACAAACTTTTATTTTGGATGTGATTAATCGCGATTAATTGTTTGACAGCCCAAGTTTTAATAAACCTACAACTCATCCCTTCATAATCCCGTTCACTTAGCAAATATCATTGAGGACAATATTCCTGTTGTTATTCCAATATACTGTTTCCAAACAAAATCATGAGACACACACATAACAAAAAAGACTCAAATAGCTTTATAGGCATTCTTTAATTCCTCTTTTTTCTTGTTCACTCCATACTATTCATGAGGTTCTATAATCTGCCCAAACAATCAAAATACATACCAATATACAGAGTGGAGAAAAAGACATGATATTTACATAGAAAAAAAGATGCATTTGTGGACCTTTTCCAATAAGGAAAAAAAAAAAAAAAAGATTGACATCATCCGACATACAATAACTTCATAATGTGTGCTAGTACCGTCAAATAGTATTTTTCCATACAAACTTTTATAAACATTATAAAATATAAGATAGGGCAATATCTGATTACTAATAAAAAAACATGTACCTAGTACAAAATAACAAATAATATAATAAAGTATGTAAAAATCTGTGACATATTTGAAAACAGTAAAGCAGGCAAAAACAGGACAACTACAGATATTTTGGAGGCCAATAAATAAAACCAAAAATAGAAAATATTAATATAACAGTAATGAAAACTAATACATCCTATAAATGGACTCAAATCCCAACTACCACAGGTATGATAAACCTTCATGAATTTAACTCCTCCCTGATAAGAACAACACTATCTGTCCCCTCGTCACTTCACCACCAGAGGACGACATAACACCATTCACCACTGACTATGGTCAACAGCACTTGGGAGAATTCTCTTACACACAGTGCGATATCCATCAATAAATATCACCTTCATTGTGTAAGAAACAGCATTACACCTGTAACACTGACAAACAAACACTGCTTTTCCTTCGACGGTAAACCATGACGACAATAAAAAGGGATGGGGAGCATTATGCTGCAGAATCATCACAAAAGAGTTTACACGAGAAAAGAATTGACATCTTTATTAACAGAAACATCCAGTGCATTTGGCAACCCTCAGCGGGTTTGTCACGCACACATCAATGGTCACTCACAGAGGTTGAAGCAGTGCATTACTCTCATCTCATGTGCATACAAAAACACTATCAAAAAATAGTGACAACATAAAATTATACTTAAATTAATGCTTCAGGTACAATAAAAATATACAGTACTGGAACCCAGTACACATAATGCTGGTTTATATCATCATGATGTTTTTTTCTTTTTCTTTTCCCCAACCTGTTCCAATTGAGTTTGCCAACCAGCAGCAAACTCACAGAGTCAACAGACAAGAACGACAGCATAGACCGGAATTGGTTTGTAGTCGAGGGACATACCAAACACATTTCTCCTTCAGCTCAAACCACGGTTTAAAAAGGGGGAAAAGGGAGTACAAAAGTCTGCACAAAGACATGAAAAAGCCTGCAATATCCAGTATGAAAGACAGAAAGAGTAGGGCCTTGCAAAAAAATGCTCCTCTTTCCAACATAAAAATGTGCCGTTCAGCAAAACATGGATTGTCATCTCCCTTGAAAAACAGGGATACATCTCACTTTTGGAAGGGGCAAAAGGGGGACACAGCTTGCTTTTCAGAGGGATCACTTGATTACGTCCTGTTCAACAAAGATGACCTGCAAGAATTGTAACAAAATATTCATTTAACGAGTCAAATACAATGATTCAAAATGATAAAGCAAATACATAACATTCAATGTATTTTATTTAAAGTCACAACTAAACGGAGCACACTGAAAAAGTCCTTGTAATTAAGGTAAAAAAGGAAAGGAAATGTATGGTTATTCACAATAAGATCAATAACATGTATTTCGAAATAACATCTCATTTCCGTTTTAGTACAAGCAGACGACTGAATGGACACACTGTACAATATCTGCCCTGTATTCTGATCCAAGTCCAGCACCCAACACTTGATAAATCAAGTATAAACTGGTTTCAGGCTAGCAATAAAAGACAACTTTGCCCTATGGACATTATTCTTCTGTCTGTCTACACATCAGCTGGATTGTCTTTTCTCTTTGCTCTGCCCTGTTTCCTGTTGGGCTACTATCCTCACTCCGAGACATTGAGTGTGGTAGATCACGAACTGCTGATACAGACAGAATCTGGTGCTGTGACAGATCCTGTCGCAGTGGAAAGAAAAAAAAAACCCAGCCCAACATTAGCCTCTGCAATCACTCCCCCCCCCCCCCCCTCCCCCCCCCCCCCCCCTCTCTCTCTCTCTCTCCCTACATCCCTCTTGAGCAGTAAAGCTATCAGGAAACGTGACTAAGCAAGAGCCAAGAGGTCTCACCCTTTCCAAGCACGCATATGTGTGTGTATCCATCACTGTGTGATCTTTGGCAAGTGTTAATGGAACGTGTTTTCGTCAGCTGTTTACATATTGAAAACGATTGAAATGAACGTGAAATCAAAAAAAGACAAAAAGCTTCTTTATAAAAACAAATTTTAAAAAAGTGCAATAAATATTCTTGAATACTTTAAGATTAAGGTTACACAATATAATTCCCAAAACACTGTTTATTTTGAGTGTAATGTTCCAGTAAGGCAAACTGTACCTTAAATCATGAAAGTAACGCAAAATGAACTTAATTGAAGGTTTATACATTTCTCCACTGATTAATTTCCAGGACCATTTGTTATTATTGGATGAAATTTTTGTTTTTAAATCCTTAATTCTGTCCGACTTGCCAATTAATCATTCAGATTCATTTGTGACCGTTTTGACTGATTCGCTCAAAAGAACAATTTGCTTATAAATCAAGATATTACTTGGATTGCAAGCATTGCACACAAACTACCAATATTTAACCTTCTAGATGAATGGCATAGCTAGATTAAATTATATTTATTACAGAAATTTCCATGACCTTTAGGATTTGATTAATATTTAATTGTATCATTTTTCAAGACATGGACCACACAATTTAAATTCCCCGATATTTCTCTGACAGTGGGAAGACTGTTAATTCAATATTTTGATTAGCAACTCAATTACTAATAGACAATGTCTATCAGACAGGTCAGGAATAATCTGAACATCTGAATGCATTCACACTTGCCAAGGGAGTGTCAATCAACATCCCTGATGAATCATATCATACACACCTGAGAGATTTCCATCTGTCTTTCTCCATGTTGTTCTCCGGTCCTTCACTTTCATACGATGCCAGATACAAAGCTGTTGACAGATCATTGAGATGAGACGAGTGTGTCAGCAACAGAAAACAAAGCCACCTGTTTTCGTTCATGAGGAATGTTCTGAACTCTTGTTACTCGGTTATTTAGCATGACGGCATTTTACACCTGAGGTAAATTATGACAAGCGCAGTTGTCTTTGTGTCTGGTATTTGTGTGTTTATTTCGCAACTGTCATTAGAACAGGTTTATGACGTGACCTGAGCAGAAGAGCTCTAGTTCAGGCAGGAAGTCCAAGCTCACAGTAAACAAGTTAGGCAGAATGTAGAAATAATGTAAAATCAGCAATGTCTTCCCTCAATATTATTAAGTGTCTAGGTTTTTAGTAGATAATCTCCACTGAAACTTTAAAAAAAAAACACAACAGCATGCAAAAAATTAGCATGGAAAAGCATCATATGACATCAGTACCGTCTTCACTGAAGACTGGTGCGGTCAGGAGATACTGCAGAATCTTGCGGTCTCTGTCAAAAGGACACTCCACCTTCTTCCAAGTCATGAACTCCATCACTTGTTTGGCCAGCTCCCAGAATTTCTGCAGCACAGTCAAGATTGATTCTGTTAGAGATCATCACCTAAGTTTCGTGTGTAGCTTCTGTCACAATGAATCCATGCCCTTGAAACTTCATTTCAACAGATGCAAACGTCAAAGAATTGCTGCTTGACAGTGTTTTCTTAATCACCCATTGTTATGCAGTAGCTGTGACGCCAGTTGTTTCCATGCATCATGTTAGCTTGCACGTATCGCCGAGTTAAACAGAAAGTATTACCTCAAAATTGACATGTCCGTTGGGGAGCCTGTTGGTACATCCTTCATTGAGGAAGTAAATGTCTTTGATCAAGAGGCTGAAGAAAGGAATAACAATCTATAAGGCAAAAAAAAAATGAACATACGATTACACAACAGCAACAACTGACCAAAAGCTTTAAAAAAATGCAACCTCATTGGAGGCCATCTGAGGGTTATCGTCACAGCAAGACTGGATTAGGCAACAGTGTGTTACCGCATCTACAACATGATAAACAAAGCTCTCTCTCTCTTCAAAACACAATAAAATAATCCGCAATTCAAGCTTTAATGCAAAAATATGCATCAGATGTGGAAAGAGCTGAAAAAAAATTGTGGGCTTACTGAGCAAAAAATATTCAAGTAAAAATAAATGCCATGGTCTAAATCTTTTGTACACCTGAAAATTACCATCAGTCTGAAGACAAGAAAATTTAAGTAAATACCTTTTTTAAGAATATTAATACAGTATATTTCATGAAATCATCCTCAAATTCTTTTAAATGTTTATTTTTGTTTTGTTTATTTATTTTTTTGTCTTAAACCTAAATATAACACTAAAACTGAGAAATGTATAAACTAATAATCTCACTTACTACTTTTGTTATTTAGCTTATTTTGTGTTTATTTGAGTATAGTCCCATGTGTCTAATTAACCCCAAATTTAAACTGAGCTTAAAATAAATGTAATAACACTAGTGAACAAAACAATGGGTCAAAAAACATGTTGTGAGTGAGTTAAGGACATTAATAGAACAGTAATTCATTCCTGATTTAATTTGTTTACAGTGGAAATTCCTGGCCTGGAACATGCACGTATTATGTCCCTTGTATCTTATTTAAAGTAACAACACTAGCCAAAGTCTAAACACATTTCAAGGAAAAACAAGTGACATGGGACACTGTGATGCAAAAAAGCTGAGCATTCCAGAGTTGCTCTGGAACATTCTGTCTCACTCACCACCTAAACCCACACAGCGAACATCTCCTCCCTAACCAGTCGAAGACACAAAACAAGCCTTACAAAGCTTAACAAAAACAAACAAAAAACAAATCCCCCCAACAATATATAAGGACACACAAAAAAGTTGTGCACTTTGACAAAGACATTAACAATGACACAACATCCCTTTGGCAGACTCATGCCGGATGGAGTTTATTGCGTGAGTTTGCTCAAATAAACATTGAAGAGAATCAGAACATTTTGTTAACTGGCCGACTGCCATGTTTTTAGAACAAAAATGGAGCATATTTTGCCGAGGAAACAGAATGTCCCATTTCACGCCTTGCCCTCAGCAAATCATCCATCAGTCCAGCCATTATTACATAACTCTTGGGCAAAGAGGTCAAACTCAATTTACTGAAAATACAAAGTGTCTGAACTGGGGACTGCATATAAGATCATTTTTTGTACTTGCATCTTTTACGTAATGAATCAGATGTTATCATTATCCTCAGCATGTTTGTTGTTAATATCAATACAACATATCACACACTTCAAACACTGTTTGAAACTTCTGTGAGAATATGTCTGGAAGGAGAAATGAAGTGCATTACCTTCTCTCTGCTACTATGAGCAGTGATGGATCTCTGAGTGGCTCCACGCAGCGCTGTTCTGTAGTTGTAGAAATTGCTAGAGGGATCCATCTGGTGCTGAGAATAGAGGGAAAAAACAGGTTTATGCACCAACCTCAGGACTTGGCCTGGAAAATGTAGATGTGGTTTCTACAAACTAAAGTTTCTAATGAGCCCTGAATCCATTTGGCATGGTTACGTCTTAGTAAGAACTACTGATTTAGGCAACATGAGTCATTCTAGTTACCATTCAGCATGGGACATTCTTTCATGGGAACTACGTAAGATGATACATTTCATGTGCTTTCAAACGTCATTAAACTTTTTGCCTGAAGGTGAGACGTTCACAAAGGTTCAGCAGTTTTAGTAGGTCCACTATGGTTCAAAGGAGTGGGGTCAGTAATGCTTTTGAAAGAAGTGTCTTACTCTCACCAAGGCTTCATTTAGTTGATCCAAAATACAGTAAAATTGTTAAATAATATTACGTAATATTAAGCTATAGTATGTTTAAATATTACTTGCAATATATTTTAAAATGTAATTTCTTCATGTGGTGCAGATTTGGAATTTTCAGCAGTCATTTCTCCTGTCTTTAGGGTCACGTGAACCCTCAGAAATCATAATAATATGCTGATTTACTGCTCAAGGAAAAAAATATTATTATTATGAATGTTTTTTTGTGAAACTGATACTACAAAAAACAGCATTTATTCTATATATATATATATATATATATATATATATATATATATATATTTTATTAACTTTTTTAATGCATTTACTGTTACTTTTGATAAATTTAATTCGTCCAAATATTAAAACAGAGAGTAAAACAAAAGGTAAAGGTATTGTTAGAGGTTGATTGATTCATCGGTTTTGCCGATATATCGATACCGATAGTTGATTGGTGGAACTATCGTTATCGGCAAAAATCCTAAAACGTACATGAACGATCAAGGTACAATTGTATTGCTCAAATAATAATGCATGCAGTAAAACTGTTTTGTATATTGCATAATGCATAGTTCATGAAAGCTATATTACATCCTTGATAACAAATGGGACTTGCAAAGTGTTTCCCATGAAATTTACAAATGTTCTAGGTAATTATAGCCAAAAAAAAACATTTTTGACCTGTAATATTTTAATGCTTAAATTGTTTTCTGTTCAGTTTGTTCTAGAAGTTCTCATTTTAATATATTAATTTTTATATATTTATTTAATTTAGCACATTTCAGTTCAGCACAGTTTTACTTGGAGTGCTATGTTTGTTTTTAATCCAATATCCATTTTTAAAAAATATCGGTTGAATAATCGGTTATCGGCATGCAAGGTCAAACCTAAATATCGGTATCGTAAAATCCACTATTGGCCGACCTCTAGGTGTTGTTATACAGAGGCTGAACCTCCCTAAAGACTACACATACAGTCCCTATTTACAGCATTTATCAAAATGCTGCAACCGACCGTGTGTATTGCGTACATAAGTCATACATCAAGTTCAAGGAATCTATAAAGATAAAGCAAGACCTAAACACACCCTCTAGACAGTAAACACAGTGTGCAGTTTGAAAATTAAAGCCTCAAAGCTCTCAACCCCTAAAATGTGGCCTAAAAAGCTTTGTAAACATTTGCACACCCACTTAAAGGGAGAATTGCCATGCTTGAGAGAAATAATGATACAAAAGCAGCAATTCTCGCCCACTGGAGACTAAAATTAACAAGAGGTGGTGCACATATTGTCGTGGGTTTGAGCATCATGCATGCATAAGTCAAGGGGACAAGAGCCAGGGTTGAACACTTAATGTGCTTAGTGCAATGTCAGCACTGTGTTCAATCTCAACGGGATTCAATCCCACTCATGCTGTCCCCTACATATTCCCTCACTCCAGTGAGTCACACTCACCCACTACTGTAAACAGAAAAGATGAAAAACCTACCTCTAGTATATCAAATTTGGCGGTTTTGACTTTGCCCCAGGTCTTCTTGAGCCGTGACACAGGGCTCATGTTCATCCCGGCTGAAAGACACACAGAAACAGACACAGGTCAGCACACTGCAACACCTCGTTTCCTGTCAGAGGTGCAGTTTTTTTCTGTAGCAAACAGAGCAGTTAGGCCCATGAGCCCACATGAACAATGGCATTAGCAGAGCGTCATTTCCCTCCGACAATAAGTTCAGCTTATAGTGCCGAGGGTCACGGTGGGCTTGTGCAGTCAGCAGTAATGACCAGATGAGGTCAGAGTATTGACTGGAAATCACTAGGGGTGGGTCAGCCAATCAGATTCGTCTGTACTGACGACAGAATCATTTCTTAATAAGCCTTCCTTAAATGTTAAGGAACATTACTTGTTTTTGATGCTTTAAAATCAATATGAAATTAAAATTCAACTTTACTTTCCTATTGCACATTCTTTAGCTATTATTTTAGCATTCAGTCCACTCTGAAATAAGTTTTTTTTTTTTAAGTCTCCTATGCTCACCAAGGCTGTATTTGATAATTACAGTGTTAAAAAAATTATATTGATAAATATTAGATATTTGTATAACATGCATTCCCATTTTCCTGAATATTTTGTGATCTACATGTGAAAATCCATTTGTTTAGATCTTTTCTTCTCCAAATACAACAGTTTTAAGCCCGAACAATATCAGCACTATCTGTCCATCACCAGACGAGACATCTGAGACCTAGTACCATTAACAATCTGTCTGTACGTATTAACAGGTGACAGACCCAGAGCTGCTCCGTCACACTAACACGATACTAGTGCGAAGGATCTTTCTGTCCTAGCCACGCGCTGACACTCCATTCACATCACACAATGTACGCTGCCTCCAAAAAAACACTAGCAGGAGCGATCAACCTTTCCCATGACTTGTTTGTTCTCTTCCAGTGACTTTAATATCAGCCCTCCATCTCTAGGGAGAGAGGCTTGTGTAAGAGCCATGGCCCACAGGCTCGTCTCCTGGGAATGACCAGGGAAAGGACAGCTGGTTCCACTCCCTCCCTCCCACAATCCCCTCCTCAATGAGTCCGTCCCTCTCAGTCTATTGGATTGGTCAGCACTGACCATCTGCCTGAAGGATGCCGCTCCCTCGTTCCCAGCTGCCTCCTCTCATGGCCCTCTCCACTCCTGCTCCCCTACCCATAATGCCTCAGGCACATGCAGCTAATCATCATTTTGATATAATATATGATGCATGCTTTCATTATCAATAGAAATCGAACAAATATACAAATGTTTGGAATATATATTTATATAGATATATTATAATATAGCTAAAGATTATCTGTAGATTTTCCAAACAATGAACAGTTGAGATACAGTAAAGGTTAAAAATTGTATTATCTAAACCTAAACGCACAGGTAAATATGACTCTCTGCATCACTCCACAAACACAAATAACCTGATAGTGTTTGCATAGTCTATAAGACACATGTAAAGCTTACAAGAGCAAGGATTAGAAAAGCAAACCAAATCCTGCCAAAACAGCAACTGTCTTATCCAAACAGATTTGTAGGGAACAAGAGAGCTTTCTGTAGCAAAGTGTTGCAAGGGACATCAAAATACTCACTAATGATGGCCATGAGCGAGTTGAAGTTGCCAATGTTGAAGCATTCTCGTGCCACGTCGATGAAGAACTCAATGACTCGAGCCCGATGTTTCTTCTTTACAGGCTGCATAAGAAAAACAAGCAATTTATGACCATCAATAAAGGGATTCTGATTTCAAAGATCACTAAATACTTAAAAGCCTTTAAATGAGATATATATATATATATATATATATATAAATAAAAGTTTTTTTTTGAAAGCCTCTTATGCTAACCAAGGCTGCATTCATTTGAACAAAAAATACTATTAAAAAACGGAAATATTACAATTTGAAATAACTTTTTATTTAACATTTGTTTATGAATAGAAAGAACATGAATTTTCTGACCCCAGTGTATGTTTTCTATAAAGCCTATATTTAAAATCACATGAGAATCACTAATAGTGCAACATAACTAACTAAGTTGCTAGGTGAGTCATAGCATAAGATCAGATAATTACCATGCAGATCTCCGTCGCCACCAGGTAGCTGAGCCTGTTGAACCACTCCACATAAGCCTCCAGGTTACTTGCTTTTTTGTGATCACTAAAGCATCTCTGCAAGAATCAAAATTTCAAAAGATCAGTTTCACTATTATAATTACACTTAGCTTGAGCTTAAGCTAAGTCAAGTGCTTAATTTAGAAAATCACGCCACAATGTTTTCTAGTTTTTGTTGGGTTTTTTAAAGACCATGTGTTTTTAATTGATCGGTATGAGCCAATTTCGTGTTTTTTTTTTAACCAAGTAGTTAAATACAAAAAATATCTATGATGGAGAGACCTTGAAGTTGTCTTCTATCACTGTTTTTACTGTGTTCTTACTATTCCTATGCATTTTATAATATTTACGTTGGGTTTTACATTTCCTGTTTTAGCTGAGCGTTCATTTAGCTATTGATGGAAATATTTGTCAAAATGTATGTGTTGATTTTATCTGTCTTGTTTTATTTATTGACTTAATCATCTTGTGTATTTATTTATTTTTTCAATATCATTGCATATATTTTTTATCCTAAATTCTTAACTGCAGGAATTTTGAAAGCCATTTAAGTTTATCATTTGTAAATCGCTCTTGACATGATCTCACAAACCTCTGAATGCTGAGATATGCGATTCCTACATTCCCAACCCAAGAAACAAAGGCCTCTGAGATGACTGATGATCTCCAACAATGCATTCAATCAGAGAGTTCGAGCTATTGTCTGTTTAAGGGAATGTATGCGGACGCTCTGTCTGAAAGCTTGGGTCACTCTAACCCTTCATTCCTCACATTCCTACAGTCGGACTGTGTCGTCCGTCCCACAGTGCACAATCTACCCTACTCTACCTTTGATGGACAACATCAGAGAGCCAGTGCACAAGGACCCTCTGGAGAGACGACGATCAAAACAAAAGAGAAAAATCGCACCAGCAATGCCTCGACACAAGCTGCTGCCTAGCAGCCAAGCGGCAATGGGCATTACGAGGCAGGGCTAAGCAAACTTTTGGCGGGTTATTGTGAGAAACCAGTTGCTAGGCTTTGGCCACAAAAGGACACTGTGAGGAACGTGAGGAGGGAAATTTGGACAATGACAGATTAGACAAGGAATGTGCTGTGAACGCTGTGTGAAAAAGGTGACACGGCGTTGAACCCGAGAGTTAACGTAAACATTGTGCGTATTGATTTCTCCAAGTTGGTTGTTTGCTGCAGTGAGCGAAAGACATACCATTTGTGTTGAATGTATTTTTAGTTAACCTTGCTGACCATAAACAGGATGGGACTGTTACCTTGTCGTTATCAAGAGGGTCTTTCTGAACAAACGCCTGAACAAACTCCTCTGGTCCAATGTAGCTCAGTCTTTCCTGAAAAATAAAAATGAAGTCAGTGTATCATTTGCAGTAAGTCCAAATGGTAGCATTGAAAATAACTACACGGATTATTGATTTTGTAAATAAATCCACCCAAACACACAGTGAGGTGAGGAATGTAAGGTCATGTAAACAGAGGAAGCTCCTCTCACCAGTTCAATGTGTGTGAGTTGTTGTGCCAGGGTAAAGGGGTCATTGCAGATGGTCAGAATGTCTCTCTGGATGGACTGAGGTTTGGTCTTCAGAACAGTTAGTCTGTCGGTCACAGACGAGTTGATCTTGGCCAGGGCCTCCTCATACTGACTCAGTGTGGTGAGCTTACGGATCAGCGTTTGTGTCATCTGTTGCACCGATTTACGATAGAGCTGAAGAGGAGACAGAAGTTGTGGATTTCATTACAACCATGCTTTTATAGACCAGAATTACCTGCTAGTCATTCATTTGAAAGGATTGACAGCTAGACGTGTCCTGCACTGACACGAAAGCTGAGCGAATACACAGAGTGTTCTAATGGGTATGGGATTTTCAGCCCTTTCCACTTGACTGGCCAGCAATGACTGGTCTATCGTTCCAAGATAGGGTTGGGTAGTATGTTACATAAACAGTTAATGGAAGATTACGAAACAGCAAAGGTTCTTCAAAAGGTTCACGAGAGCCCCTGCATGCCTCCCATTTCCCCTCGTAACACAAGATGAGGTTGAGTTATCTAATAACAAGAGCCTGACACAGTTCTGGACTTCTGTTGCATAAGAAGAGGACCGCAGCGGTCATGCCCTGTTGCTCAACATCAGTCACACAAAAATCTACATCCTCTGCCTGCTCGACAACAGTGGTCTCTTTAAGAAGTATTTCGTGATTTTTCTTACAATAATTTACGATTTTTTCCAGCTAAGGAACGATAAAAAATTTGACAGCCATATTGCCCGTTGGTGTGGGCGCTAATGTAGTAACCGTTATAATTATCATTCTTGCTGTGAACGGTCCAAGGTTTTCCTAAATGAGTGCAGGATGTACAAAACATCTTTTGTTTCTGTCGGGCTTCTGTACTCCTTTGACTGATTAATCTGATGTGCAGGAGGTCACTGGCACATAAATCCATTTGACTCAACATTCGAGAACAACCTGCATTCTTGTGCACTCCGGCACATTGATGATTTGCGAGAGCGAGAGAACAGCAGGAGACCTAGCAGCACTTTAAAGAATCACAGAGAATCTTTAATAGTTCCCTCTCCAAGGTCTACCATGTTGACACAAACAGAGGAAAGGGAGATTATTTTTAGCAGGAGTTCTTGGCGATAACTGCTTGACATTTTAATACAGCAAATCAGACAACTTACTTGTTGTGAAAAAATAAGAAAGCCGCCTGTGTGCTGCCTCCACATTTTTAACCCTGGCACGAGTGTGCGACAGCCGTACAGATGACTCCCCAAAAGCTCTCCATTACTTGCCCAATAAACAGAATTTGTTCAAAATGTGTCCAAATGTGCACCAAACGCTTGGATCTACATACAATTATGCAACTGTGCACTGCCTTTCCTATACAGAAGACCACATGCATAATGGTGAACTAAGCAGACAAGAAGCCTGAAGACCAAACTGCGGTCTGGAGTCTGGACACAGATGTTACAACATCTATTCTTAGCTCCCGCACCGAAAGCAAGAGATCTGCAATGCAATTGCCAGTAAAAAGACGGAAAACAGCAGGTCAAACAACTGCTGGGAAACTCATCAGGACCGATGAGGTCCAGAAGAGGTCAAAACCTAAAAGGCCTAACTGGAAACCACTTATAGTGATCTTGTTATGATGGGCTGTGAGCACTGGAGAGTACATTTGAAAATACACCACACATGTTGTCTCATTTATTATTATAAATACACCTATTGTCTATTGTGTGGCTGCTGTGAATCCCCCGTCAATGTAGAGTCAGTGCTCTACTGTAATAGACTGCCATTACCCCGCGATTCACATACGAGTACATGCCGCACAAATGAAGGGGAAAAACACAGGGACTGAATTACATAATACAGACAGCATACTGATGGTCTGAACAAATGCATTCTTCATGCTTTGAGACGCTCTTCTCAGGCAGATACACATCTACACAGATTAAATTTGTCTCGCCTACGTAGTAGATGTAAAGATCAAAGAGACTTTGATGAGTTTTTCATTATTATGGGTCAGTGACATAGGGGTAAAATATATACTTTTAATATATTGCTCTTGTATTCATGTTGGTTTCATGTTTTATTTCAGCATTTTTGATAGAAAAATAAACTTAATTCATCATATAAGAGGCATGTTCAGGTTATTGTATGCATGAATTTGGTTATAATACATTTTTAAATAAAATAGGTCAACTACATCATTGACCCTTATACAGTTTTAGCTTTCCGTGTTATCTTTTGAGTGTACTCTACATGTAGTCTTATTAGTTGATCACCCTTTCACAAGATTAAAGAGGCGGTACAACACGAACACATTTCCTCCATGAGCGTAGCGGGGAAGCAGAAGCTCATCGATCTCCAGGCTCAGGATGAAGCAGATCAATAACCACACATGTGTTTACTGCAGAAGACACTGGAGGATGAGTCCTTCTTGTCTTTTCGGGTTAGAGAAACATCATTCGATTCTGGATCTGATGGGTCAGCGCCCTCCATCTTAAACGGTCTATTCTAACTAGCTCCCTGCTGTTAGTCATTACACTAATGCTCACAACCATGTGAGATGACCAGACCTTGCTCGGGCAAATCTTTTTCACTGTACATTAACAAAATCAAGATTTGCAGACAGAGGAGGACTGTTCAACTGCGGACAATGGAGACAAATGTTCACAGGGACATTCGAGGACAAATCTTAATGAGAGCTGCCAACTTTATTCAAATTTAAAAGGAAGTGACAGCCTCAGCATCGACCGATAAACAGCAAAAGTATGTGGGAACAACAGAACCTGATGTAAAAAATAAAATCTGATCAGAGTGTTGCTTTTTTTTTTTTTTTTTTTTGTGTCCTGGAAGTTTAAAAAGAATTTAGCATAAACTATCCCAAATGTGGTGAAAAATCCCTTTGAGGAAAAAAAATGCTAAGCCAGAACATGGTAACATCAGGGCTAATGGAACAATTTAAATGCAGCCTGTGGAAAAGCACCAGTGAAGACAAAAGCAGCCGAACAAAAGAGCTTTATTCTCACTTCTGTCAGAGCATTTTAGGTCTAAAGAAATCTCACTCCCCAATGCCCAGGTGTTGACACCTTCTCACCCAGCGTGTTACATCTTATGTCTTAAGCAGCCGAATTTTAAAGAAGCCATGTTAAGACTTATGCAAAAATGTTTTATTCTCTCTATGCTAATAGTGGTACTAAAGGTATAAAGAAACGCTAATGTCTTTGACAAGTATTCTCACCTTTAGGTGACTATTATTTTAAAACGGCATTGCCCTTTAGCTGACATTTCCTTAAGAATAAAAAACTCATTGTATTGTTTCTGCTGAAATTATCACCAAACACTTGGAAGCGGCAGACTTACTTCATCTCCAGTACTCAGACGATGTGTTAGTTCCTTCAGACTCTTCATCATCCTTTCATCCCTGAAGTCATAGGGAAACGTCTCGGTCCACTCAGTCAGCAACTGCAGGATCTTAGGAGCAATTTTCCTGACTCTTGCCTATAGATCAAGTAAAAATAAACAATGCAATTGCAAATTATTGTCTCTAGATTCAGTTCCTTGCTAAAGCTAGAGCAACCATTACGACTGAAGACACCTTCAATCAGTGTAATGATACATCATGTCTTTGCCAGTTTACCTTGTCCGCCTGAGGATCACTGAGCCTCTGCTGGTCCACACATAAATGGCACACTTTGGACATCAGCTCATATGGATGAGTAAAGAGACGGGAACTGAGCAGAAACGTGAAGATGTATGTCCTCTGCAAGTCAATAAAAATTTGATCAAAGTTTGCAATAATATGTTTTTCATTGTTCTATCTAAACAAAACTAGTATTGAACTACAATAAATCTAAGTGTTAACTACATACATTTATATATTTCTGGAGAATATAACTAGTAAGCTGCATTACTGTTACAAAGTTTTGGGTTGTTGTTGTTGTTTTTTCAAAAAAAGATTTGCCCAGCAAGTCTGTATTTATTTGATCGTAATATTAGTTTAAAATATCTATTTTAAACTAAAAATTAATTTTTATCTGTTTTCCATCTTAATATACATTTAAAATGTATTCCTGTGATGGCAACGCTAAATTTTCAGCATCATTATGCCAGTCTTTAGTGTCACATGATCCTTAAAATATATATATACAGTATTTGGTGCTCAAAAAAACATTCTTATTATCATCAATGTTGAAAACAGTTGTGCAGCTTAAGTTTATTTTATTAAATTTTTTTGGAAACTTTTTTTTCTTCAGGATTCTTTGATAAATGGAATGTTCAAAAGAACAACAGATTAAATAGAAATCTACTTTTGATCAATTTAATGGGTCCTTAAAAGTATTAATTTCTTTATTTAAAAAAATATACTGAACCCAACCTTTTGAAGGAGGCAGTAAATGTTGATGATAGTTAGACAGTTTTGACATTTTAAAAAAATAATTTGAGACATAAAAATGAGCGTCCATGTGTTTTCAATACTCAAAATACAATATCAGAATAAGGCTGAATACTTTTGATACTCTCTATACTCACATCAGGATAGTACGCCACTGTAGGGACCAAGTGCTCAATAAGTGCCTCCAAGGACCCCGACACCAGGGTGTTGTCATGGTAATACAGGCCTTCGTAGTCTTCCTCCTTGGCCTCATAAATATTCTTGTTGTATCCATTGGGCCCATACATCACTGGAAAGGGTGGCGTTTGAGGCATTTTGTCCTGTTGAAGGATATAGTCTTATGAGCCTCAGATGAATGCAAACACACCCAAAAACAGACATTAACGTATGAACCAATTCGTTAAAGGCACTCTATGCAAGATCTGTACCTTAATATAACAGCTTCAAAGTCGTTTTGGTGGTTAACAAAGTCATAGTAGGGCGAATCATCCTGGTAGGAAAGCTTGGGGGGGACGCCGCCGGAAAAACCAGCCATGCAAGTTTGAGAGTGGCGCCCCTGACACAGCGCGTGAGAATCACGAAATGGTTTACGGCAACGACGTCACACGCATCAACAACATCATACTGTATGAAGCTACTTTCGAAACAGGGAAAGAGAATCGGACCGTGCTAGAAACCGGACAAGAGTCCACTCGGTCGGGCTTTCACTCGTTGGCGCGAGCTTAAAAGCTGCACTGGATTGTAACTGCGATGCTGACCTGGCGATCTTGTTGATGGACTTGTAAGTAAATCTCTTATTTATAAACTTGTTTGTATTTGTATACTAGTTGTTTCTATATTGTATGTTGCTGCACTGGCTTGTGGTATGTAATTTTTTACGGTGCTGTTCATTCATCCGTTGTTGATAATAAGACCAGTTCAATAATTCTCACATGTCTATAGCTTTCGATTACCAGAGCTTTAAGCAGACTTCCTAAAAACAGTCGTTTCTCTTAGTCTTGTTGTTTTTTCCGTTATGTTTTATTGCCGAGCTTGCCACAAGAGCTAGTTTGCCAGCTGAACTCAGGTGTTGTGATGTGTATTTATCACTTATCTTTAGTCCTGTGTCTGGTTCGGATTTCTTATGACGTGTGTAAGTTACTGTTATATCAAGTTTATCTGACTAACAGTACACTTCCCGACTGTAACTTCAAATTGTGTTGATTATGAATCAATCAAATCTTGACGCTGTTGATGTTGATTCTTGCGATTACCATGAGGACATAGTCAATATCTCACATAATTATTAGGACATATATAAGCCTAGAGGTTGTAAATAATTGAACACAATTTGCTATTATGATAAATTGTAATCATGTCTAAATCATAACGTCCAATGTTATGAAATAATGCGACGTACATTTAACTTGATTGATGTCATCTGACATTTTGTAATTTTAACATTACAATCAAAAAACATGAATGAAATTATACAGTAGCCTATAGACTATAGGCTATTTACTTCTGATTTTGCAGAAATCATGTAAAAACGCTATAAGCCAGCAAACGCGATAGGCAACTTTATTATTAAAAAGCAGTCTAGCACTTGACAGTATATGCAGTAACAGGGGAATAACGGTTATTTACGACAGTGCAAGTACACCACAGCGGCTCTAGAGGTCACTGTTTTACAAAAAAACCAGAGAGTGCATAGTGTGCCTTTAATGCTGAGCCTTCATTTTCCTCAGAAAAGTTTGTTTACATTTGTGTAAAACACAAAGTCCCCAGTATCATTATAGGAAGCTGAGTGGAAAATTACTCTTCCTCGGATGGACGACTCATGGGGATGAATCCGTCGCGATTAATCTCAATGTGCAAACACCTTCCCTGATTGAGCCTAAGAGAACTTGAATTTAATCTCCATTCAGTGCGCATTTCAGACTCACACTCGCTAGCTCTAATCCACCATAAATCACCTGAACATCCCACTGCTCACAAACACCAACAACTTAATCTTCATGCTGCTTTTACCTCACGTGGATGTACAAAACAGAGGCTCTTTTAACCATGGTTTGATGCGAAGAAAATAAACACGATGACCTATGAGATCTAGTGCTTCTGAAAAGAAGGATTCTCTCCACATAACGCCCCCTCTCAAAACCAAAACGTGGCCCTTTACAGATGAGAGTCCTGTGAGTCGGTCACCATTAGCTAGAGGTGATAAGCAGACAAATGCAGTTCTTTACCCACACAAAGAGCACTGACTCACACTGCCTCCCTCCCTCCTATATCTCCCTTCTGTATCTTCCAGGCTCTCGTGGAACGGCAGAAAGTGAGCTTTGCACATGTCAATGCATCACCTAATCACGCGGGCGTCTCCAGCATGCCAGCACGAGCTTCTGTGCCATTTCAGAGCTCAGCCCGTGACTTTATGCGAGATTCCTGGACACTGCGCATATGGGCCCCTCAATGGAGGCATTCACAGCTAAGGCACGGGGCGTCAAGGGACACCCCAAACAATGTGTGGCCCCAATGGCCGCCTGCCTATTCAGGCTCACAGACGTTCGGGTGCCAGAGTCGGACGGGAGTGCACAGGAGGGAGGGGGTGTCGCATGAGGACGTACATGGCCCCCACTGAGACCTCCTTCATAAAACCATAGACATTAGCATCAAAATGGAGCCCCAATAGGTCAAAGAAGAAATGCCCTCCGCGCATCTGCTTTACCATGTGTTATACCATCTGAGCAAGTCAATGAGTTGAAAAGCGAGTGACTTTGCTCTCATCACCAGAAATTGACAATTTGTCAAGTCCTGCATGAATGATGCCTCTCTGGGAACCAGTAATCAGTTACTGGGATATTACTCTTCGTCTCACATTCGGCCTGCTGTACAGCATTGGCCAAAACATGCAAAGAAATAAACCACCTTGTTGTTTTTGACTTAAATCCACTTACGGCCAAAATGCAGGATCCTCCTGCGCATCTGCCGATGCAAACCTATTAGCGAAGCCCCCAGGCCACAATGCAAATCTGCTAAAAACTGCAACAGAAAAAGCCAAAGCCCTTTTAAACTCACTAGGCACACCAGCTGCATCCCAATTTAATTCTGAGAGTGAATAAAACAAAGCCGAAGCTGATTAGTAGTAGCAGGGAATCTGGATGTGTTTACTTTTTGGTTGCAGGTGTCAAGTATGGCCCGCCACATGTCCTCTCCCCTCTCCTAAACAAACACTGAGCACAGCCTTCACAACAGGGACCGTATAGTGTGTAAGCAAACAAAAAGGTCCATCCTTTCACACAATTGCTGCACTGTATTTGACAGAGCTTTTATTTTGACTATGTAGAATATTTGGCATCCATCCACGGCCGCATTTTAGATAGTTATGTCTTTCAGAAAGCTGAAAACATTCAGTCCCACCCATGTTGACTGTAGTATTGATTACTGCGTCTCTCACAACAGACTTCCTCAAGCATAAAGCAACATTAAGTAAGACAAATAAACTGATTGACCAATGAATTTCCATGATTTTTATACTAATTTCTTGTTTGTCATACAGCAGGCATTTGTTTGTTTGGATCTTTTAGAGGAATATGATTGGGAATCATGTCTTCCTGTCAGCACGACAACAGTAAACAGTCCTTCCTATTTGTTAGAGCTTGATCCTTGGTTGTTGTTGTTTTTTTTTTCAGCATGAAGCGACCTTTAAAGAGTAGACTTACAACAACTTTACAGCTTCTGAAATCATGCCAATGAGCTCAACAAACTCTGTTGTTGAGGATGCGGTTTCAAAACAGCCCAGAATGTATGGGTTTTGTGGTTTTAACCTCTGCATTTGCAATATAGACGATTCATGGAACCGATCAAGGAATTGTAAAATTCATGATTTCCATGGAAATTGATCCTAATAACACATGGAAATGTAATTATTGTAAATAAGAATGTTATTTTATTTATTACATTTTCTATTTTATCAACTTTGTGAGTGTAATCTTAATATAAAAATAATCTATAAAATCCAAATGAGTGGAAATGACGTTACGAATATTAGGAAATGAGGAAATAAACATGTCGGCTCAAGACACTGTCATAGACGCCCGCATGACACAGCATTGCCAGTTTCCAAATAAATTGAGCAAAAGGATGATATTGAATCTAAGTTTTTTTTTCTGTCAAAGTGGATTATATGAGAAATGAGCAGGTGTGTATGTGTGTAAGACAATGGGGGAAGGGAGCCAAAGCTTCAGTGAAACTACTCAAGTGTGTCTGAGTAAATAAAGGGCTTGTCTGACAGGGCATACCGTCCTTCGCACTGTAAAAAAAGCACTTTGAGCGACCTGCATGACTTGTATCACAGGGGCAAAGTTCAGCCAAATCACAGCAACCTGATGCAGATCAGCATTTCAAAACAAAATCAAGTGCCTCGGACACACTTCTTTACACAATTTTTGAAAAGACAAGAAACCCTTATTTCAATGAAATTCAAAAAACTACAATAAACACAGATTTATCAAGTAGATATGACAATCTGCTTAATTCCCAAAATAGCTTGATAGTGGAGAGGAACACATGGGTACTGATCATCTGAAATCAACAGGGGAATATTCAGCAACAGCCCTCCAGTTCCCAAAACCACCCATCCACAAGAAATCCACCACTACTAGCTATAACAGGACAAATGAAAATGATTTCCCCACTGAACACACAAAACTCCATAAAACTGCCATCTTCATTCTGAATTGCACACCATCTGTTTAGTACACATTATGTACACTATTTTCCTATGCCAATTTACTGTAAATTTATATCTCTCACACACACAAATGTAATGGCCTTTCATGATACTTTAAGATTTCACTAGC
Source organism: Pimephales promelas (assembly GCF_016745375.1). The sequence continues at coordinate 3,506,242 of NW_024121577.1, read as the reverse complement.
TGCTAAGCCCCATGAGTTTTAAAGACTTGGAATCAAAAATGTTTAATTCCCTAAGATATCCGTATCTCTTTAACTATATAACGAGTGAGGTATATAAATATTATAATCGTGGTATAATAGTATCAAAGTCTAAAGATTAAATCAATTAAACAATCAAACTATCAGACCAGTCAAAAAGGCAAACTAGATTTTTAATAACACAAACAATACCATAAATAACCAATAATACATTGTAATCATCCATTATGGTACATATGGGACTGTATTTGTTGTGCATAGGATATTGTGAGAGGTCACATTCAGGACCGCCAACATACCAGAGCCGTAGCCTAGATTCTTAATACTCATGTTAATAAGAAAGCAATGACTAGGCTATAATCAGCAACGAATATGTGTTGGGTATGTTTAAATATAAGAAACTGGATTCTGCCTTGTTTGCATGTCATTTATTGACTGACGGATATAGAGAAGGTTGCACTGTGAAACAATATCAAAATGCATGCAAAAACAAGCGGCGTCTAACATCAGGTGAAGCATGTTATTAAACATCGCTTGCGTTTCTCACCTCGACAGGGACAGAGACTCCGCTGTAGATCAGATCAGCAGAAGTTTGGCGTTGAATGGCTGAGCAAGAACCTCCGAACATATAATAATCACACACTTCAAAGAAAAAGATACTTAAAACATATTCAACTAAAAAGTCTTAAACCACGCTGCGTATTCCCAAGTCATACGAACACCGACTGTGACATTCAAGCGTATAATCCTTATAAATATCTCCAGGAAGCTGATGTGCGACGCGCTATTTACTCACGATCTCAAGCAAGTGTGCGGATCCACTGAGAGCGCGCGAATAGTAAATGATAGTAGGCTGAGCTGTGGGATGCGAGGTGACCAATCAGCGGACAGCATCAGACTCAGACACCCGCGTGCATGTCAGCGCGCACCCATCAGTTTGCGAAAGCAAGCATAGCGATTTCTCTAAAACGACAACTGAAAGAAGAACTTATGACAAAGCAGAATCCCACAATTCAGCAAAAATCCCCTGAAAATAATTGTCTTGGTACTTACAAGTCTGCCATTGGGCTATAGGCTATACAGAAATACACTGGTCTCATTTGCATAAAGTAGTAGGCTAATTAAACGGCATGGTGAACTTGAAATTATCTTTTCTCATAATCCACATTTATTGAAACAAAATAAATAGTTGAATGTTAACAAGCATAATTGATGTGAATGGGGATATTTTGGGGAATCTCCCTCAAGTCTCATTTTTTATATTTTTGATAAAATCCAGATAACACTTTAGTAGGCTACAGACTGATAATATTAGTTTACAAAGTGTTTGTATCTGCGTTTACCTACAATATCTTTAGCTTAATTTGAAATAAATCTGTAAAACCCACTACATTATTTTCTATACCTTATCTCATCTTAGAAGTTTTGCTAATGTGCCATTTCAACACATGCATGTTTCTTAGATATGTATCAGGATGCCTGGACTTTCACAGAAACTGGGCACGCCCCCCACATCAGATACTACAGTGATTACCTCAAACAATTCACAGGGGTTTTCCTTCTCTCATCGCAGGTCGGGGGGCCGAGGCGAGAGGTCATCAGCTCTCTCACACCTTCATGAGGTGTGCTAACTGCGCACCAATAGCATGTTTAAACATCACACGTATCAGTTTGTCTTTTAAATTGACATAACAAATTGATTTATCTGCTAAACGTTTTACTCCTCTTACTGGTTAAACAAAAAAAAAAAAACTATAATATTCATATTCAAGTGTTTAAAGTATTATGCACATAAGAAGAAATCAGCTGATATCAAACCAGCACCTTAAATGAGGGAGCCTATAGATCACATAAAGTGAAAACATTTGTTAAAAAAGCAGAATCGAACAAAGTTCTGAAGCTTTAAAGACGTGTATGAATCATCTGTAAAAATCTGCATCACAAAAGACAGTTCAAATGTGGTGTGAAAGTGGAGATGTTTCTTCGTGCCTTTGACAACCAGCCTGAATAAAATCTGAATATGGGGAGCATTATGCTTGAAAATAACCATTCACAGATTTCACATCTTGGCTAACACCACCACAATGGGCCCACAGTTATATAACCTCTGTGTATATTGAAAGTCATTGTTCATTGTGAAGTGCTGAATTGTGGAGGTGTTCATGAAGATATGAAGAGCTAAGTACTCTGCAAAAGTTAATACTAATGACAAGAACCAAAGATAACAAAAAGTTGAAGAGAAACAGCTACAAGTTCTTTCAAATACAGTCATTCGTCCCATTAAATACACATTTAAGCTTAGTCAGCACAGACAGTCTGACTTGGCTCCCCTTCTGCTCCAGAGGTATTCACACCCCTATTGTAGTCCTAGATGGGGCATTATGAATGTGAAAAGTGATGCATGAATTATTTAGATGTTTGAAATGCTTAAAAATAATATATGATACGGTGCCTGTTGTTACATTTACATGTTTGACTTAAAAAATCCTTAAAACAGAACAAGGATAAAAATGTATGCTTAAAGCGAAATGTGTTGATTGTTGATCACTTGATTAAACAAAGAGAGTCTTGCAAAACACAAAAGTCTATGTAGAGTGTGTACATTTCTTTTACACATAAGAATGCTAAACATTGAAATTGTCATTTTTACTCATTCAAACATTTCTGCCACATTCATTCTGAGGAAACAAATGCACTAGCAGTTGACAGAGATGATCAGGCACAGTGTTAAAAACCACAGCAGTGTAAACCAAAGTGCTAATGTACTACAGAAACTTTACCATATGGTTACTTCATGTGTGTGTTGAATCCAGTGTTGGGGAGTAGTTAACTACAAGTAGCAAAGCTACTAACTTAACTACATTTTTGAGTAGCTTGGCTGTAGCTCAGTTGCTTTTTAAACGGTGTAGCTTTTCCAGTAGCTAACTACTTTTTGCAGCAAGTAGCGGTGTAGCTCGAGCAAAAGCTACATTGTGTTTGTCGAGCCTGCGCGAATCAGCGCGCTGCTAGGATATTCTTCTTCTTGTTAGATTACAAACTCATTTTTTTGCCATCACCGCTACCTGTTGTTTAATCACACATCTGCGGCTAACAGTTCACTGACGTACAGAAGTGTGTTGACACACACGATGATGGAGCAAGATGTGACAGCAGATTTGGAGGATGGAGAAACAACTAACGTTAATTACCCATGGCCTTATTTGTCCAAGTTCAATCGGTATTTTTGAGAAAATGTTCTACATGCAATTTACGTTGGATGTATATTTTTTTCTTGCAATGTTGTAGCCTATTGGTTACAATTTTGCACTTTTGACAAACAATCTGAGATATTTGGGTGTTGTGTGTAATAAAACAATAGTTTTTGAAATCATAATTTTATTGCATTGTTTTAGTGTTTAAAACAATGCAATAAAATTATGATTTCAAAAAGTATTGTTGTCCCCTTCTGTCCTCAGACACTTATTCAGTTATTAATAATACGTTGTTCAAAAAAGCAAAAGTAGTTTCAATGTAGCTAGCTACTTTTTGATAGTAACTTGTAGTGTAGCTAACTACTTTTCCAAAAGAGTAGCTTGACTGTAGTTTAACTACTTTAACTTACGAGTAGCTTGTAGCTTGTCAAACTACAGTTTCAGAGTAGCTTCCCCAACACAATCTTCATACTGGAAGGCAAGGAGGTCACAATCGGCTTTGTCTTTTGATCTTTGGTGTCACTCTGTAATCATGTTGTTTAATAGCTAGGCTTCCATTTACAACCCCATTCATTAAAAATAATTCAAAATGCTCCATTTTCACCAAATAATATTATGCCACATTGGGTGTCATTTTGAGTTTTAAGTTTAACAAGTCAAATGGAGACATTCAGTACCCCAACAAACAGACATACCAATATCTAACTCAAGATTGACTTGCATCATATATGAATTCGGACTCAATTATTTGATGTAAGCCAACTAAAAAAAAGCACCAGTCCGACCAGCCTTCTCCATCCCAACTTTTAACTTCACAATCATAAAGAAAATATAATTAAATAATACTGGCTTCCAAGCAGGAACATGGATGGTAACCAATTCCAGACAAAGGGCAAAAGTAGGTCATCGCAGTCTGCTGCTTCTTTACTCATCATCATTCACAGAGCCTCATTAGCATGTCGTTACATCACAAGATCATCACATGGAAAAGTCAAAGCATGGAAAACACTGTGACTCAATGATCAGAATTAGCTTCCAAATGAGGAACCAGAAGCTTGTGTGTTGCTTCCTGACATTTAATATGTTACAAAAAACTTTCTGTGAAATATATGACTCTGTAGTTCTCATAAATTTAACACTGTAAAAAATGTTTTTGTAAATTTGTTCACTAACAGTATTTAAAGTTTAGATTTTTAGCTTCTTGATTAAAAAAAAACAAACAATTCTACCATCTTAATTTGCTTAATTCACTATTAATATACTGTAGTATCCCAGTAGGTGTTGAACTTTTTTGTGAACATTTCTCTTTATGAAATATTAATCCATAAATATCTAGGTTATTTATATTAAGTTGCACTTAAATCCAGCACTTTTCTAAACATTTACAAAACATGCTGAGATAGACACGATCAATTGTACTCATGTATAGACTTCTTCACAAACATACCAGGGAATCCCCAACTGGCAAGTAAAGAATGAGCGAGGCACTTTCCCAGTCGATTTCTCTTGATGGATTCAAGAGAAATATTACACTCTGCAATCTGATACAGACCACACAAGTGAACTCTCAACTACACAAGCCAGTTATAGTCAAATGCAACCTGACAATATCAAAACCTTATGGAAATACGACTGGATTTAATTTGTCAAGAATGTGGACCATATATACGTTTCCAGAGGAATGTCTGCAGCACAATTCTTTTTTCACAGTTGGCCTAGTTCAATGTTGGCGTGAGCCTGAGGAGAATGCCTTTATGTCTCTGTCTGACAAAACCACTCACATCCCAGAAACCAAAAAATAGGGCATCTCTAACTGCGGGAAGTGACTTTTAAGAAACCTTGATTTAAAGTTCAGTAAATCCAAAAAGTAAAAAAAAAAAAAAAAAAAAATTACAACAACAGTAAAAAACTTCTGTCGCAAAGACGTGCACTTCTTCTGAGGTGACCTCCGCACTGAAAACATATCATTAGGATACTGAGGCAGATAACAACCCATTGCACTCAGCCCTTAAGGTCACAAAGATATCCCCTCTCCCATCCCATTCTACAACAACAGAGGCCACGTGATACAACATGTCATAGGTGGACTGGATAAGATCAAAGGACAGGTGAAACGTATTCTGAGAGAGTCAACACCAAATTACTGAAGCTGCACCAAATGTTGAAACGGTCATAAAATGAATTCATAGTTCTACAAATAATGTAATCATTTTATACCTTATTAAGAATGTCTTCATATTAACATATTTTAATACACATGCAAACACGAGCATAAACACAACACTCTCCGCCCAGCAGGTGTCTGGGAGACTGGCTGCCAGCGGAATGAACTGGAAACCTGAAAGTATTCCTGGCTCCCACACACACTGAATGTCAAAGAACATGATCTCCCACCCATGTATCTTGGGGGTAAACAGAATCACATGATGCAGGGGCAGAATTTACTGTAATTATGCAAACAAGTCCGGATTACAATGTACAGCAGCACACACTATATTATTTATGCAGTATGAACGTTCACATTACTGGAATGCTTTCCATGAATTATGCAACATTTTCTTATCAGTTCCGACAAATATAATTAGCTCTCAGCCATCAACCAAATTGACCAGCTTTAGACATATAAGCTCTGAACTACATATAAAGACACATATATATCTCCTGTTACCATCTGGAGGCTACGGTGAGTAGGATGGGCTGCTGGTTTGTTAAGTCAGTCAGGGAGCAAAGGACTGTCCTGTGTCCATCTGTGACTTGGCTGTCTGAAGGAGCGCTGACATTTTAATTATCTTTGACTGAGGCAAGAGACTGAAGGCTGCAGTCTGGGAAAAAACTGCCTACAAAAGAGAATGGGTTATAAAACTGTCTAAATGAGAGGCGTATGAAATGACATATGTGGGTTTAAGCATGATGTCCAATAAAAAGTTTGACCAAAAAAAAAGAAAAGAAAAGCTTTATTTTTTTTATTGACAGTGAGGAAAATGGACACTGACAAAGCAAGTCGTAAGCAAACTACCGTAAACAAAAAAAAAGTGATGACTTTTGGAATATTTAACTCTGAAAATGTCCAAATTATACATAATTAAAATGATATATAACTAAATATTTAATAATATACAAATTACTCAATAGACTCAAATCAAGTCAACAGCAAGTCACATAATAAGCATCCTGGAAAAGAGCTCTGAGAACAGAGTTATGTGCTTTGGGAGGGGTCCTGAAGCATATAAGACAGAGCAGCTGGAAGACATTGCATGTGTGCATGTGGAGTGGCATAAATGTATGGGGGGAAGGCTAGGAAATGGAGGAAACTAGAAGACAACACCCAGACAACCTCCCTGTGACCCACATACCCTCCCTTTTCCTCCCCCGTCTTCCCTCTCTACCTTCTGAGAGAAGGCTTGAAAGCTGACATTCCATCACCACCCCCCTCTGTCAAAACAAACAAGAAGACCACCTGAGGAAAGGGAATTGTTTTGTCACATTTTCAAGGGTCTAATCTTAACTAGTCAGAGGCCCACTTTATACGTCAGACCTTTGGGTACACAAGACATGCTTGAGAAATCAATGCTTGATTTTCTATTAAGAGTTATGTATGATGACACATTGCACTGAACGGAGGCATACAAATTGTTGTTTTGTCCTACTTTTGTCTTATGGGTGTTGTCTTTCATCAACAAGGGCTACGAAGACTATGCACTCAAGAAAAGGATTCCTCAGTGTCACGTAATTGAACAAATGCCACAAACAGAATTACGTCAATCATCACATTTATATGCAACAAAAACATTCAGAATTTGGTAAGTGTCATGTAAACACATCAACCAATATGAACAATAACATAATAAAGATTGGCTTAATAAAGATTAAAGGGATACTCCACTTTTTTGGGGGGGAAATAGGCTCATTTTACCTCTCCCCCAGAGTTAATCAGTTGAGTTTTACCGTTTTCAGATGTATTCAGTCGATTTTCTGATATTTAGAAGAATATCAGTAAACAGACAGTTTCTGGTCTCATTGACTTCCATAGTATATTTTTTTCCTACTATGTAACTCAATGAGACCAGAAACAGTCAGGTAACTGATATTCTTCTAAATTTTAGAAAATCGGCTGAACGGTTTGACTTTGGGGGAGTTGTAAAATGAGCCTATTTCCAAAAAAGTGGAGTATCCCTTTAAGCCAATATTCTGGTTTCTAGAAATATGAATAAGACAGCAGGCACACAATACTATACCAATATTTATCATAATATTGGGTCATGTAATGACCTTATAGAATACTCACCATTGCGTAACATTCATTAAATCAGCATGGCTAAATAAAGGTAAAATGTGGGTTATATACAACCATTCAAAAGTTAGGGGTGAGAACATTTTTTTTTTTAAGAAATTAATAATTTTATTAATCTAGAATGCATTGAATTGATCGAAACTGATGATACAAATGTTTTCTATTTTAGATAAATCATGTTGTTTTATTCATCAAAAAAGTGAAATGTATAAGGGTTTTCCCTAAAAAAAACACACACATTAAGCCGCACAACTCTTTGATTAAAAAACTCTTTGAATTGATTATAATAATAAATGTTTCTTGAGCACCAAATCGAAAATTTAGAATGATTTCTGAAGGATCGTGACACTGAAGACTTTTAGCATTAATTTAGCAGTAATAATGCTAAAAATTATTTACAATATTACAACTTTACTGTATTTTTGATCAAATAAATGCAGCCTTGGTGCGGATAAGAGGAAGAACACATTTAAAAAAATCTTTCTGACTTCAAACTTTTGAATGACATTAGACACACACATACTGGTTTCCATGTTGGATGGGGACCAACTTTATGACCATCACCTGTGGGGACCACCCTTTCTAAAGGGTTTAGAAGTATAAAAAAAATTAGGGATACTTACCATAACTTTGACAACTTATACACACCTTTAAATATCTGAATTGATGAAGTAATGATTTGATCATGCACAATGGGGACATTTGAAAAATCGAGTGGACATGTCTCATAGGGACCCACTTTGCATAATTCACACCTCCCTTTCGATTTGTGGGGACCCAATTTGCATAATTCACACAACCTCCCAGTTGATTTGTGGGGACCTAGATAGAAAAATAATAGGCATTTACACTAGTAAATCTTCAGATTTCATTTATCCATTTGCCCTTAAAAATGGGTTTAATCTACAAGCAAGGAGAATTAAAATATGCAGTAGAACAACTTTGATTACTTAATGTGGAGATATAGTAAGGCCCGCATATGGTGCTAGTGACCCATTTCATACCCACAAATTATCCTTTCTATTATTGTAATTTTTCAGTCAACCTCCTCCAAGCATCAGCTGCTTCTCATTCACCTGACACTTATTTGAGACACATACTACTAATTGAGCTTCAATACATTAATTCACATTACGATTGCGGAATTCAACTTTTATTGAACTCAGCTTCACAAAACTCAAAATGAAGTCATACCTAAAAACAAGGTCCTGATATTAAAAGTATATATAAAAAAAAATAACTTTCACACATGCTTCCTTTCACATACATGTGAATTTAAACAAACTACGACTTTAAATTAACTTTGTCCAACCAATGCTTTCCGACTGGTGGTCATCATAAACATACTGTACTGCAAACATGACACTCTATTTGAAATGTTGTTTGATCAATGTTTTCCGACTGGTGGCCATCACAGTCATCATAAAACATATGGCAAACAAAATTATTCTATAGCCTACAAGTGTTTCTGTAGTTTTAAAGGGATAGTAAACCTTAAAACATCTTTAACCCTTTAAAATCTTTGAACAAAACCTGCCATGATGTTCACATTATTATTATTTGCACTGGAATTTCTTTTTGTAAGCTGTAATACGATTATAAATGTAAAATTTTACATTCTTCCAATCACGGTTCTTCAGTGCTCCTGGTTCAGCTTTCAAGCACTTTTCACAGTCGCTCTTTGCTGGTACAGTGAGCGATGTGATGAATCGCTGCATGTGCCTTTCCACCGCCTGCACCTCTGTCTGCTGCCAGGGTGTCTTCTGGGTACTTTTACCTAAGTGGACAGAAAAAAAAACTATTGAAATGATAAAAGTGTGTGTGCTGCAATTACAATCTGTAGTTCTAAATCCTATAATCAGTATTTATTAGGTCTGCCCTCTAATAATCAACTATGATTTTATTAGTTAGTCGCAGGAAGAAAAAAAAAGCTTGCAGGTTATCACGCAGGCTTTGACAGACAAATCAATAACGGCAGTCTGAATGAAATCCAAACATTCGCCTATCAGTCAATGACCTTAAATATGGCTTATCACTTGAAACATGCAAGTAGTAATAACTTTACAAGTCACTCACTCTAATAACACATTTATCAGATTAACATTAGACTCATATCTGTGTGCGTGTGTGGAGACACTTTACTGTGTGAGAAGAAAATGAGCCGAACAGAAATGAGCCGAAACTCAGCATATACTCAACTCACACACACGATAATTCACTATAGAAAGCTCGGGGGAAAAAAAAATATATATATATATCGCTCTGGCCGTCAGGCCAGCGAGGCCGTGGAAAGATTCGTGGACACTCTGACATAAATCGAATGCTTGGTCTTTTTTTAAACCATTTAAAGGGGCCGCAAAAGCAAACAAGCATGTCAATTAGTTATTTTTGCAGAACATTGATCAAAGGAAATAACTTTATTATAGTGACATGTTTGCGAATGAAATAAACCAATTAAAAGCCATTTATGTGGTGTGGCTTTTGTGTTAATGGTTAAGTGCTATTCAACTTTACATTCCCACTGATAAACAAGTGTTCTAGCACGAAAATCAAGCCTATAGACAGTGTTGCGCGCCTTCTTATCAAATTCAAATGATCAATCTCTCCTATTGTGCTTGGGAAATAATGTGGACGGAACCAAAGTTACTTGACTGCATTCTCTGGAATCCTCTAAAGCAGAGCACTTCTACATTACAATTGGGTGCCGCAGAACCACGTCATAGCTCATTACCATAAAAGTTGACCTGATTTCAACTTCTCACCGCCCAAGACAACTAAACTACAGAAGGGTTCCTGAGCACTATGATATTGAAATTCATGTGCAAGGCAAGTTTTTTTATATAGCACATTTCATACACAATGGTAACTCAAAGTGCTTTGCATAGAAGAAATAAAAATAATCAAAATAAATCAGAATAATTAAAACAATTTAGAATAAAAAATAAAATACAGTAAATAATTAAAACAGTTTAGAATAAGAACATTAAATAAAATACAGTAACAGTCGTACGAACAGTGGCACAGTGCTCATTCAGTAAATGCACAGCTAAACGGATGTGTTTTGAGTCTGGATTTGAATGTGACTACTGTAGGAGCACACCTGATCTCTTCTGGACGCTGGTTCAGCATAATAGCTAAAAGCAGACTCTCCATGCTTAGAGTGAACCCTTGGTATTTCTAGCTGATGTGATCCTAGTGATCTAAGTGATCTGTTGGGTTTATATTCAGTGAGCATATCTACAATATATTGAGGTCCTAACCCATTAAATGATTTATATAACAGTGATAATACTTTAAAATCAATCCTAAATGTAACTGGGAGCCAGTGTAAAGACCTAAGGACTGGTGTAGAGGAACAATTAAGTTGCAAGTTTTCAAATCACTAAAGATTTGGCGGAAACGTCTCAAAATGGCAGAAAACAGGAAATGGCAAAAAAAACTAAATCAGCATTTAGTGATCTGGTCTGAAATCTGGGTATCAAAGTGCTCCTAAATTGACTAATTTAGTTTTAGAAACGTGTAAAGATTTCACCTTTGGAAGAAGGCCTCACAGCACTGGCTTCTGTAGGCATCTCTTCATCTGCTGGTAGTCTGCGTCTCTTGGGTGGTGGCGGCATGTCACTCCTCTCGGTAGGAGGAAGTGCCACCTCTGAAGATGGTTCTATGGAAAATAATCAAAGTTCAATGTTTTCAGAAAGATATACATTTTAAAATTTACTATAAAATGCTGACAATTGAGTTTCCTCAAGAGTTTCCAGCCAAAGATTCCTGCCAGTCCTGTTTCTCTATTGTAGGTTAAACAAGTCAAATTACTGAGACCGTCTTTAAATGGCTCTAGGAGCCCGTTCCAGTCGTTGAATAGTCAGGCTGAATGGATTATCACCCATGTATCTGAATGACACTGTTATGCTAATGAGATCAGGGATGGGGAATTTCTAGTAATGAACTGACTTCCGTACTTCATTTACATGCTTTGTTTCAGAGTGTCTCCACCTCTATGTAAATCCCTCCCCCTTGAAAGGTATATAAACAGGACAGTGAGTTCTCAGTAAAGAATCCTGCTTGAAAGATATCCCAATGTCTGTTGGTTCGAAGGAAAATTTTCCAACAGACAATACACAATGTGTTTAGTCACACTTATGCACGGATTATTTTAAATCATTAAAGTACAATAAACTCTTAAACCTGTGTAATTTTTCATTATTGCAAGTATAATTGAACTGCATCTTTCCAGCAGACATTTAATCAAACATAAGCTCAAGCAAACTAAGACATGAAATAAAATGGTTAATTACTTGATAATCTGACATGGTTCATTTAGTGCCATAACACAACAAACACGAGAAGAGAACGGATCAGCTAGCATTTTACGAAAAATGTGCACGTTTCTCTTATGAAACATAATTTTTATGGTAGTAAAGTCCACAAAAAATATTCACTCCAAAATAAATGTTTAGTGCAAGACATTTTGAAGAATAGCTTGGAGGCATTTGATTCATTACACAATGAGCAGTTTCGTTAATAAAAAAAGAAAAAAGCTTTTGTTCAGCATACTGAAGAATCTTCTTTAATGTTGGCTTTGATGTTAGAACATTGTTTTTGCATGTCAGGTCTTCACAAGTAAAGTGACTGAAACCTATGAATAACTGCAAAATCTAGTAGTGTATTTTGAAAGTAATACAAACCGTCAACAGTAGATGAACAGAGTCCCTCTGTTATGCTCTCGTCTTCCTCATCAGAGTTAAGAACTTTTTCTGTGGAAGTTCAAAGTAAAGCTTAATGGCATATAATAGATCGTAAAACATGGTATTTGAATAGATGGTAAACAGAAAAATCAAACAAACGTCAAATAAAATACCACACCATCAGGATCTATCCCAATTTCATCCAAGTTCTTGCCATGGAACTCAGCTAATCTTCCTTGTTCAAGTGCCATTAGAACTTTGCTGATCTTGGCAAGTTGCAAGGTCTTCTCAGGGAGTCGATAGAACTCACGATGGATTCTTATGTCGTGTCCAAGGAAGTTTGCCAGCTGGTCCATCTCGGTGTCAGTCATATTCAGCACTGTTGAAAGCGTTGCGGCATGCTTTCGCAGCCTTGTAGATGTCAGTGACTTGGGACACTTTGCGCCACAACACTTAGCAAAGCCACGGAGGCAGTCTGACCCTCGAAAATGTGTCATGGCTTCTGGTCTTGCAAACATATAGGGATTGTCTTTCAGAACCCCACAAACCTCTCTCTGCTTAAAAGGAGTTCTAAGGCACATAGCATTTTTGGAGTCAGAAGAATTGGAACTGGTCGACCACGCTTTCCTCTTGTGATAACCCTTGTGAAGTGTCTGCAGAGTTTTTTTTCCACTTCAGAAAGTGCCCAGTCCCATCCTCATGTGGATGAGAAGTGTCTCTTGAAAGAAATGCAGACAAAGGCATACTCGAAACCTCTCCTTCCCTGCGGCGGTTAAAGAGAATCATCTGGGCTAGACACACACCTTTGCCAGCTCCATCCAGGTTTTAGTAGAGGGACTTCCAGAGAGTGTTTTGACCACTTCTCTTGCACTTCACTGAGATGTGTGTGCATTTTCTGGACGTCTTCAGTAAAGGGCATGATAGTGGGCACATTCCACTTTGCTTCACTGATGTTCCTCAATGCTGTAGCCGAGATCAACTCGTTCCACTTGTTCTGATGGACTTCTAGAAACTCACTGGCATTCTTAACAAGCTGTTTGTCATTTGAGATTAATCCCTGAGCTTTTAAGAGTTTGCTCACTTTAACCAGGGAATTCCCAAGCTTATTTGCAAGCGATGGAATCATGAACTTGTCTGTTTCACTGTCATACCCACACGTATACTTCACAGCTTTGACAGTCTCCATGTACTTCTTTGGATTTACACAATCTTCCATCGTTTTTAACGAGGTGACTCTCCTCGCCTTGTGAATCAACCGTCCCAATTCTCGCATCTTCTCCCGCAC